>QANY01003752.1:0-157379 GCA_003255025.1 Datisca glomerata | reverse complement strand
CCCCCACATCCTTTTTCATTGTTCATAGAAAAATTGGTAGATTTCTGAGGTGGGTTAGATTTAATTACTTCTTTTATAAGGTATTAAAAATGCTGTGCTTATGATCTGTATCCAGAGCAAGAAAAGACTTAGGAGGAGAAGTCCTAGAAAAGATTATATATGGATTAGAGAAATTAGGACATAGGATAGGTGACATTTTTACACAAGTATCTTCAAATATTTACATTCTACACCATTAATTTAGGGCTTGTCTAGATCGTGATTTGAATCTTTATTTTTTAGGTTCTTTAAAAAGTTTTAAAATGTTCGAAAACCTATTTAGTAGTAGTATTTCATAAGTGTTTTAGAGTATTTTGTTTCCAGGTAAATTACTTCAATCTTTCATCTACTTTACCTTAATTATACAGACATTCTCTTACGTTTGTATAATCAGGATGAATAAAAATGAATCCAGCGTTCTACATTTATTTCAGAAAAAATATTTTCTTTTTTTTTTCACTTTTGTACCGACTAAATCTGAACCATTAAAAATAAATTTAATGGTCCCGATTACAGAAAAGGACCCTTTGGAAAGTATGCTAACCTGAATAGGACACTTTTGGCGAAAACATAATTAGTATTTATGATTTTGAAATATTGTTGGTAGATATTTGAATTTTCAGATTACTGATTGCTAATTTTGCTTGGTGTTTGCTTCTTAAATCGGACAGAGCTTTTAGGCATATCTCCTTCCTCCCCAGACGCTGCTATATTCACCAATATATCATCAACAACTCCAGCTGCATCTACTGTAATACCACCACCCCCTGCTGGCTCAATTGCTACTAGATTTGGACCCAACTTCGGTGGTTTTATGGCTATGGCCATCACCATCTCTTTAACTGCACTCTTTTCTGAGTTTTCTTTTGCCTTCCACGCTTGAAGATGGACTGATGGAATTTGTCTGCTTGACGGACTTATTAGTGACTAGTGCTGCGAGTTCATTTTCTATTTGATGTTTTCATTTTATTTTGACTTTTTTGGTTTTGGGTTGCTGTTAGATGTTTCTAATTCTTACTCTGTTCTATCATTTTATGCGGACGCCAATACTTTCATCAGATTTTTAATTCCTACCTTAATGTTTGTTCGTGCGCTTGATTAATATTTTTATCTTAGGAAATAGAGAAAATAAAGAATAATGTGAAGAAAAAAAAGTGGAGTGTTAAAGGAAAGTAGAAGGTATTATTAATATTGGTCATATCTCAAGTGCTTTACTCGTGTTAATGACAAAGACTATTGTAATTTTTAAAGACAAATTAAAAATGTTGACTCTACATTCTTAAGGGATGTTATACCACGTCAATTGTGGATGAGGGTTTGTCTATTTTTACATACTTGTTGGGTTTCTCCATTTAACACCAATTGATTTTTGGGGCTTCTCCATTTAACACGATTGTGGAATGAACTGTCAGTCAGTTTATAAGTGTGAGGGAAAACATCACATCTTATGTTAGTTTTTAGAGTTGAAAATGTCTAATAGCACTCAACACTAGTATCATAGTCAGATTCAGGTTTATCCAAAAAATTTCCAGCCCAATCCAAGTTTAGTGAGTTGTTGGCCCCAACTCATTACCTGATGTGTGGTAGATCCGAGTGAAATGAGTCGTTGGTTCTCCAACTCACGACCTGATGTATGATGAATCTGGATGAAGTGAGCTGATGGTTATCCGACTCAGGACTCAATGGTTGGTAAATCCGGGTGGGGCGAGCCGGTGGTTATCTGACTGCGGACCTGATGTGTGATGGAGGAGATTGTTAAAGTTATCTCACATCGGTTATGGAAGAGACTAGCTGTCAGTTTATAAGTATGAGGAAAAATCTCACATCTTAAACTAATTTTTTGGATTAAGAAAATCGAACAACACTCAACACCGAAAAACGTTTCTGATTTTACATTGTTCACCAATACATGAATTCATGAACATTAATAAAAAACACACACATTGTGTATCTTCTCAGTCCTCCGAACCTCTCTCTTTCGAGTCAATCTACTACAGTTTCTAAGTAAAAGCGCTCTGAAAACAATAAATTTTCAAGTCATAAAGTTTCACAATAAATTTTAAGTCATAAATAACTTTTAGTATTTATCTTTATTTAATGAGAAAGTCCATCGGAACAGAAGGCAGAGCTATTAAAGGGTTGGGGATTATGGCCCCTCCAACTTTTGAAGAAAAATAATACTAGAGTTAAATTTTATGTTGTGGGAAGTACCAAAACGTCACAAATAAAACTTTGAGCATAATTAACAAGGAACAAAGTTGGATTCAGCTCAGTTGGCTTGTGGACTGACTTATAATTATGGTGTCACCCGTTCACTTCTGCTATACAAATCAAATTTTGTTACAGTTTTTCAATTATATTTAAGTTGATTTTAGTACATTTTTACTAAAAAAATTATAAAAGCTTTTTTTGTTTAATTAGTAGAAACGTATGTTCATTGCATTGATAAGTCTAATTTTTTTATTCATTCACCAAAATTGAGAATAAAATTAAGTATATTCATTTATTTTCTTCGCTGTGAAAAAGAGATAATGTACTATTTTTTAATATTTATATATTTAAATTTATATTAGACATTGAATAATAACCTATCAATCACACACTCACTTAAATAACAGGAGTCATTCACCAAATAACATGTCTTGCACGTTGTAAATAGCGAGCCATGTCGTTAAGAGTGACGTGTAATAAGGAACATGTGGCATCTAAAGACAGGTCCATGTGGCGACATCTGTAAAAGGCGCACCTGTTTTATAAAGTTGGCGATCCCATTATATGAAATTATGTATTAAATATTGTACTTCGTCTTCGAGTTTAGGGCAAGGTTCACTGATTCGAAAGTCTTTTCTTGCCTGGGAACAATCTGGGTGTTGTGGTCTGATAGGATTAGGGCAATGTTCACTGCATCGAAATGGGAGAACCCCGAGCCCGGCTCCCAATGCCACACCAAGGGGAACCACGAGGGTGATTCTCCATACCACCACGGAGGAACCCAAGGCGCGGCTTCTCATGCCGCCACGGCGGAACCCCGGAGGCGGCTCCCCCATGCCACCTTGGGGGGAACCCCGAGGGTTTCTCCCTATGCCACCACGGGGGAACCTCGGGCTCGACTTCCCATGCTACCACGGGGAATCTCGGGCGCAGTTCCCTATGTTACGTCATTTTATGGATGTGACACATTTTAGGCATGGTTTCACGTCTTCAGTATGTGATCACGTTCTAAGGATGACTCTTGTTGGTGTTAGTTTATGTCTGGACAAGCGACTCTTGTTGGTGTCAGTTTATGTTTGGACAAGCGACTCTTGTTGGTCTCAGTTTATGTCTGGACACGCGATTTGCATACCGTTGAAAGAGACACGTGTATGGTCCTCACTCGACCCCATCTATATAAAGTGGTCTCTAGCACCATTATAGAGGCAACCACTTTCACCATTCTCGAGACCCAAACCTTGAGAAATTCTCTCCTCAAAATTCTTGCTCACTTTAGAGTCTTAGAGGAATTTGTCACATTCCGGCAGTTGTCTAAGGTTGCTTGTCATTCACCCTCCGACCACCAACTCTCACGTTCCCAGGCATTCTTGGCATAGACTAGATCACTCATACACACATCACCCTAAAACCCTGAAGCATTTTGGCAACTCCACTAGGGAGTGATCTGCCTACCATCTTCTTCTTCTTTCGAGTATGGCTGGACGTAGTCGAATGACAAGAGCCTCTTCTCATTTAGAAGGAGAGAATGTTAACCCAACTATTGAGAACCATGACATGGAAGATACTACTTCCAGGGAGATAATCAACCTCCTCGTCGTGACTGTTGCTACAATGATTGTGACTGAGCAGACTAACACCATTAGAGAGCTATAGGCCTCCAACGATGAGATTCGTACCCATATGAGTACGCTGACCATTCTCCTCACGAGTGCCCAAAACCTTTCTCCACCACCACCTGTCGTTCATATCGTCCCTTCTCACGCAGCGAACCAGACTAACGCTGATAGACAGATTCCAACTGTAAATCCTGGGGGCTTATCCAGGTCAGGAATGGTAAACAGTGACCAAAATGCGGGTCACTCGAGCAACCCACCAATGTTATCATTCCACCAACAGCATTCCTTGCACCCTTCGCACGTCTCATGCCAGCACATGACATCCTGGTTCATGGCACGGGCACTAGTCCTTTCGTCAGCAAAGTGACACTACAAAAGATGTTGGAAATGGAGCGTGTCAGGGCCTCTCTAAGCCATACGATTGAGGACTTTCACCCCCTTACCCATGTGAGCTGGCCATGAGGCCATGCCTATCTGAGTATGTGCCTCTAAAGTTTCGCAAGTATAACAGGAAGGAAGGATGTACGAGAGAGCACAATGTGCGTTTTATTGACGACTTGGGGCCATACAGATGTGATGAGACCATGAGGTTGAGAGATTTTTTGAAATCACTTATTGAGTGGGCATACACCTGGTACACCAACTTGGCACCAGGATCGATCTCGAGTTGGCCGCATATGGTCTCGACCTTCATGACCAAGTTTTTCATGTCTAAAGAAAATATAGCATTTTGGAGTTGGGGCGCGAGCCTCAAAGGAAAGACGAGGATCTAATGAATTTTGTCAGATGATTCAATGACAAGGCATTACCACTGTCGTGAGGAATGGAAAGAGGAGGCGCTCGTAAAGATGTGAATCTGCGGGATGTTTGAGGAGTACATAGCACATCTGGAGAACTTGGACATTACTACATTCTCTCGTTTCAACGTTGCCGCTCAACGAACCAACACTTCAGTGCCCAAGATGAATGCCAGAGAACAGGGAGAACGTGGGGGCGTGCATGGAAACCCGCGAGATGCGACCAATGTTCATCAATTTTATTAAGGGTCGTCGTATCCCCTTAGCATTGATATTCTTGGGTAATCTATATTACTTGTTGGATCGCCTGCACGAAGATCTAGAGAGGAACTTGGGACGGTACAAGATTAGCTCATATATTGACCTGTCATTCTTATAGATGTTCACCTGGGAGCGATTCCCAATGTATGCCCCTTCTTGGGCTCAGTATTATATTGGTTATGTTGATCCGCCCCGAGCATGGGCGTGGTGTAGTAACAAACTTCCAAAGCGCCTGTCTTTTTCTATCGATATCGACATCTTTGGGTACTTTCTGGCACGACCATATACCTTATGTCAAGATGGTCATGTTAAGGATGACATATGGACCTTTTTGGGAAGCATATTGACTTAGGCATGTGTGGTTCTCCCCTTCGGCTCTTCGATACTTATGTGACTACGTTAGCTATTTTGACACCATCGACACTCTTGGTAGTGTTGAGCGTGCGGGAGAGGCTGGGCTGAATGAATTTTTGAGCACTTGTTACCAGTGCAACTAGGTGGCTCGCCAACTTGGTTTCGATCAGTGTATTCCATCAGGGCGAAGGCCGTGTATCCCATTCAGAGAAGCCTTTGAATATTAGATGGTAGAGGCGCTTATATATAGTAACATTGCGTCATTTTTTCATGTTCCCTAATCCACCCGTAAGCCCAACGTGACGATGTTAATGAAGAGATATAGGGAGGCCTTGGCTGACTTGTGGATGCAATACCTCCAATCTCCCCCTGTTGATCTACTAGAGGAAAATATTTACAGAGGGGACCTGATGCTGCTACCCATGAAACCACCACCTAGTGGAAAAGTTTACCAGATGGCCCCTACTATACCCTAGAGAAAAAGGAAGACTCCCGCCATTGGTCACGAGACTTCCATCGAGATGTCCGAGATGGGTGATTGTGATTCTGACTGGGTTGATTCTCCAGTCAATCTTCCTACATCCTTCTTGAGGTCAGTAGCTAACCTTAGGCTCAAATCCACATTGTTACATTGACATCCTAAAGGAGGGATGAGGGATGTCCCGGTAGAGAGGCATGTCGATGCTTATACTCCAGGAGACTCGGAGCCACCTTGACGCTAATTCTGAGGTAACATCGTCAGCTCTGACGACGACCTCTGGTAACTAACAATTTTTATTTATTTATTTACTTTTTATGCTACCTCTGCATTATGATTACATATTAGCAAACAAATATACTTTACAGGCGGCATGTAGCTTCTCCAGGCAGGTCAGTGAGGCTCGTGAGATGTTCTTGCAACAGCAGGCTGGGGGCGTTTGCGAGGCATCTGTAACACCTATATATATATATTAATTCGATTATTATGACTCAATCTTGTCATACTTCTCTTAGCTCCATGAGTCATGAATGATTGTGAACTCTCGAGCATCAGAAATTGGTAGGGGATCTAATCCTGCGTTTACAGATGTTTCGCCAGTATTTCACGAGGTGGAATTTTTCTTTATATATAGTTTCTCTTTAGCTCTTCCTTTCTCCATTTTTACACTTGTTGTTTTGCTATTTTAGAACTTTGTCATACCTATTTCACCTACTTTAAGGCCAACGTCCATTTACCGGACCGTGGGTGTGGACAACATGGTGAATCCTTCGGTGGATGTCACCCCTGACCTGGATGCTCCAGCGCCCCCACAGACACGCCCTCCGAGCCCTGAAGATCGCACGAGGGTAATCGTACCTTCCTTGATTGTCTTTGTGACTTGTGTTTCATTATTTTTTACTTGCTTCTTCTATTCAATAGGGTTCCCTCGACATCTTCGCGAATATCCTTGAGTTTTCATCCCCCAATATGCAGCATGAATCCATGGGTGAATGCTCAGTTGGTTTTGATATTCCCTTGGAAGATTTGGATGATATCACCCTTGGGGCCACATACTTCAACATTAGAACAGCGAAGTTAGGGATAAAATGTTGTACATATGAAACTTTTCCTAAGAAAGATTTGAGCTCCTTCACTGTTTGTGGCGGTGGCATATCCCTAATGGCTTGCACTTTTGACAGGTCAATGTCTATATCACTTTGATGTACACAGAACCCCAAAAAACTTGCCGCAAGGTACCCCGAAGGCGCACTTTAATGGATTCATCTTGAGCTTGTACTTTATGCATCTTTCAAAAACGCTCATAAGGTGTTTGAGATGCAGGCCCGCCACCTTAGACTTAACAACCAAATCATCTACATAGTCTTCAACGAATTCATGAATCATATCATGAAATATCACCGTCATTGCCCTCTGGTAGGTAGCCCCGGCGTTCTTCAGTCCGAACGGCATCACGACGTAGTAAAAGTTTCCAGAAGGAGTCCTAAAAGTAGTGTTTTTAGAGTCTTCCGGAGCCATCCTGATCTGATTGTACCAACTGAACCCATCCATGAATGAGAAAATCTTGTGTTCCGCTGTGGCTTCTACTAAGCCGTCTACATTGGGCAGTGGAAAATCATCTTTCGGGCATGTTATGCCCTACGAAAGTCGACATGCACGTGCCATGATCCATCTGTTACAAAAATCATATGGCTGCACAGTTCGTGTTTTTTAGACTTGAAACTGGATTGCAATGGAGAAACCCTTTTAGACTTGTAGGTCTCTGAATAAGTTTCGATTGGATGTCTTACGGGTCACGTGGTTCCACCCATGTCAAAAGTTATGCCCTACGAAAGTTGACATGTCGTGCCACGATCCGTCTATTCCAGAAATTTTAAAGATGCACAATCCATGTTTTTTGAACTTGAAATTAGGCTGCGAAGGGTAAACCCTATCACAGTTGTAGGTCTCTAAATAAGTTTTGATTTGATATCTTACGGGTTATGTGCTTCCACCCATGTCTAAAGTTATGTAATACAGAAGTTGAAATGCGCATGCCACGATCCGTCTGTTTCAGAAATTAAAAAACTGCACAATACGTGTTTTTTGGACTCAAAACTGGGTTGTGATGGGTAAACCCTGTGGCACCTGTAGGTCTCCAAATAAGCTTCGATTTGATATCTTACGGACCACATGGTTCCACCCATGTCAAAAATTATGTCCTACGGGAGTTGACCTGCACGTGTCACGATCTGTCTGTTCAAGAAATTCTAAAGCTGCACAGTCCCTATTTTTGGACTCGAAACTGTGGTGCAACGGGTAAACCCAGT
Organism: Datisca glomerata; assembly: GCA_003255025.1. NCBI lineage: Eukaryota > Viridiplantae > Streptophyta > Magnoliopsida > Cucurbitales > Datiscaceae > Datisca > Datisca glomerata. The sequence continues at coordinate 149,314 of QANY01003752.1, read as the reverse complement.
TGCACTTGTAGGTCTCTAAATAAGCTTTGATTTGATATCTTACGGGCCATGAAAGTTAACATGCACATGCCAAGATCTGCCAATTCAAGAAATTCTAAAGTTGCACAGTCTGTGTTTTTTGGACTCACCCATAGGCCTTTGAATAGACTTCAATTTTATATCTTACAGTCCACGTGGTTCCACCCATGTCAAAAGTTATGCCTGACTATAGTTGACACGTGCGTGCCACGATCTGTCTGTTACAGATATCCTATAGCTGCATAGTCTGTGTTTTTTAGACTCAAAGCTGGGTTGTTATGGGTAAACTCTGTCATACCTGTAGATCTCTTAATAAGCTTCAATTTTATATCTTACGGGTCACGTGGTTCCACCCATGTCAAAAGTTATGCCCTACGGAAGTTGATATGTACGTGCCACGATCTGTCAGTTCCAGAAATTCTAAAGCTGCGTAGTCTGTGTTTTTTTAACTCAAAACTGGGTTGTGCCACTAAACCCTATTGCACATATAGGTCTCTGAATAAACTTCGATTTGATATCTTACTGGCCACGTGGTTCCACCCATGTCAAAAGTTATGCAATACGGAAGTTGACATGCGCGTGCCACGATCTGTCTGTTCCAGAAATTATAAAGCTGCACAGTTCGAATTTTTTGGACTCAAAATTGGGTTGCGACGGGTAAACCCTGTGGCACCTGTAGGTCTCTAAATAAGCTTCGATTTGATAACTTATGTGTCTCTAAACGAGACGTTCTTAGCGCCTCGATTGAGGCACTCACCTCTTAACGAAGCGTTCTCAGCACCTGGATCAAGGCACTGACGCACGCCTTGTTCGAGGCATTAACGTAGTGCCCCGTTCGAGGCGCTGACGCATGCCTCTAAATGAGGAGTTCTCACACGCCTCATTTTGTGACATACCTTGCCTCGAATAAGGCCCTTCCGCTTCGTTTGAGGTACGATGAAACTGTGGGGACTTCCCCAAAATGCATCTACTCGTAAATTATTATAGATCTAAGTTTTTATGATCTAATTTTCGTGGATTTTAGTGACAAAAAAAGACATATGTCCCACGAATAAGTGCGAAAGACGCAGCAAAACTCATACCAGAAAATGTGATCAAGCTTGATCGTTGTGCCCTCAACCTTGAACATGGGGCTAATGTAAATAGTGAGCCACGTCGATAAGAGTGACATGTCAGCATAGCATCTAAAGACAGGTCCATGTGGTGACATCTGTAAAAGGCGAACCTGTTTTATAAAGTTGGTGATCCCATTATATGAAATTATGTATTAAATATTGTACTTCTTCTTCGAGTTTAGTGACAAAGATTCGAAGGTCTTTTCTTACCTGAGAACAATATGGGTGTTGTGGTCTCGTAGGATTAGGGCAAGGTTCACTGAATCGAGACAAGAAGATCTCCTTGAAGCATGTAGCCACCTTACGAGTCTTGGAAGTGCCTCCTTTGTACCGCGCCAGGAGAACCCCGGGCGCGGCTCCTCATGCCACTCCGGGGGGAACCCCAAGGGTGGCTCTCCATGCCACCACGGGGGAACCCCGGAGGCGGCTCCCCCATGCCACCTTGGGGGGAACCCTGAGGGTTACTCGTTATGCCACCACGGGGAACGCCGCGCGTGGCTTCCCATGCTGCCATGGGGAACCCCGGGCGGAGTTCTCGATGTTACATCATTTTATGGATGTGTCACATTTTAGGCATGGTGTCACGTCTTTAGTGTGTGATCACATTTTAAGGACTACACTTGTTGGTGTCAGTTTCTGTCTGGATATGCGACTCTTCTTGGTGTCAGTTTATCTCTGGACACGCGATTTGCATACAGTTGAAAGAGACACGTGTGTGATCCTCACTCAACCCCATCTATATAAAAGGGTCCCTAGCACCACTATAGAGGCAACCACTTTCACTATTCTCGAGACCCAAACCTTGAGAATATTCTCTCCTCAAAATTCGCACTCACTTTAGAGTCTTAAAAGCATTTGTCACCTTCTGGCGGCTGCCTAAGGTTGCTTGTCCTTCACCCTCCGACCTCTAACTCCCACGTTTCCAGTAAGCATAGACTAGATCATTCATACACATATCACCCTAAAACCCCGAAACACACGTTATATATAATAATTAGTTGTGTAGCGACTCATTAAAAATATAATAATATAATTTTTAGATATTATATATTAAAGGTTTTAGTGCTCGAACATAGTGTACATAAAGTAAAATGTATTAATTTAAATATTAAACTCTTAAAATTACACTATATATATATATATATATTTGTTTTTATATATTATAGAAAATGAATTTATTTTATTAATTTGTGAAAAAATATGTTAATGTCTTCTCTAAATTCATTGGTGAAAATTTTCATGATACTAGTAATATAAGTATTATATATAAATACAAGTTTTTTTGTAAATGAAAATATATTAACTAAAATGATACTTACACAAATACAAGGGGCAAACCCCACGGAAAATATAATAAACAAAGAAAGGAAGAAAAACCTGTACTCCTAGACCTAGGCCAACCAAAGTCAACACCAAAAAGGAAGAAACTTGGTCATGACCAAGAAGTTAAACCGTTGTCTAACTCTAAGAGAAGCCTTTATAGATAGGCCCTAATAAAATATAAGGTCAACACTATGGTCAACACCAAAATACAAATAAAATCCCTAGCCAAGTCTAAGAGACAAGCAACAATAGATACAATCGACTTAATAAATTAGGCTAAAGTAAAGTCACCCCAAGGCCATAACAAGTCAACTCATAGGTACATGCATGCAGTCAGAAGAGACACAAAGAATCCATAGAACAAGTCATATTGCAAGGGGTCTTTATAACACAGGACCCTAGTTTACAAAATGTAACTATAGCTAAAAAAAATATAGGGAAACAAAACAATAAAAGGACCTACTAGGAAATGCCTTTATAAGAAGGCCCTACAAATACAAAACCCCATATCATGGGTTAGGGGGTGGGGGTGAGGTGGGGGTGGGGGAGCTCTTATAAATAGGGCTTACAAAAAATCACAAAATCAAGCAGTCTCGAAAATGTTGGGCTCCATGCCCCATTTCTCAACCAAGTTGGTACCAATGATGTTCTCCTTGAAATCCTTTGCATGAATAAACTTCCCTCTCACATTGTCTGAGGTTAGCTTTACAATTACAGTTTTGTCCCTTAGTTTGCCCTCAAACACTCTAGAGTTCCTTTCTTTCTAAGTTACTAATGAATAAATGATTAACAACTAAAAAATAAATATTGGTTGTATAAAAAAAATTTGAATTTAATCTTTATGGGCATCCACGTTTTAATTACACAATATTGAAAATATATATAATTTACAAACTATTTGTAAAATTAAATAAATAAAGAAAATAAAAAATATGTGAAATACCTCGTTTGTATAAAACTTTAGAGGAGCTTAAAGGATAAAAGAAAAAATTTGCATTAAGTCACTTTTAATGTAGTATAAATATTGATATAAACACAAAAATAATAGTCCCCAACAATATTTTTTTTTTACAAAAGCTCACTTCGTGTTATTTAAAATAATTTTTTTAAAAACACACAACCTTTTGACACAATATTTACTAATAATTATGTTGAAATATTATAAAATTTATATATTATTATCGAAATATTCAATATGATAAAAATTTATATGATATTAACAACAATTACTTTTTATTCAATTTTTTATTTAATTTTTGCGTGGCTATGTAATTTACTCACGAGACAATCTTGTTACATATGTATTATTTACACTTTGTTGGCAATTGTAATTTTTTGCTACATTGTGATGAGACGAGTCTCCGTGATGGTTTAGATCTTTAGTACATGGGATGAGCAATCGTAGGGGATGCAGCTCTGACGAAGACATGGATGAGAATGATCGTTCAACCTAAATTGTGGTTCAGCCGAGTAGAATGAGCTCTTCTTCGTCACGTGTCTCTGTCACCATCACGTGGAGCGGGTTATGATGTAAGTCCATCACACTTCCTCTATTATTAGTCTATGCTATGCCCAATTTGATTTGGGACCACCAAAACTATGCCGGGAATCGCTTAATTTTTTGGTAGTCTCAAGTTCCAAAGGTATTTGAAAGCCAAAGCACCTTAAAAGGAGAGATCCTTAAAGACCCCATAGTGATTAACTCTGATTGGGACAATTAAAACTTTGTTTGGGAATTGCTTAATTTTTTGTTAGTCTCAAAAAATTAAGGAGAGATCCTTAAAGACCCCATAGTGCTTTACTCCGAGCCAGGCTTAAAAGCTTGATCTAGACACTCCCGTCCAAACAGAAATACGTTCTCCAGAACGACAACAACATATAGAATATTCCATTCATCTAGACAGCATCATCTCGTCTGGACAGAGGTATAAAATTGTACAAAATGTCATCTTTCCAACATTAAATTGTACTCAAATGTTCGGACGAACTCTCATCCGTTCGGAAGAGTACAGTGATGACGGCTTAGAGGAGCACAATAATCAAAATGGTTATTCTCGTATGGGTTACTCCAAATCTATTCAGACGAGACACTCATATTCTACCTAACCCCTCATTCCCTTCTTGGGGTGGAGTAGCACAGGCCACAAAGACGATTTTTTGGGTTTTCCCATCCAAGAAAGTATGGAAATTAGAAGAAATGAGAGATAGAGAGATAAAGAGGAAGAAAGAAGGATAAAATAGAAGGATAAGCTCTTCCATTGAGGTAGAAGACCACCACCATTGACGATGGAGCCCTAGAGAGTCGAAGAGTCCCAAAATCACAACTGTCAACCGCAGCCACGATCAAGAAGCAACATCCTAACAACCCAAATAAAATCAAAACTGAATTTGCTAGCAATTGTACTAGCGAGGAAGAAGAGAATAATTAATGAAGTTCCACGACGAAGCTCTGTCAAACTATAGAACAAAACACTCTTACTACAGTCATTACTCTACCCATGTAATGGTCGAAAAAGCCTAAAAATAGAGAATCTAAGATCGCACAAAATTTATTACTTTACACGAGCAATTATCGTTAACAATCTATAATATATANATATATATATATATTTACTTGTAAGTAAGATATATATTAGAAACAAAACTCCCAGACATGGTAATTACAACCTAAAAGATTGATATAAACAAAGGGCGTGATTCCATTTACCCAGTTTTTCTCACACTCTAACCGAGGGAGTAGGACACCCACTCATTCTTTTAAGAATATAAGTGAAGTAAAAGAAAACTTTACAAAATGAATTCTCAATCTCATAAAAATCTCAGATTTCTCTCACGTCAAATAACCCAAAAATGTGCATGAATGAGAACCGCCCAAAAAGTCTTATCCATCAGACCCGTATTAATCTGTTACCAACAAAAAAGCAAGTGCTATGCATGAGTTATATCTTAAATACTAGTTAGTGCCAATGCTCTGCACGAGTTATATGCATAAATAGTTATTATAATAACTTTTGATTAAAATAATAAAAAGATGAAGCATATTCATTTCTTTTTCTGACATAAAATAAGAGATAATGTACAAATTTTTAATACTTATACATTTAAATTTGTATTAGACATTGAAAAAAAACATACCAATCACACACTCTGGTTAAAAAATATGAGACATTCACCAAACAACATGTATTGCACGTTAAATAATTAGTTGTATAGTAACACAGTAGAAATATAATAATATAATTTTTAGATATTATATATTAGAGATTTCAGTGCTTGAACATAGTGTACATAAATTTAAGTGTCAAGTTAAATATTAGATTCTTGAAATTATACTAGATACATGGCTTTTTAAATATTATAAAAATTAGCTTTATTTTATCAATTTGTCACATTCCTAAGAGATTATTAAATCATTAGTAGATTGTTAAAAAATAAGTTAATGTCTTCTCCAAATTCATTTGTGAAAATTTTCATGTTGTAATATTATATATTATAAATTTTACAAGTTACTAAAACGAATAAAATATTAACAACTAAAAAATAAATATTGTTTGTATATAAAAAACTTTTGAATTTAATCTTTACGGTCATTAACGTTCACAATTACACAATATTTTAAACATATATAATTTATAAACTATTTTTAAAATTTATTATACGAATAAAGTAACGAAAAATATGTGAAACACTTAATTTGTATTATACTTTAAAACGGCTTTAAATGGTAAAAGGGAAAATAAAAATATTTTTCCTCTTTAAACCACTTTTAATATAGATATAGATATAGACATAGATATATTAGTCCCTAACAATATTGTTTTTTTTACAAAAACTCACTTCATGTTATTAAAAATAATTTTTTAAAAACACACAACCTTGTGACACAATATTTACTAATAATTTGTTTTCTTTTATTTTCTGCCTATAAATAGCACCCCTCATACCCTTCTTGGGGTGGAGTAGCATGGGTCACAATGCAATTTTCTGGGTTTTTCCATCCAAGAAAGTAAGGAAAATGAGAGGAAATGAGAGAAAGAAGAGAGAGATAAACAGGAAGAGAGAATGATAAAAGAGAAGGATAAGCTCTTCCATTGAAGTAGAGGACCACCACCATTGACGATCGAGCCCTAAACAGCCGAAGAGTCCCAAAATCACAACTACAACCACGATCAAGAAGCAACATCCTAACAACCCAAATGCAATCAAAATTGAATTTGCATAGCGATTGTACCAGCGAGGAAGAAGAGAATAATTAATAAAGTTCCTTGATGAAGCTCTGTCAAACTATAGAACGAAAACACTCTTACTACAGTCGTTACTCTACCCAAGTAAGGGTCGGTAAAGCCTAAAAAGGTTGAGAATCTAAGATCCCACAGCAATCATTACTTTGCATGAGCAATTATCGTTAGCAATCTATAATATATCTTAAATACTAGTTAGATGCATGTGCTATGCACATGTTATATGCATAAATAGTTATTATAACAACTTTAGATTAAAATTGAAAAAAATTTAAGCATATTAATTTCTTTTCTTTGCTATAAAATAAGAGTAATGTACTAATTTTTAATATTTATACATTTAGATTTATATTAGACATTGAAAAACAGCATACCAATCACACGCTCTGATTAAATATAGGAGACTTTCACCAAATAACATGCCTTGCATGTTATATATAATAAGTAGTTGTGTAGTAACTTATTAGAAATATAATAATATAATTTTTAGATATTATATTATAGGTTTTAGTGTCGAACATAGTGTACATAAAGTAAAATGTATTAAGTTAAATATTAGATTCTTGAAATTATACTATATAGCTTGCTTTTTAAATATTATAGAAAATAACTTTATTTTATCAATTTCTCACATTCTAAGAAAGTATTATATCATAATTAAAAGATTGTTAAAAAATATTTTATTGTCTTTTCGAAATTCATTTATGACAATTTTCATGTTGCTAATAATATATATATATTATAAAATTTACAAGTTACTAATGAATAAATGATTAACAACTAAAAATAAATATTGTTTGTGTATAAAGAAATCTTGAATTCAAACTTTATGGATATTCACTTCCTAATTACACAATATTAATTGTAAACATATGTAATTTTCAAACTATTTGTAAAAAAAAATTGTATAAATAAAGTAAATAAAAAAATATGTGAAATATCTAATTTGTATGATACTTTAAAGGAGCTTAAAGGTAAAAGGGAAAATAAAAAATTTCTCTCATTTAAGCCACTTTTAATATAATATATATATATATATATATATATAGAAAGAAAAATATAGATATAGATATAGATATAGAGATAGATATAACATTCACCAACAATATTTTTTTTTACAAAAACTCACTTCGTGTTATTAAAATATTTTTTATAAACACACAACCTTTGACATGATATTTACTAATAATTTTATTTTCTTTTATTTTTTGAAATATTATAATGTTCTTATATTATTATCGAATTATTCAATATGATAAAACTTTATATGAAATTAAAAAATACTTACTTTTTATTTAATTGTTGAGTAGCTATGTAATTTAGTCGACAATCTTTTTACATATGTATCATTTATACTTTGTTATGCAATTGTAATTTCTTGCTACATCATAGGGGATGAGTCTTCATCATGGTCTGGATCTTCAATACAAGGGATGAGCCATCATAGGGGATGCACCTCTAATGAAGACATGGGTGAGAATGATGGCTCAACCTAAGTTGAGGTTCAGCCAAGTAGAATGACCTCTTTTTCATCGTGCGTCTCTGTCACAATCACATGGAGCGAGTTATGATGTCAGTCCATTAGACTTTTTCTATTATTAGTCTAAGCTATGCCTAAGTGGATTTGGGACCACTAAAGCTATGTTTGGGAATCACTTAATTTTTGGTTAGTCTCAAGTTCCAAAGGTATTTGGAAGCCAAAGCAACTTAAAGGAAAGATCCTTAAAGACCTTAGAGTGCCTAACTCCGAGCCAGGCTTAAAAGTATGATCTAGACACTCCCCGTTCAGATAGTGATACGTTGACCTCCAAAACGACGACAACATATAGAGTATTCCATTCATCTAGGTGGACTTTATCCCGTCTAGAGAGAGGTACAAAATAGTACAAAATATCATCTTTCCAACGTCAAATTGTGTACTCAAGCACATCCAAAGTCGTCCGGAGGAACTCTCATCCATTTAAAAGAGTGCAATGACGATGGCTCAGCGGAGGACAAGAATCAAAAGGGTTATTCTCGTATGGGCGATTCCAAATCCGTTCAGACGAGACACTCATATTCTACCCATAAATAACACCCCCTCAATCCCCCTTTTTGGGTATAGTAGCACGAGTCATAAGGTAATTTTCAAGGGTTTTCCCATCCAAGTAGTAAGGAAATGAGAGAAAGAAGAGAGAGAGATAATTAAAGAGGAAGAAAGAAGGATAAACGAGAAGATAGGCTCTTCCATTCAGGTAGATGGCCACCACTATTGACGATGGAACCAGCTGAAGAGTACCAAAATGACGACCGCAGCCACGATCAAGAAGCAACATCCTAACAACCCAAATATAATCAAAACTGAATTTTCATAGTGATTGTACCAATGAGGAAGAAGAGAATAATTAATAAAGTTCCATGACGAAGCTCTGTCAAGCTATAGAAAGAAAATACTCTTACTACAGTCGTTACTCTACCAAGGTAATGGTCGAAAAAGCATAAAAAGTAGAGAATCTAAGATCCCACGACAGTCATTACTTTGCATGAGCATTTATCATTAGCAATCTCTAATATATCTTAAATACTAGTTAGATGCATGTGCTCTCCATGGTTATAAGCATAAATAGTTGTTATAATAACTTTAGCTTAAAATATGAAATTTAAGAGAAATCACAACTTAAATTACTTATATATAATGCAATTAAATATGTTTTCCTTCATCATCTTAGCACTAATTACTGTATCAATCCTTAATGGACTGTATATTAATACTCTCATGTATTTTCTTTTCGTTTTATTCAAAAGTAAATTTGTACAAGCTCCTAGGATTAAAAAGACGGAAAATTTTAAAACTAATGATATCTAGTTAATTTTCAATACAAATTAAAAGAAAATGAAAAGAACGAAGTCCTAAATCTAAGAACAAATCTAAGTTGTCAACATATATAAAATCAAAATTGGGCAGTATTTTATGATTGAGAAAAAAATAATAAAATCAATAATATTTAATTTGATTAAATTAAATTGTTACATATTTCTATGAGATGACAGTTGATAGCGTCAAATTAAACCAAACTAAATAAAATGAAAGTAAAAATGCAAAAGCTGAAAATAGATGTATATATAGTGTTTTTCTCTATGGTCTTTTAATCATTATCAAATGGAGTATGGGTTCCATCAAATCTATGAATAATAATCATTATCAAATCTAAAACATGTGTATTTAGGAAGAAGTATTCGAATAAAAAATTAATCTCGTGATTAATAAAGGAAATAACAACCGGCACATAACAACTTATTGTGCTTTAAATTTTAAGAAAGGTAAAACCAACCTATTGTGGTGACTATTGTTAGAGTAGTTTAGAGGCTGTTAATTTATTCTATAGCATAATTATCTATTAATTAGATTATTGTTTTAAGTTGTAGAAGAGAGTAGGGAATGTATGACCAATGTTGTTGAACTTGCGATCTGAATCGTAGAATCGTACAATCCTACGATCTCATATACACAAAATGATCTGAATCGTGTATAAACTCATAATCTTGTAAGATCGGACCAGGATTGGTAGTATCGGTGGGATCAGGATCTGAGTCCGATCCCATACGATCCTGACATTTTCTATTGTTTGGGTTTTTTTTGTTTAACTGCATTTTGTTAAAGGCAAGCCCAATTCTTCTAACCCCCATTCGGGTCCAATTTTATGGACATTTGGTCTATCCCTCCCTCCCTTCTTCTAAGCCCTCTCTTCGTCTTTCCAATTTTACTACCCTAAGAAGAAATGCTCGACCATTCGTTGTTCTTCTAAGCCCTCTCTTCTTCTAATTTTGCTGCCAAAACCATTAAGAGTCTTTGAATAAGTGTTCAATAATCCTTCTTTCTTCTAAGTTGAAGTGTTCGTTCAATCCGTCTACTGCTTTTTTGCTCTATTTTTCTCCAGATCTGCAGCTACCTCTTAACAGTACCATCTACTGCTCTACTCCCTCGGTCAATTCGGTCTCTCTACGATTTTTTTGCTCTATTTTTCTTCAAATTTGCCCTGTTTTCCAGATCTGCGACTGCCTCGGCTCTACCAGTACAACATTCTTCCAAGCCTCTGTTTTTCTCTCATATTCCAGATCATATTTTTCTCTCATATTTCAGATCTTCGAGCATCGTTCTTCATGAGGCTTGTCTAGGCTAGAAAGTTTGTAGTAATATAAATCAGAAATGGAGTTGTGATTTTTTTTGTGAATTTTTCTGGTAAAATTTTTGAAAGTAAAAAATCGTTATCTAAATTTATTAATAATAACATTACTACTATGATATACAAAAATATCTATTAACTATAACTTTCGTATGATTTCAATCGTTTGGCGTCTTTATTTTTTACCAAATATACTATAAACTTATTTTAAATATAAAACGCACATTGACTATTGTGGTGACTTTATTATAATAATATATTAACAATTACCTTTCAAGAAAAAGATATTTAAAATAAGTTTATACTGTGAATAACATTCAATTTTCAAAATTTTAAATGTGTACGGGTGAATAAATAAAAATAAAATAATATTTAATTTATATTTTTAACACGTTCTTTTTAATTAAAAGGAAAAACTAAATTTATAAAATATTTTGTTCACACCAAATTATTTGTTGAAAAAAAAACTCCTCCAATGGTGCATTAATTATAATTGTTATTTTTATGTGTTTAATATAGTAACATATTGAATATAAACTTACTAAATATACTATTATACGTGACATAATTAGAGTTAATAAAAATTGACATGTGACATAATGAGAGAGTAACATATTGTAATTTTATATATCTTATAATAATAATAATAATAATAATAATAATAATAATAATAATAATAATAATAAAAGCTTTTATATATCACGATAATGTTTATAAAATTAAAGAGTGACATTTTTTTGTTATAAACTTTTTAAATTGTGTAAACACGTATACGCGTTCTTTTCTCATTTAATCATGCTTTGTAAGAAGGGGAAAAATGTAAGAAAGGGCCAGATTGGGCCTCCTCTGGATCGAATCATTCACTACATAGTCGAACCCAGCCCAGATAACCAACTACTCGTAGGCACAGTTCACATTCTTAGTTGGGAGAGCGCACAATCATATCGTAGGCTTCTCAGGCTCGTTGCTGTAGTATTGTTGGCGCCTCTTAGCAGAAAGCTAAGATCTCGCCGATCTTTCTGAGTGACCGTCAACATGTCTCAGGTACTTTTCCTCCAATTTCTTTAAGGTTTCCAGTTAACTTTTCGGTTCCAATCTTACAGCTCTTGATGTATTCCTCTTTGGAACCCTAGAAGATCTTCCATTGCCTTTATTTAATTTAAAGATGAAATTTGAAGTAAATTTTTACTTCCTTTCTCGTTATATTGTAAATTGCGATTCCGGTACCGCCCGTTTTTCCGAGTAATTTAATTGGAAAAATCCTTTCATTTAAAATTTTGAGGTTTTTCATTAGAATTAAATTTGTAATATTCTCTTGCATTCTGCAAAGAGAGCTTTGTATCGTGTTAATGAGTAACTCATTATTTTTATGGTGTATTTCTACAGGTCGATAATAGGAATTCTTCTGCTGCCAAGCGTGCTAGAACTGACGGTATGCATGTTCTTTTTCCCTAGGTTACCGATTATAGTGTTTTAGCTTTGCCTCCGATCATGTGTCTCAAAGATATCTGATGCTTCGCATGTAATTTGCATTCAACTTAAGCGCACGGTGTGGCTAAATCCAATGTCTGAATCCATTCAATTGAAATAAATCTGATTGGTAATAGTTAGTGTACCAAGATTCTCGCGGTAACTGTCTTTTCCCCGGCTTAAGATGATAAATTGATTACACCAAAAAGGTTCTTTCCTGTACTTGTATAAAATTGCTGGTACAATAGTACTAAAATTGTATATTTTAGCTTCTGATCCGTTATTCTTTTCATATTAAACTAACTTACAAAAAATGGATATCCTGATTCCAGGTAGCCGAAGGGAAGATGATTGGACCTGTCCTAGCTGTGGAAATGTCAATTTTTCATTCAGGACGACATGCAATATGCGCAATTGCACTCAGCCACGTCCTGCTGATCATAACTCTGTAAGAAGTTAATAAAAACCTCTACTGGAAACCAATTTCATCTTCTTATACATGTGTACTTTCTTTGGCAGTTTACACAATTTAAGTAAGAATACTGTTGTACTATTATTTAATTTATTTGTGACAATTTATTTTCTTTGCTGAAAACATACAAGCCTCGAACTGGTGTATTATGCGCGTACCTTATGGAACTTGGCAGCACTATTTCCATTGAGAAAAAACTATATCCTTTGGGTATTAATCATCCAACTCAAATTTGCATCTACCTCATGTGAAGACACTATTGATTGCTTTTGTTTAAGAGTACATACACTTTTTTCTAATTGTAATAGTTATTTAGTCCATAATCTATCCTGGCCTTCTGGTCCTCCAGCCATCCCCAGGACGAGTTTTTTTCCCTTGTACGATTAGATCTTCAACTGTTTTTTATTTGGTATCTGCGGTGGATACTAGCAAATTGCAGGTGTGATGGTGGTGTGTTAATTAGTCAGTTACGTCTGTTTTACTTTTGGTTTGTAATATTACATGGGACTTTTATGCATTCTTGCTAGTTTTGTGATTGTTTTAAGCAATTCTAATATAAGGATATTCAACAAGCTTTCCGGTAAAAAGTTAACTATTTCTCTCAACACTTTCCTTTTCTCAGAAATTTCCTGCAAAGCCTGTCCAAGCTCCGCCAGATTACTCTTCCTCTGCACCTTATATCAGTCCTGGTGCACCATCTTCAATGTATCTGGGGGTCCCACCACCTTATGGTTCTTCCCTGTATAATGGTTCATCCCTTCCTCCCTATGACATGCCGTTTTCTGGAGGACCAGCTTATCACTACAACTACGGAAGCCGGCTTTCTGCAGGAAGCCCCTATAGACCTTTGCACTTTTCCGCGCCATCACCTTATTCAAGTGGATCTATGATGGGAAATAGTATGTTCTGTTTTTTAACTTGACAAATTTGCTGTTTGTTTCTTCTCTTGTAGGGGTGTTATTTTGCTATTTAGTTCATGTCATTGCAAAAGTCTTGCAGTGAACCCTTTTTCCTGCGTCAGTCCACATTTACCTTTGTGATTCCTATGGTCTTCTTACTTCTCACATAAATGCGGTAGACAACTGGTGATGTTATGATGGAATAGTTCAACCATTCTCTCTCTCTCTCTCTCTCTCTCTCTCTCTCTCTCTCTCTCTCTCTCTCTCTCTCTCTCTCTCCCTCTCTCTCTCTCTCTCTCATCCCCCCAATGCCTTGATGACGTGACTAATTTTTCTGCTTCCTTTCTTCAACAGGTGGGTTGTATAGTATGCCCCCTATGATGGATCGCTATGGCTTGAATATGCCCATGAGCCCAGGCTCCATCTCTATGGTACGTTTTGAATGATATGCCATTGGTAGGATCTCAAGTTCTCTATAGATGGAAGTTGGTTAGTGTATAATTACTCTGCCATGAACCCATGGTATTACAAACTTACACCTAATTTCTAGTACACATTTGGCTTTGAAGAAAAAAAAAATCAAATGCAATGCTGACTGTTTACAGATAAAAGGAAAAAAGATTTGCACTAAATTGTGTATGCAAAACGTTTTCCTCACTCAAGGATCTCCAAGATTTCTCATGCATTCTGTCACCCATCCCTATGAATCAGTGAAGCCGACATGCCAAAAGCTTCCAATCAATTGCTTATAAAGTGTTTCATTTGGGAAATAATTACAAACTGCTTCAATTTTGTTGTTACAAATAAATACTTGAATAAAACTTCTGGAGGTATATGTTTTGTTCTTTCTCTCTCCCTAAGTGATGGAACTGATGAGCAAGTATGTTGCATAGGGCCCAAGACCTGTATTTTTTCCTGATGATAAATCACAACAGAAGCATGCAGGTCCGTCAGCCTATACATGAATTACATTCTTTGCCACTGAGTGGTTATTGACAAGTTTTAGTTTCTTCCTTTTTCTGATGTTATTAATAGATATGACCCGTGAGAATGACTGGGCATGCCCAAAATGTGGAAATATCAACTTTGCATTTAGAACTGTTTGTAACATGAGGAAGTGTAATACATCAAAGCCTGGATTGCAGGTCTGTCCTTTATTCATTTCATGGAATTGTCGAATTTTTTTTCCATGGGCTATTTTGCACTCTTGCTCAAGTTCTTCAGTTCATTCTTTGTTATCCATTTGCACGATCAATTTATTAACTGCATTTGGAATTTTGGTTTTTTTCTTATATCTATAAAAAGTTTTACTTTCTTCAATGATTTATTTGGGCTTAATTTATTATACCTTATAACTTATTTTAATTTCTTTCATTTGAAATCAGGCTCCAAAATCTGATAAAAATTCAAGTAAGAATCTAAACTCGTGGATTTTCATTTTAAACCCTCAAATCATGTTGGCTTCATGTTCTGACTTCTATACTTGCGTGCCCATGCCTTTCAGAACAAAAGACGCCTGAGGGTAGCTGGAAATGTGAGAAATGTAACAATATAAACTATCCATTCCGTACCAAGTGTAACAGACAGAATTGTGGAGCTGACAAACCTGCTGGCCCAGAGGGTTCCGCATCACCCACAGAAGATGAGAAGGATCAGGTCTGTTGTGTGATATCCTTTTTCTGTGTCTTCCTTGGTCGTTTGAAATCATTACTGTTGGTATTTAGATGTATATGCATTAGATTGCTGACCGTCTCTTTGATAAACAAAAAGGTTTATGGAACCCTGAAGTAGTTGCCCTTTATTTTTCTATCATGCTTGAGGAATGTTACATGAGTTTAGTTGTCTATTTGGTTTCTGTTTATCAATTCCATACATTGATATAAATTATGTACTGTTCCAGTGAGTCCTAGGACATGTATGAGGGTTGAGAAGGTCCAGAGTCGTCGTCCAGCATTGCTCAGTATGGGTGTCTGGAAGTCAGTCTTGTCATCTTCATGTTGCAGCGGTTGTCAAGTCACTCTATCTTCTCTTGAATTGTGTCAAAGTTGTGTTAACTGCAGTGATATTTATGGTCTTTGGATAATGTGTCGGCCAGCACAATCTGGCAAGGATTTTACAGGTTGGTTTCTTATAGTTAGTTGGCCTTGGTACTTCCAAAAACAACTCATCTACTTTAGTGGGTATGTTATTCTGCACTGTTATCACTTGATGATACTAATCGTCTCCCTCGCGTTAAAATGTATGCTTAATTAGACGACACAGTCCCCAGTCGTAGTAGTAAGGTCTCAGCGTCAATATGGATGGTGGTAAAAAGGTCTCTGGCCATCGTAATTGCTTTTAGGAGTTCATAAGAAGGCAATTCTCTTTCCCATCACCTTGACATGACGTCGATTTGGACTGGTCACTTTGAATATAGCTCATTAAGAGGTTTCCATACTTTGAAACCTTAAACTTGATAGTTTTTTGTTATCTAATTGTTACAGAAAATAATATTAGCTTTCCCAACGTGTTTTTGTCTCACTGCCCCAAAGCAGATTTGAAATGATGATTTGGTCTTGTTACCAAGATTAACAGGCAGGCAGAGAGGGTCTAATTCCTAATTCATATTGCATTACCCCAGTTTTTCCTTCATCATTAATATCTTATCGTACTTGGATATCTCTGCATGATTATGGGTTTTGATTGTTTGTGGAGAGAACTATCTTCTGTCCACTTTTGATAAGGAGGACATGGTTTTTTGCACTGCTAAAGGTTCTCCTTCAAACATTGCTATTTTTTCCCTGTTAATAAGAAAATCAAGTATGTAGTCTGTTCTCTTCCATACAAGACATCCATCCGTAAAGGCCTCTTTATTGCTATGGGAATTCGAGGGGATCTACTTGGAGAAATTGTAAGGGATGGCGGCCAAATGTGGCCGCCAGTGATGGTCATTCGATCAGAAAATGAGGGGGCCTAATTTGTTCCAACTTAAAAAAAAAGGTATGTTTTTTCGATGTTCCTTACTAGCAGAGATGAGCTGCTTACATCTCAATCAACAGTTTAGAGCTGTCGCAGTCCAAGGGTGGGACAGTCTCAGTGTGGTTGGCAGACTGATAATTTCTCTATTTAGGAAATGAGCAAGTAACTGCCAATTTTGGCGTAGCCTGCTACATTACTTGCTCCTTTGATAGGTCTTGAACGCTCTGTAGGTTGGTATTGGACTGGAAATAAATTCCCTTTCTAAGAGAATTTAGCTAACTATGATTGCACATTGAAAAAAGAAAAAAAAAACTACGATTTTGTGGTGCAGGAAAAAAAACTAGATTGTATGCATCCTATTTCATTTATGAAGTTTGTCGTGGGACAAAAGAAATTTGTTCTGATCGAGTACACGAACTAAACATGAAAAGACAGTCACTAACCCTCAAATTTATAGTGATACATGTTTGGCATGGTTGCATAAAGAGTCATATTTTGTATGCTACTGTTATTGTACCGTGGGAGGAGGGGACAATTCTCTCTTTTTTATTTTATTATGTTATAAGAACTAACAACGCTTGCCTGTCTTTTGGTCCACCCTTGACTAGAGACCAACGACATGTCGTTTGGGAATCATAGTAGCCATTGTCTACTAGGAACAGAAGCGTAACATAGTTTTTAACATGACACAATTCTAGACGGTATGAAATTATGAAACTAGTTCTTGCCTCCACTTTCAGTTGTAGCAAGGAAAAAAAATTATGAGCTCTAAAGGCTACAAAAATTATGTGACCGGAATGTAATTAGCATAAGGAATGTAATTGTAATTAGCGTAATCGTTTCAGGCAAAAACACTTTAAATAATTATTTGTCTAGTGAAAGGGAAGCTCGTAACATAATGAGTTGAAGTTATACATTACTAAGAAGCAGGCTTATTCATGACGGAGAAAAAAAGGCTTATCTCACAAGACAGCTGTAGTAGGGGCTGTGGGTTGATGAATACTTGAGAGTTGAAGGGAGAACCAATTAAAATTTCCATGGGAATTTAAAAGCCAATGCAGCAGTGTTAAATTGTTAGCGAAATTTAAACAAGCTGTGCCGCTGCAAAAAACACATAGAGCCTAATAATTAGGGGAAAATAACCGAGGTGAGTCGTGCCATGCAACTTGTTAATGCATCAGAATTTGGGTTGGGTAAAATGGTCTTAAGATCAAATTAAAGAGGAGAGGAACCTTCAAAGAAGATCATCTCAATAAAACCCTTACCCTTGAACATCAAGAGAAGATCAACTTAACCGATTTGAAAAGAATCCAATCTCGTGCGGCAATCTAAAAGGCTGAAAATCTTGGGAGTCACTGCTGCGATCATAGAGTAGATTGGGTACATGCCCTTGGGATGTGAAGGACTTTGGCTCATTGCGCCAGTGGTCAGGGAAGACCTGGTTTGTTGCACGCTCTGTAGCTGTAGGGCCTGAGGTGCAGGCTTGATTTGGATGGTTGACATGTTTTGAGTCACAAATGCCCCACGAATTAGTTGACAGAAGAGAGAGAGCACCATGTAAATGCTGTTGTGAATTTATGTTGGGAGTGACGATATATTCTTCTAAGCCTGCACCAACTGGACATAGTCATTTCGTATAAGCATGTAAGCTTTAGCAGTTTGGATTTTGAAATAGTAAAAGTCATTTCTATCACTAATTTCTTACTCCAAATAATGAATATATAATAATCCGACTTTTTTTTTCTTTTTTAAGTTCTCCCCTCTTGCCCTATCACTAGGACGTTTTTTATGAGATAAATAACACAAATTTCCACCACTGAATTTGAAATCTTGCATGAAACAAGATTATAATTTTCAAATGTTGGCACATGCCACGCTCCTTAAGAAGGATAAAATCCATCCTGTCATCTCAGCTTCAGTCATCTCATAACAAACCAGCTGTCACTGTCTCTTTAGAATAAAAAAATCTAGAAATATATGTAATGCTCCTAGCCTAGGACAACTTACACAAGAATCAAGTCAAGTATTACCATTGTTTGCCACAGACTTCTCATATTCCTATGTTTCTAATCATTCATTTCTAGTCAGTTAAACTACTTTTCTAGCTAACTTTGACAGTTGACACTCTTAGCAACTGAAGATTTTGACAGCTAATAGCTGCTAGAGGCCATGAGGCAGGAGCTCTATGATTAATGTCACCCACTACCTGATAACCTGAAGGGCCTGAACGCTTCCATGGGAGGGGAAATCCAGAAATCAGTAACAGAAGAATCTCCATAAGCAATCCTAAGTTCTTAAAAATTTTAAAATTTTAACCTCAAGGAGTATCTAGCTATAAGATACGTCAAAGATGAAGAGATGTTAAGTGGAAAGGGCAAGACACCAAAAAGTTTATTCAGACTCTATTTTATGGAGCATCGCATTAGACAAACTAGTAGCTGTTGTTTTTCTTCAAGGAATAATAATAGACGTTTTGAAATGTCAAATACGATGGATTTTAGTCACTGGAGCTTACATGACAAAAGCATGTGGAGATTTCTTCATTAAGGCAATGTCAATCTAAGTTAGTAAGATGCCGATTTTGAGATTATTTTGTGAGAGTATAAAAGATAAACCTCAATTTCCTTGTGTTAAAGCAAAACAAACCTGGGCTGAGAACCTCAGCAGCAGTTCCTTTGGAGAGCAAGGGCTTAGTTGAGTCATGAGAAGGCATAGTGATGTTAGACGACATTTCAAACCCAAGGGGATGCAGGTGCTCATTGTTAACACCTGCTTTTTTAGGCTTTAGACCATGCTCTTTTGTTTGTGTATACTTGGAGCTGCACGTGGATTCCCATGTTAAATATGTCGCAGGCCTCCTATACACAAGTGGGACTCTATCAGAGGAAAAGCTCATCTGTTGCCTCTCATCTGCAAAGGTCAATACAAACATTTAGTAAATGGCTACATTAATAAATCATATTGCGGAAGGAGCTTATCCTGAATACAAGAGATATATGTCAAAACAACAATACTGCTAATAAAGCAGTTGCCAAATGAAGTGATCGAGTGTGTTTGGAGTATGCGATAAACCCAAATCAACATTTGACTTTATACTTTATGACAACACTTTCTCACACAGCCCCCACACACACACACAAAAAGGGAAAACACTATAGGGAATACAATTTAAAATTGCAGAAGTCCGATGCCATTTTCAAATTAGATACTCTAATTCTGATGTGCTGTCTGTGCTTGTATATACAGTCCAAAACTCTAATCATACGCAAACATCTTAATGGTCCAGCAAGAAATTCTAGAAATATATTTACAAATAAAAGACGGCAGGCTGGGTTTGAAGCCAATACCATACACCAAAGACAGCCTTGCCGGATTTAAACTGTCTGCTTTTGGTTGCAACTTACGACGCCTAGCATTGTGATCAGAAAGACGTTTACGACAGCTTCGTTTTTTCTCGTCAAATTCGGACAGACCATGGAACCTTCAGCATAAAAAAGAAAATGATTGTTTATGGCAGAATTAATTGAGTCTCATGGATAGTTTAAGTTGAACTTACAAAGGGTAAGGACCAAAAATAATTGAAGAATAAATAACAGAATGAGTTACATTCTGATCATTATCTTTTGGGATGAAGTTTACCTACTACACTGCTGGCAGAACCGGCGTTCCACACCAGCTATGATGACCTTTGGAGATTTAGAATGGCTGTCACAAACTCTATGTTTCCGATGGTAATCTTTTGCGGTTGACAGGTCAAGGTTACAACCTTCGACTTGGCAGCGTGGGGCAAGGGAACTAGGACAGACAGACTTGCATCTCTTTGCCCTAGCTTCAGGAGATAATGGGATCACAGAAAAAGAAGTCTCGGCGCTGTTTCCGTCACATATATCTTCGAAGTATGTCTGCTTACCAAGCTTTAAACTAAGCAATTGCTCACTGGAGCCAGCTGAAGTCTCAATTGTTGGGGAAGTTCCAGCGGAATTACCCTTGATTAACTCCCTTTTATGGCTATAATCTTCTGGTAGAGCTTCAAAACAGTCAAGAGTGAATTTGGATGTTTTACTTTCCCCAATTAACGAAGAATTTATAGAAGCTGGTTTTGAGCTTTTTGACGAAGAAGAAGTCACCACATCAGAAACGGGACTGCCATAACTTCTGCCATCCTCAGCCAAATTCAAAGACCCAAAGCTGAATCCTTCATCCCTTTGAAAATTCCATTCTGTTGGTTCTGAGTGATTATAATTTTCTGTTGCTTCAGGATTGAACAGGGATAGGTTCTCCCAGTCCCAATGATATGGTTGTTTTACATTCCACTCCATTAGCTATAGAATATAGAGCAATCATAAACTGATTTCGCAAACTCCTTTCCAAACAAGTTGATAGAAGTTGCAAGCTTAACTGGCTGTAGGTTGCAAATTTGATTAGTCTCTATCTGAGGGAATCAATTTATGTAATGCTCAATACAACAAAATAGAACTACACTGCAATAGTAATAGATAAACATATAATCAACTGAATAACACGAGTATATTGCATTTATTAAACAACCACAAACAAACCAGAAAAGTCATAGAGAGTAATTGATGTAGGACAAATTCTTAAATTGAATTGTGAACTTGATGTAGAAAGGTTTAATGAACTAAAACTGTATTTTAGGAAGGTTTTTTTGGGTATTGATCTGGGGTTTTCAGCAAGAAATATCAAGAAAACTAAAATAGAAAATTTGAAGGAAGAAGGAAGAAGGAAGAATAAAAGAAGAAGAAGATTCTCTCCAAGAAAACTCTTAGAATTACTTAGGCCTCACACCTAGGGTTAGAATTGCATCAATCTCTTGTTTATTAATCAAATCTGCTAAAACGTAACTTGTTAGAGATATTATAAAAAAGAGGCTACTGGAAATCATAATCCTAATATGACACACAGAGTCCTGATTAACTAGGAAATCAAGTCCTAGTGAACTTCGATTTCTCCTACAAAGATAGACTCTTTAAACTTTTAAGATAAAAATACATCACCTGAAAATGCAAATAAAAACTAGCAACTCAAATAACACTGAAATTCGCAATTCTTAAAATTTAATAAAATATAAAGAAGCCTAGTCCAGCAGCTTATATACTAAAGCAAATAAAAGAAAAGACTTTAAATTAGTTCTAAAGCAAGCAAGCTCCTAATTTGTTGATTCTTCACCCTAATAGAACTTCGATAGCTTTAAATTCAGATCTTCTTTTGGAAGTCCCAGGAAAACTACATCATAATACAAGGAAAATGTCAGTCTCTTATTCAGATTATCCTTTCAAATAGCAAATTTAGTTGCTACTTCCCTCCCAAAGCCTGTATGTCATCTTGATAAGATTTATTCAAGGACAAAGCTCAAGGGGATAAATCTCAAGAGAGCAAGCTGAAAACCTGAAAAATTACAAGTAAGCAAAGCAAATGGGGCGGAGTCAATTCTCAAGTCTCAACCTACAATTTCTTACCTTGTAAACTGAAAAACAATGTTCCCGTGTCAAGCAACCTTGGAGGCTGGAACCACTGCCGAAAATTTGACTTATTTCATAGTGACCAATTGACAGAACCTAACAGCATCGATGATCATCTTATATACTGTCAAAGTCTCATCCATAACTCTCTCTAAAAAACGTAGCAAGTTCTTATCATGTACAACAGTAAGACCAGATCAAACATAACCTTTCGGTCCCAATAGAGATGCAAATGTTCCACAACTCCCTGCAGCACAGAGTGTTTTATATGTTCAAACTGTTTTATATGTTCAAACTTCTGACGAAGTAACCACAATGAAGTATACCTCCCATTTATCCTAGAGAACCCGCTTCCCAGGCATCAAAAGCTCCTCTCGTCAGAATAATATCTAAGAAACAACAATCTTGACAAATGACTTTCAACGACCTACTAGAACCCCTACCAGTATTCTCTTCTTTTTTTTGGTGGGTTAACGAGTCGTGAATTTAAATTCAGTTCTTCTAAGTCGCTGGATAACAAAATATCGTGAAATAATTTTGTCCTAAACGCATGCATAAATTATAAAATTATTCGACTCCCTCATTTAACGCGCATTGGTCATTGGAGCAATAATTACAACGCAAAAGGAAAATCGATACATCCGTTTTCACCATTGCTAAACCAGTACTCCCTGCTACTATTGATGATATATCGACCTTGGAAAAAAAGGACAAACACGTGTCAGGCTTTTCTCAGAAGAAAACAAACGCAGCATGGCCCAAAGTTGTCAGAAATAATGGAGACCCAAGAGATTTAAGTGAGTAATGGTCCCCTTACTGTGCTAAGTTGTATTAACAAATGGAAGAAAACCATCGCACACCGAAAGAGATGATGAAGTATGACGTTATTACCTCGTCGTAGCCTCTTATCTCGATAAAATCATAAGAGGAAAAGGAAAATGAGGACCGAAAGATGAAGAAGAAAAGCATGTTCTTCTTTTTATTTTCCCTAACCGACAATCCAACGTAATGCAGTTAAGCTATCCTATGAAGCTACCATAGTCTACTATTCCCCACCACGCCAAGCCATCCGATAAAAAGATAAATATAGAGCCGGAACGTTTGACTTTTCTAAAATGTCCCTACTCTAAGCAATCGAACCGAAAAACTAAACGACCGCCAGAAACTTGATTTCACTTCTCCAACCTACAAACTCCAGAAGAACTCAGCGGTAAATGAAATAATTTCTAAAATCTGATTAAACAAAAGAGAAAAGCGTCTACTACAGACGAATCGGAAGAACTTTCGCGGGAAAAAAAACAGAGAAATGACGGACACTGTATCCTTCTACCGGTCTTAGTACAAGGGTGAGAGAAACGAGAAATGGAATCACAGAGCTTACCGAGTGAAATGCGCCTGAAGCATGAGGAAGTTGCAGAGCTGATTTGTTGTGGATTCAATTCAATTCATCCCGTTCGCTTTCATTCACTCCAGAGTCCAGAGTCCAGAGAGACATGGAAACGCACCCCTGGCTCCACTTCCAGTACTCATCCTCACACTTATTGCACTTGCTTTCTTTATATTTTGTTTTTGTTTATTAATAACCACAATCTCTGGGCCGAGCCGGATCATCCAACCCTCTTTTAGGGGGCTCGCTCAATCAAGATTCAAGACCAGAGTTAAATGTATTCTGGTCAAATTATTTATTATTTCTATTTTTCATTATTTTTAAAGATCAATATACAACCAACGGCTACACATCTTCTTCTGTTGAAAATGAGATAATTATGTTATATTTTGACCTCCATTTTTAAATAGATACCCGGATACGGTTAGAAGACAAAAAGTGAGTAATGGACGACCTGGATGCGATCAGAAGATGAAAGTGAAAATTTATTTATAAATAATCAAATTATTATATATAGTAAGCAGATCTGAGTCGCGTAGATCTAACTCAACGTCTCAGATCTGTTAAACACTACCTTCTGTTGAGATTCTTGAACATGAGGTGATCTCATTCCACATTTCTATCTTTTTCTTATCACACTTCATTTTTTTTAGCAAATTCAGTATTTACACTTTCTTTCAAATGAGCTATTTATTAGATAAAAAACCCAGTCAATACAAGTCAGTAACAAAAAATTAAATTAGCAAATTCATACTGAAATATTTGTTACATACCCGATAAAATCAAAACTTAATCTAATTAAAATAGCACATGACTTTTCGTAAGATAAAGATCGTCAGTAGAAGTTTTTAACTCACAATCCTATAAATATGTACAAAAACATAACCATCTATATCAAATCATATCATCTTTCAATTAGTTAAGATGTGAACTTAACACAATATGTGAAGCGATATGTTTTGGGATTTCCCCGAGTAGTAGCAAATGTGAAGGTTCCAAGTAAGTGTTGTTCATATTTAGTGAAATTAGGAAGAGGTTGATAACATCAACATGAACAAGTTGACATTATGATACTAATAAAAAGAAGAGAATGAGGTTTGATTCTCCATATAAAATTATAATTTAACTTATGATTCATGACATTATTAATATAATATAGTGTGCCCATGTTTGTGCAGGGATTGGTAACGGGTAATGAGGTGTGGGTAAGCTCTTGGAGCAATTATATCAAAACACAAAGTTCAATAAAGTAATTCACTCTCCTCACCAACTTGTTTATAAATAAATTCTTAGGTTGCGTGGATTTTGGTTGGCTCCAAGTAGATTAGTGGGAAAAATTTAATTATTTTTGAATCTTCAAGATTTGATGATTGAATATAAAAAATGCACGTGATGATAAAAAATGCATTTTTATAAGTTTTATATAGAATAAATATTATATAGATACATGACAGTAAATTTATAATGAAAATACTATGTTTTCGGTACTCCATGAAAAATAAAATATTTTCAGATTTATCGTAACTCATGACATGACAGTTATGAGATATATATATATATATATTTGTAATTAGCTTACTTGTTATAAGTGAATACATCGTAACAGTCTGTCTATAAATTCAAAATAATGAAATGATACAAGAAAAAACAACATAGAGATTGGTAAGGCAATGCAAGGATTAGCTAGATAATGGTGTTAGCACGAATGGTTTGGATCATGTTGTCCTTAATAAGTCTTCTCATGATTTTGCCAGAAGGTGATTTTGGTATATTATCCACAAAGTGAACCACTCGGACTTTCTTGTAACTTGCAACATTTGAAGCAACATACTTTATGATTTCTTCTTCACTCTCTTTTGCATTTTGGGCCATCACAATGCTTGCTGCTGGTATCTCCCCTGCTTCCTCATCAGGCAGCCTGAAAGCACATTCCTTTTCAGCAAACTGTTTAACTTCTCTATTTCATATGTAAAGAAAGAAAGATGATAGAGATGGAGTTTTTACGGGACAACGGCGACGTCTTCAACGGAGGGATGAGTAAGAAGGATTGCCTCTAATTCAGCTGGAGCAACCTTCAGTTCAAAACAAATACTACATTTCAGCTAGTTTATCATTAAAAACGATAAAAAGAATCACGCCACATAGTAAAGAAAAAAATTATAGAAAATATGCCTCAAATTCCATATAGATTTGTTTATTGATTTATGAAGATATTTAAAAAAAAAAAAGATATTGCGGTAATAATGAGGGTCTGAATGAGATTCATATTTTAAATAGGAAAGTGATTAGGATTTTGAGCTGATATAAATATGAGATTGTGGTTATGGTTTGATAGTTCTGTTTTGATAGAGGGTGAGATGTGGCTCTACTCTAAAGGGAGCATTGTGAGGAGGCTCTGCCCTAAGAGCTAAAGGGTAACTTTAAGTTGTGATAGAGGGGTCTATCCAGGAGGGGATACCCTATGATAATAAGAAACTGGTCAGATGACTTCGCTCGTGCTGAAGGTGGTTTCTAAACTAGCAGATTCCATATAGTCTGATCGAGGAGTGGTGACTTTTGTCTAAACTAGTTATCAAAGTTATGGTTTTTGTGTGCATTAAGTTTAGATTTGAGTGTAATGAGATTTGGATTAAGTGGTGTTGAGTTGATGTTAAGTTTGTAATGATTGTGATATAATGAGAAGAGTTGTAGAAGTAGGTAATTTGATCGAATCACGTTAAAAATATCATTTTGTTATTATTTATTGACGCTTCTGTTACAACAAAAATAATATTTGAACCATTGAACTAAATTTATTTTATTATTAAGATCTTACCTGAAAACCTTTGTACTTGATCATCTCTTTAATTCGATCCACGATAAAAATGTCTCCATCGTCATCTATATACCCAATATCACCGGTGTGAAGCCAGCCGTTGATGTCAATGGTCCGGGAAGTCTCTTCCACATTTTTATAGTAGCCTGCAACATAAAGGAATGGTAGTAGAGTTTTGGATGGACCATATCATCAATGGTGACATTGGTAAGTATATAACATAACTTGTATTTTTCCATACCTAGCATTACACATTGGCTTTTGACACAGATTTCACCGGGGGTGTTCTTTGGAAGAGATCGGCCGGTATCTGGATCGATGAATTTGACTTGTAAATTAGGAAGAATTTTCCCAACTGTGTTCCTCTTTGCTTTACCATCACCTTTGTTTATGTTCCCATAGGTGAGAGTGATGCAGCTGTGCTCGGTTAGCCCATATGCCTACCAGTAAAACCAATTTCCTCACTATATAATCTATATTTCGTTTAGCACATAAATCAGCAACTAGTTTAACTTTTACTACTATGGATCACTCGATTAGCAATAGCTCATGGATTTTATGCCTGTTGAGTCTATAATACTAGCAGCTTACCTCTTGAACGTGGACACCGGGGAACTTGTTTTCGAAGGTCGAAAGAAGTTCAGGAGCAAGCGGAGCCGCTGCAGTCATGACAGCCTGTAGTTTGAGTCTGCTGAGATCGAATTCCTCTACTATTGGATTCTTAACCAATGCCAGAATGATAGGCGGTACTATCGGAGCAAATGTGACCTCCTGCGTGATCAATGCGTTTAGGAATGTTCGAAGTTCAAATCTCGCCATCACCACGACCTTCCCCTTGTTTCTGAGCGTAGCACAACATATTCCCGTAATTCCGTAAATATGAAAGAATGGAATTAGGCCTAGTGTTGTGACCTGACCCACCATCTCTGATGGAACACCTGCCAGTGTAGAGCACAGGTTCGCTACCATGTTTCTGTGAGTCAGCATTACTCCCTTTGATATTCCTGTGGTCCCGGACGAGAATGGAAGAGCGCATAGATCACTCTGTTGGACATCTTCATCGGTGGAGTTCGTGCCTGCTCGGTCTGCTGCTTCTAGCAGTTTGTTCCAATTCATAGTACCTTCAATCAGTTCTTCACCCAGCACAACCACTGGTATTTCTAGACCTTTTACCTGTTGTCATTAGAAAGAAAAAAATTCCATATTCAAAATAAGCAATATGACGATTTTTCAGAATTGCAAAATTGACTGAAATTTCGAAATATTTGACGATTTTTTACAGGATGTAAATGTTTTATATGTTGTAGGTAAAACATATTCATTATGCATGTCACATTGAAACTTAGTTAACAAGTTGTCTGCACTAATGGTAAATATATTATATATCATTGGTTCAGGAATCATTAATAATAAGATAAAAAGGTTAGCAACACAAATCTACTACAAGTAAATAATTATTACATACGCAGACCATATTTGCAATTATTTTCCAGCCATGATTGTAAAACACGCCTTATTTTCGACTGTTTTTTCTGCTATCCCTAAAAACAAAATTGAAATTGAAAGGAATGGTCGTAAGGAAACTAATTTTCATAACCAAAGAAGTCGAAACTCGAGACCGGATGTTGGGTAAAACTAAGATTAGAACGAACAATTACCTTTTCATAGTTGGGGATGTTTGTGACAATAAGCTTAGCATCAGCAACCTCAGCCTGTTTTTTTATTTCAGAAACATGTGCAGAAGGGTTTGCGCCAGAAAACACACCACCAGCGCTCATTACACCCAAGGCAACAATGGCATACTCCACAACATTTGGTAGCACAACAATCACAACATGCCCTTTCCTTAGCCCCAAAGACCTCAAGGCCTTAGACAGCCTCTTTGTATCTCTAACAACTTCACCATAAGTAACTTCCTTCCCACTCACAGCTTCCACAAATGCTACCTTATTAGCATACAATTCAGCATGTTGAAGAACAAATTCTGGTAAAGTTACATTATCAGGCACATGGACAGCTTGGTATTGGCTACAGAAAATATGTTCTTCGTTTTTAGTTTCCATGGTGCATAAGTGCACGGGATGAAGCGACGTTGGTTCCGATGATTCCCGCTTTAAAGGAGAAGGAGGATGGTGTAACGTGGTTTCATGCTTTGTGCATGAGATTAGTTGGTGAGTTGATAAGTGAGGGTGAGATTGAGATGGAGTTTTGTTGGTGAGAATTTGTTGATTCATGATGATAGCATTGCCGGCTAACAGAACTCCTTCTGTAATTAGCATTGGCATGGATTTTTAGTTGTGAAAAAAAGCAATTAGAGATGATCTCTTTTTATCTTTGAGAATTTGAATCATACCCTTTGTGTGTAATCTTGTTAAAGATAATCTTCTTAACATTATTTTTCCTGGAAAATGGTGCGAGAAAATTACCCGTAAACTGAAAACTTATGAAGATTCAGCAAAGACATAATTTATGAGATTTAGAGGATAATTCAAGTAAAATCAAGCTACTGATATTTCCTATATTCATTTAAAAAATGTTATGAGCACTTATTTTTAGGAAAATAAATTCATGCAAAATAATAAATGAGTTGTAACACATATAATATTATTCCATCATCTCTCATGTTTTGTCTGAAAAAATATAAAATACAATGCCTTCATCTTATGGAATTGACATAGTAAGACAATATGACAAATACCCATAAATTAAGTTCCAAAAAAAGCCATTAATTTTGACAAAGATGAGAGAGAAAACATTAAATATTAAACGATTATCCTCATAATTTCCTTACTCTTTCTGGGAGATATGGTGTTTGACTTATTAAAGAGGTTACCTTAAGAGAAATTAATTATAATTGCTAAGTGAGAATTAATATAATTTCCATGGGTTGACCCCAGGAGGCCTTTCTCATGAACAAGATTCTCTTTATATTTCTGCTCTGAATAAAAGTTTGGTTCCCATAGAATTAGATCTAATCCCAAGTTGAAGGTAAGATGGAATTAGTCATTGCAGCTGACATATGGGGTGAAAGGGACTGATTAATAGCTGATGCTTTATATATGAATGTAGATAATATTGATAATCAAACAGTAATGTTGAAAGAGTAAATCTAACGGTCAACTTCTTTGCTATTGTCTCTTATGGATGTTTTTTGCTCATTTGGTAATTGAAGAACTCCATGGCAGGATCAGAGCTTGTTGGGCAACTGATGGATTCTGCAAATGTGATAGTTTTCAAATCAGATAACTTGAAATTATTTACCAACAATTTCAACAACAAGAACCTGATTGGATTTACCCAGTTTGGCCAATTATACAGAGGACGTATACAGTTCGGGTCGGCTGCGAGTGAAGCTCGAGACGTGACAGTCAAGATATGGGATGAGAAATCAGATGGCATAAACTTAAGAAATGATGAGTACCTAATGGTTTGTTTGTACAAGCTGTTATCTTGGCCAATTCTATTTGCTATATCACATTTCTCTTAGCTTTTGTAGTTTGGTTTGTTTTGCAGCAAGAAATCAAGTTTTTGATGCAACCGTTTGTGAAAAGTTATCAGAACTTAGCGAAACTGATCGGCTACTGCTGCGATAAGGAAATGAGGGCGGTTGTTTATGATCTCAGTCCAATGGATACCTTACAAAATCTGACTATTAAAGGTACTTCCCTCCCCATAATGTAACCAAACACCGTGTCCTTCCTGTAAGTTATCTCTGATAAGGTAATTTTCTCACTGATTTTTTATGTATGTTTAGATGATCTCATATGGCTTCAACGGATCAACGTAATAAGCGAAATCGCTCGCCTTATCGAATTTCTTCACATTCAAAACAAGCCATGTCTTGTCTTCAATCTTAGCCCATCTCATATACTACTCGATTCGGTTCCGAACCTATTGCCTTCTCTCTTTCTTGGAGACATTATTTCCTTTTCTTTCAACCTTGAGAATGTATTTTTTCCACTGGTTCTGAATTTTAGGAATGGAAGCCAAAGCTATGTGAATTTCAGCTGATAAGCAATGGAAGTGTTGCTGAGTTGAATAAGCTAAAGTACACACAAATTCATGCTGCCTGTGCTGATCCATACTATGTTTTAAGAGGTATCCTTTCTCTCTTCCTCATGAAAACCCCTTTTTGATTGGTATGAAATTAACACATCACACTAATTATTATTAAAAGTTATGATCTAAAGACTATATCTATGCAGTTGAACAAAGACAAACTCTGCCAAAAACTGGCTGCTAAAACAATCTGGTTTTTTATGACATTATAAAGATTTAAGTTGAACAGCCCAGTCTTATAATTAGCAAAGAACGGACATTTTTAGACCATGCGAGTTAACTTTCTTAACAAATACCATAAATTTAGCACCTAAACAAAACTTGTTAGGCTACAAAATGGGTAGCCCTCCGTTAGACTAATAATCTCCAAATCAAGCGAATCAAATGTAGATCATACGTCTACCGTTGAATTAAAATCTATATATGGTAGCCTTCTTTATTTAGTTCAGAAACTTGTACTCAAATTTCGACTGTGACCTGGTCACACCAAACCTCCGTCACATGACAGTATGTTGGCCCACCTATCAACATCAAGTGGGTACCTATTGTTTTGTAAAAAAACAAAAGTACTAACGATATGCATATTGGATTGTTCATGACAGGTAAAGGTCAGTGGGAAATGAGCTCTGATGTATTTTCTTTGGGAGTAATTCTGCTAGGACTAATATCCAAGAGAGTTTCAAATTCCCAACCACAAATCTTGGAGAAACATGACCTTTGCATGGATAATCTAATCCATGTTTGGGCTAAGAAGGAATACAAACCAAACACCTCACTTGTCCATAAAAGCTTACAAGAAGACTGGGATTACACTGCTGAAGATGGAATCAAATTAACAGAGCTAGCAATGCAATGTATTGAGTTTTTCCCAAGCAACCGTCCTAACATGAAGCTTATTGTTCAATGCCTTGAAGATTTGAACCTGTTTCGACGTGTTGGTGATATAAGGTCTAGAAAAAGGGATAGAAAACTACATGTCGTGTGATAAAAATAGTTATGATTTCTTAGTCACATACAATTACAATGACATTTCTTTATAGTTTTCATGTCTAATTAAAAAGGACATAAAATGAGAGGGAAGCTGAGGTTGCATTAACCAGATAGTGTATAGTTCATATGTCTAATTCTTCATACGGTTAATTCTAAAAAATCTGTCCTGCTTTGAGAAGAGATGTAAAAGTTAGTTGAGTTTGAGAGTGTTTTTCTTGAAAGCACTTTAATCTTTATATCTCATTTTATGACTGTAAAGGAAAAAACTCACAGTCTTTAATAATCGGTAGTGAATTTTTTACATTATAATATGAAAATATAGAGAATAATTCAGTGAGAGAATAAATACGTCATGATTTACGTGGAAAATTTTTAAAGGGAAGAAAAACCACGGCGAGATTTAAACAGTAATTCATTATGAGAAAGGGTTTACAAAGTTAATGAGTGTTGAGAGTTGTTGTCTCCTCTGTTGGAGTTACATCTTACCTTTATTTATAGGTCTCCAATCGGTTATATAGAATCTGATACAACTTATCTAATTTTATCTGAAAATAGGATCAACAGAACATTCGTTGAGATCTAGCTTATCAACATTTGCAACTTAGTAAATCTTGACCGTCTGATCAATCCAATGGTCTTGATTAGCTTTTCTTTGGATCGTCACGTCGACAATCCATGTACTTTAGTCTTATTGGTCTGTTCTTCATAACTTTCTAGTTGATCTTACGGTTCTTGCTCTATCTTCTCTTTGATGGAGTCTTCGGTCTAGATCTTACCACGTGTCATGTGAAATTTTGTATGTTCATTGGCCCCCACTACATTCGATGAAATTTTATTCTACCGTTATGTTCTTTTGTCTCCGTTTACAGATGTTTTGTGATTGTTATGTCTTTCCGTTCATTTACTGTTATGTCTTTCCGTTCCTTTCACTACAGGCTCATTGATAAAAAAAATTTCTCATTTTCTTCATATTTTATTTTCCTTCTCACATGTGTTAAGATCTGTGACAAGAATGTTGTACAAGAATAATAACTTAATAATTGAGATGAGTAAGGAACGCGAGTGTACTATTTCATAATTGCATTGCATGAGTTTGAGTTTGATGTTCCACATTTGTTGGTAGAGTTTCTATTGTTTCCTTGTTTTCCTTTTGTATTTTTGCTTCGATCAATATGAATTACTCTGTTTGTGCAATTTTTCTTATATTGAACTCCATTTTGTTATACTTCATTCAAAAACTTAGTAAAATTTGAGGAT
This sequence comes from Datisca glomerata, assembly GCA_003255025.1. Taxonomy (NCBI): domain Eukaryota; kingdom Viridiplantae; phylum Streptophyta; class Magnoliopsida; order Cucurbitales; family Datiscaceae; genus Datisca; species Datisca glomerata. The sequence goes on along the minus strand of QANY01003752.1, from coordinate 116,667 downwards.
CAAAATCCAACTTCAAGCTTTCAACGAAATCTGTTCTTAAATACTTAAGAAACTTTTGAGTCCCAGTTCTCTTGAGAATAACTATATTCTGTTGTGAAAATTGTTCCCGAAGATAAGACTTTAATTTTTTTATGATATACATGCTTCCTCAAGGACTTAGGTTCAAATAAAACATCATGGTACCGTCTTCATTCTAAGAGAGAATTACAAATCGCCATTTTCTTTTTTAAAGAGGACTTAGGTTCAAATAAAGAACCATGACCCCATTTTTATTATGAGAGAAGGGACTTACGAATTACCCATTTTCAAGGACTTATGTTCAAATAAAGAACCATGCCCTCATTTTCATTTTTCGCATTTTGGGAGAATGTCTCACGAACTGTCCGCTCTCAAGGACTTAGGTTCAAATAAAGAATCATGCTCTCTCCTTCATTCTAAGACTAGGACTTATGAATTGTCCATCCCAAGAACTTACATCTTTAGTTCTTTCTAACAGCAAGACTTATGAACTGCCTATCCTAAGGACTTACGCCCTTAGTTCCTTCTAAGAGTAGGAGTTATGAATTGTCCCTCCCAAGAACTTACGCTCTTAGTTTCTTCTGAGAGTAAGACTTATGAATTATCTCACCCAAGGACTCACACCCTTAGTACATTCTGAGAGCGTGACTTATGAATTACCCCTCCTAAGGACTTACGTCCTTAGTTCCTTTAGAGAACAGGACTTACAAACGGCCTGCTCTCAAAGACTCACATCCTAATTTCCATTGTTTTTTAAGAAGAGAGAAAGTTGACGCCAAGTATTTGTCTTGTAAGTAGTCTGCACATAATCATGCCATAAGTTTTGATCGAAAGTTCCAAATTGAATTCCATAAAATTCTTCAAGAATTTGATTTTCATATGCTTTCGATGATATATAATTCATCATGTAATTGACTCTCAGTCGGTACAGTTTAATTAACGAATTAACCGTTCCGCATAATATACTTTCTGTGACTTTTCATCGAAATCTCTAAATTGAATTCTATAAAATTCTCTAATAAGTAGACTTTTGTATCTTTCTGATGATGTAAGATTCACTGTATAGTTGGCTTCCATCAAATACAGTTTAATTCCCGAAATTGACCATTCTACATATTCTGCTTTCTCGAATAGTCTTCACATAACTTTTGTTCAAGAGCTACAAATTGAGTTCTGTAAAAAATTTTAAGATCAATTGAGCTACAAATTGAGTTCTGTAACAAATTAAGTTCTGTATAGTTGGCTTCCATCAATAGTTTTCTAACGATATATTATTTGTTATGTAATAATATCAAAATTGATACAGTTTAAAAATTAAATTTGAAAAGCATTCATATATTTACTTTCTTGAATAGCATCAACGAGCGCTGCCATAACTTTTGATCGGGAGGTTCAAATTGATTTTTGTAAAAAATTTCACAAGGTTGATTCCGTATCTTTCTGTTGATATAATATTCGTCATATAATTGGCCCCCAGTAAATGCAGTTTAATTTCTGAATTTATGATTCTGCATATTCTGCTTTCTCGAACAGACTTTATGAAAATCATCATAACTTTTTTGTTGTGAGCTCTAAAATTAATTTCGTAAAATTTTTCAAGAAGTAAACTTTCATATATTTGTAATAATATATGATTCGTCATGTGGCCAGCTCCCAATTGATACAATATAGTTCCCTAAATTTACTATTCTACGTAATCCTCATTTCTAAACAACATGTACTGAAACTATCATAACTTTTGATCGGGAGCTCCAAATTGAATTCCGTAAATTTTTTTAAAAAGTAGACTCTAGTATCTTTCTAATGGTATATGATTCAAAATGTTATCTTTCCCAGTTATTACAGATTAATTTTTGAATTTGATAGTTCTGCATTATCTTCTTTCTAAACAGCTTATATGAAAACTATCATAACTTTTGCCCCAAAGCTCCAAATTGAGTTTCACAAAATTTTCAAGAAGCTAATTTCTTTATCTTTCAAACGACGTATGTTTTTCTAATATTATACTCATTTTTTTTCTAAATTGTGTATCCCGTTTGACAATTTTTTTAATATTATAAGTGGTAGAAAAGTGTATATTATTTTATTTTAGGAAAAATCATTTTCTCTAGTCTAATGAAATCTTTTTCCATGAGCAAACGACAGGTTACATAATTTAGGGGATGCTAAAGGATGTTAAATTAGTCAGTAAAGTGATATTAAAATATATTAGTGGAGCAAAAAGAATAACAAATTATTTAAAAAAGTATTATCTATGACAAAAAATGGGAAACAAGTTTTAATTGTTAGAGGAAGTGAGAAATTTGAAAGCTAATTTGATCTTTTTACTCTAAATTACTAAATTAGGGCCCTAGGCTGAGGCCTAATTTGTCTATGGCATGAGCCGACCCTGCAAGACACATTCAAGTGCTTCTTACAAAAAAAGATGAGATCAGTTTTAACAAACACTTTACCATTTCAACATATTAAAATGTTTGTTAACCAAAAAAGCTATTAAACATATTATTGGTTAGATTATTATCCAATCACATTCTAATCAGCCTATTAACTTGTGCGATTTAAAAAATATTATTGTAAGTTTATTTTACCAAGTATAATATTTTACCAAGTCAAAAGTCATAGTGATTATACAAAGTTTAAGCATAATATTTGGATATTCTACCTGAGTTCCCTTTAGATAATACAATATTCTACTTTTATTTTTATTACTAAATTTAATTTCGTAATTCTTCAAAAATATAACAATTTCCTTTTCTTTTGACGAAATACTACTCTATATACAAGTAGGTTTCGGCTTCGGCAACAGGGTTAGTGTACAAAAGTAAAAATGAAAGGGTAAATTACACGAGCTTGCAGTTTGCTTTAAACCTTACACCTACCACTCTTCTAATTTCATTTTATGTATAACTAGTCAAAAAGTACGCCACACGAACTTTAAAATTATATAATAAATTTTAAAACTATTTTAACATTGAAATAAATACATCAATTTTCAAAATATTATAAACCTAAAACAAAAAATAATAATAATGGTAATTTTTTCTTATATTTATAATTAAACTATTGGGCATAAAAAAATATTTAAAATGTTAAAATTATATATTTCTAATGATAGAATGAAACTTGGATAAGTTGCGCTTCATCTTGAAATGTTAAAATTATCTAAAAAAAAATTGAATTTAAGAAGGCACGACCCTAACAAATTTATATTATAAGATAAGATGAAAAAACTAAAAAAAATTATTTGAGAAGAGAAAATTAAATATAACAAATTATTTTACTACGGATAATGAACATGAAAATTATTACTTTATTATAAAATAAAAAACTAAACAACAAGAAAATCTTACAAATAGACAATAACACATTATTATCATGATATAAGGATATCTAAAATCATGTACTAATTGATCATTCACATTCATGATAATATAATAATATAAAAAATTAAATTTTATAAAGTATTAGTAAAAGAATAATTAGTAAATAGAATTACAAATGAATTAAAAACCAAAAAACCTTAATCTTATACTATATTTAATGAGATTTCAAGGGTAGATGTTAATAACATAATAATATAAAAAATTAAATTTTATAAGGTATCAGTTAGAATTATAAATGAGTTAAGTTCCAAAACATTAATTTTATATTATATTTAGTTGGATTTAAAAGGTAAAAGGAGAAATTAAAAGTTTCTATGTCTAAGCCACATTTAATATAGTAGAAATATGATATACAGTTTTTTTTCTAAAATACCTTCATAGTTTATATTTTTCTGTAAAAAATTATAAGAATAAATCATTATTATTTATCACATTCTTAATTTTATTTACTTACATGATATAATTTCTTATGAAAAAGTATAAGTTGCGAAAGTATTTTAAAGAATGAAAATTTATATGCACTTATTTGTAGATAAACAAATGTACAGTCCGTGTAAATTTTGTTGGTACACTTTATGGGAAATAAAAAAACAGATATATCTGATTAAAGTGAAATATAGGGGCAATTTCGTAAACAGGTTGAATCGGAAATCACAAGTATACATCACAAGTGGCTCTCTTCTTGCATTATTTTGCCACAAACATCTCTCTGCTTCTCTTCTGTGGAGGAAAGCTTAGAGACAAAAGAGGAAATAAAAGAAAGAAACGTATATTGAGAAAATGGCTCTGAAGCTCAATCTCATCGCCTCTCAATCTCCAAAGCTTCCGGCTTTTGCTCTCCCACCAATGGCCAGCATCAGATCTCCTAAGTTCGCCATGGCCTCCACCCTCAGTTCTGGCTCAAAGTTCGTGCTCATTCTTTCGAAGTTGTTGTTTCTAGTCTATTGATTGTTCATTTATAATTTCTATGTTCTTTATTGATTATCGGATCTTTGTTTACTCTTTTATTCTCTAGCATATTTTTGTTCAAGTTTTCGTGCTTTCCTTGTCTGAATGTGTGCAATCAAATTGCGTCTATTGTCATCTTATTGCATATTCTTTTCAATTGCTTTCTTTCCGGCTGTTAATAATGCGCAAACTTTATCTACTCAAAGAGGCGTCCGTTTTCTGATAATTATCGATTATTTTCCAGGTAGTTCTGTTTCTTTTCTTATTGTTTTGCCCTTGTAATGTTTGTTACTCATGCGAGTCGTTGAGTTTAATGGTTTCTCTCATTTTTTCTTCACATTGATTGAATCTATACAATCAACTTTTCGTAGGAAGGGTTGATATGGTTCTGATAATCTGTGCATGTGAGGTTTATACTTGCTTTTTAAATAGGGGTGGCGGTGATGGTCTCGCTCTTCTCATGCTATTAAAGTAATTCTTTATTGCATCTTTGCATTTATTTTCTCAATTGAAGTGGTTTCAACTGATTAATCTTTAGCTTTACCACTCTTAGCATTTCGCTTCTTCTTCGGCTGGTACTTCTGAAAGCAGAAGGAAAATTTGGAAATGACGCCAAGAAGATAATTTGCATTTTTTTTTCACAACCACTAAAAGAATTAGTTTCTGTTGAGTTGAATCCCATCATCGGTATTTCCGACTTTGGTTGTTCCTTTATTTTATTTTTAATTCACCTTTTAAAGATTGAAGCAGCTGAAAATGACACCCGTATTCGCTCTTCATATGGTTTTCTGAACATGCATTAATGCATACAGACACGTATTTCAGTTCTTTATATTTTGTTCAAGGCGAAAGATGGTTCCTATTTGAGGTGCCTGGTTTTCTCTCTCAGCGAGGCTTCCAATGCATGTTTGGCTTCTCTGAGTTGGCTTCTCGGTAGGTGGGAATGGGTTGTTAGAAATGTATTACTCCAAGTTACTGATTAATTGCGTATTTATATTTCACTTTACCAATTCTACTATTAATGAAGAAAAAGAAAAACTTCCTCACTTTTTTTTTATTTTGAATTTGAATGAGCATAAGCTCTTATTGTCTCTTCCTGATTCCTATTAGAGTTTCTATTTTACCATTAATGGGCGAACTTCACGAGATGTGTGCGTCTATTGAGTGGTTGCATGATTGTTCATCTGTTGGTTTCTGAAACCTTTGACAATTGACAGTGTAACTGGTTTGTCTTAATTGGAAGCTTTTTGATGCATGTCTGTCCTGTGTTTTGGACTTTCTCGGTTTTCTTATTAAACTTCGCTTAATTAATGTGTCGCTGCGCCTTTTGTTGTGTGATTCAGCTCTAACTCCTCTCTCTCTCTCTCTCTCAATTTAATATATAGATTGCACTCTTCGTATTGCTTAATTGAATTACCCTATTCTTTTCACTGGTTGATGAGTTCATACGCTCTTTTCTAACCTACTTCCAACACCCTTCGATGTTTTGTCTAATGGAATCTACTTGAAACCAAACTAACGCTAAATTTTTTGCTTACGTTTTCATGTTATATTTTCCCTGCTCAAGCACGCGCACACCCCCCCCCCCTCTCTCTCTCTCTCTCTCTCTCTCTCTCTCTCTCTCCAGTCGATGCACTTTTACTTGTAAGAGTAGTTTATTGAATGGTTGAATATCTTAATTTTTAAGAAATTTCACGCAGAAGTTCCAGTGAAAACAGTATCGGAAGTACCTGATGCCCTTCATAATCACTCTAAAAAGTTTATTTTGCGAAAATGATTACATAGGAGGGTTTCTAAGCATATGTTGGAGAGATGTCCTAATCTATTTTAAAAAACTTTGCCAATAGTCTTTACATCTTTGATCTTTGGATCAGCTTGAAAGTGGTAATTCAATCACTGTGACGGACTTGTTCTGAACAAGTATAATTAAGAATTCCATTTGTTTGATTCAGGGAGGTTGAGAACCTAAAGAAGCCTTTTACGCCTCCTAGGGAGGTCCATGTTCAAGTAACCCACTCTATGCCACCCCAAAAGATAGAGATCTTTAAGTCTCTGGAGGGTTGGGCTGAAGAAAACATTTTGGTTCACTTAAAGCCAGTTGAAAAATGTTGGCAACCACAGGATTTTCTGCCAGATCCTGCCTCTGATGGGTTTGATGAGCAAGTCAAGGAACTAAGGGAGAGGGCAAAGGAGATACCAGATGATTATTTTGTTGTATTGGTTGGAGATATGATCACTGAAGAGGCACTTCCAACTTACCAGACTATGCTCAACACCTTAGATGGAGTTCGAGATGAAACGGGTGCAAGCCCTACTTCTTGGGCAATTTGGACAAGAGCATGGACTGCTGAGGAGAACAGGCACGGTGACCTACTCAATAAATATCTCTATTTGTCTGGACGAGTCGACATGAGACAGATTGAGAAGACAATTCAGTATTTGATCGGATCAGGAATGGTGAGCTTCCCATATTCGTTCATGTTCTTTGGCAGTTTGATCCTTACTCGCACACTCACACATGTCCATGAGTGTGGATGCCTTAAAAAATTTGTAGATAGTTTATATATGTACACAGATTTTATATGTAAACTTGGGCCCTTCATGAAATTTCCAAAAGATAAGTATGATTTCAAGCAGCTATGAGCGCAAACAAGAAAAAGTTTAAAGGACCGGTACACCTTCCCTGGCTTGTTGTTTGATCTGTCTAAACTTGCTGCCCTTTTATATGATGAAGTTTTACAATTTCCTGGCTATGCAATCATGGTAAATGCTTTTGTTACTCCCTTCGTTTACAGAAGCATTGTACTTTTGGACTGAAGTTTGTTATTGTTTCAAAATTCGATTCTCTTTCTTCGGATTCTAACTTTATTCAAAAAAATTCTCCTTACCACAATCTAATTATTAGTTGTGATACCAGGGGGAAATTGCAATTCTTTTTTTAGCTTTGTATTTATTGGGTTAGTCTTTTTTTGTTTCCAATCATTGCTGTCTGTTTAATTATTGAAAATCTTTTATTTTGTTCTACGTTGGTCTGTAGGATCCCCGGACAGAGAACAGTCCCTACTTGGGATTTATCTACACTTCTTTTCAAGAGAGGGCAACCTTCATTTCTCATGGAAACACCGCCAGACAAGCCAAGGAGCATGGGGACATGAAGTTGGCTCAAATATGTGGTACAATTGCTTCGGATGAGAAACGCCATGAAACTGCCTACACCAAGATCGTTGAAAAGCTCTTTGAGATTGATCCCGATGGAACTGTGGTGGCTTTTGCTGACATGATGAGAAAGAAAATCTCGATGCCAGCACATTTGATGTATGACGGACGTGATGACAACCTTTTTGAGCACTTCTCTGCTGTTGCTCAGCGGCTCAGTGTGTACACTGCAAAGGACTATGCTGATATACTAGAGTTCTTAGTAGGCAGATGGAAGGTAGAGACATTAGCTGGGCTCTCAGCCGAGGGGCGAAAGGCTCAGGATTTTGTTTGCAAATTACCTCCAAGAATTAGAAGGCTAGAGGAAAGAGCTCAAGGAAGGGCCAAACAAGCACCTGCCGTTCCATTCAGTTGGATTTTCGATAGAGAGGTGAAGCTCTAACTGCAAAAAAGAAAACGCATAGTGTCTACTCTTCTGCAAGTTCTCACTTGGTCAAAATTAGAAGAAGTTTATCTTTGAGCTGTTCAAAACAGTTTTTGTGTTCTATTTTTTATAAGAATTTGTTCAAGAGTAGTTAGTCGCGGGTTACTGGGTTGGTTTGTTTTGATTGTAGATACAGTTGTTTCTTGTATCGTGATAGGGGCAGTTGTAGTTTTCATGTCTGCGTTTTTCTTTTCTTGTTGGTGGTCTCTTGGTTCTGTTCATTAGTGTATGAAATCAATCTTAATGAAAATTTTGGTGACAGTCACGTCACATTTGTCTTAATGTGACAATTACGATCAGTAGATTCTGCTGAGTGGCCTAATGCCACATCGGTTTTCCTGCTGGAAGAAACGGCAGAAGAGGTCTTGTTGCTGATTGAGGCTCTACATCAGTGCTTCAGATCAAATCGACAGACAATGGTTGTTATCCTTGGTGCTTCCAAGAAAGCAACATTAGTGTTCGCTTGAACGATATTGTTTGAAGAACTTGGTCTACCAATGTCCTCAAGCAAAAACTATAATTATCGAACGACTTGGAAATTAATGACCCACCATTTTCTCTCAAATATCACCAATCTGCTGTCAGAGGATTTCTTACCAACAGAGATATGTTGATCCAGTGGTTTAAGCACCTCAAGTATTCTACCTGTTCCTCAAGAAAAGGAGTCTAGTTATAGTAACGTAACTTCAGCTCAGCTCTCCGAATTAAAAAGTGTAATTGACAAAAATTACTCATCCTTTCAACACCTCATCTTCTTCCCCATTGAACAAAGAAATGAACAGCAGCAAACAAAAATTGTGATAGTCAAATTTGTGCAGATATATGCAAGAAATAGATAGTCAAATACAAGTAACATTTCATTTCATTCAATTCAAATCTCCAACGGGAATGAATGATTTGTTGCAATTCAGTGCATTCAATTCAGATCCCACTAGACAATGATTCTACCTAATTATGGAAAAGACTAGGGCCCCGAAGAGCTTCCACAGACAGTGCATCTGAAGTTCAAATTGTTTGATATTATAAATGAATTCAACTTCTTAGGCTTTCACCTCTACTTGGTTTGATCCATATTCTGGAAGCAACGTCCCAAGCCCGTCCTTCCTTTCGGGATTAAGTGTGTACTTGTTCTGGTTCTGGTATATGGGATTCGACGTTAATATTCGTGGCTGTGAATTTCCATTGATCTCCAAAACTTCAGGAAACCCATTAGTGCATCCCTTCGACATCCCCACATCAATTCTAATAGCTCGGTCATCACAGACGCCGTTTATTCCAACTTCCTGAATTGTGTGACCCATTATCATCCTCTTCACACCAGGAATGGTATCAAGAACATGCTCAAGCAATGAACAATCACAATTTTTAGCCAACTCATTGGAAAACTTCCTCAACCAAACAATGGCATTACTCCGACGACAATATTCCGGTGCCAATCTTCCTGCTAAACCATTAATCCAATCTCTCACTTCTTCATTAATCCGTTCTAATCCATATGAAACGTGTTCAGGCAATAGCCCTCCATGGACGAAAACCGACTCGCCCATGACCAGCACGGTCAAGTTCTGTGATAAAAACCGACCTGACACAGGGCCGCTGGGACGCAGTGCGGCAATCCTCGCGCGTATACCATGAAAGAACTCTTCCTTCACACCACGAAATGTCAAAGGAATTCCTTCGAATGGATCTTTGGGCTTTTCCAAACCTTCACAGAGAGATTTCATCTTGTTTCCAACAGAGAACCAATCCCCCCAAGCCCTAAATTCTTCCAATCCTGCCGTAGTCGCGAACCTAAAATCACCCTCCATGTTCATGATCTCGTGGTTGCCGTTCATTGTAATTATCGTCCCTCCATATGTCGCCGCCTCTCGCTTCAATTTCTCGAGGAAATAGAGGATTTTAAGCTCATCACCTCCCCTGTCCAGCACATCACCAACCTGGACCACGGTGGCGGAACCTCCTATCCATTTATCCGAGCCATCGATCAAGCCAGCAAGTCTCAATGCCTCTTTGGACTTCGACAGGTCGCCATGAAGGTCCCCGATAGCAATCAGGCGGTTCGGCGAGTGGTACCACGTTTGCAATGGCCGGGACGACCGCAGATGATCCGGATGATCAAGATTAGAAAGAGTTTGCGAAATCGGGTTGGGATTATCCGGCGGTAAGAAAAGTCCGCCGCTTACTGAGAAGTCGACGAAGGAGTCAACGAAAGAGGAGAGAAGGTTTGGGAGTCCCTTACACACAGTCTCTTCGGACTTCTCCATCGACTCTTCTCTTTCTGTCCCCTCCCCCAAAATTTACTTACTACTTAGGAAAAAGAACGAAGCGGAAAAAGATCAAAAGAAAGATACAATGGTTATAAGGTAACCTATAAAATAAGGAAAAAGAAACCTCGACCAAAATTATTTCTCTATTTTTAAAATAAAAAATCTCGGTTGACTTAATTTCATCGAATTTTCTATAAAAAAAATATAGTACACGAAAAAACAATTATTTGACAAATCTTACGTGACAAATATATCTTAAAAACTAGAAAAGAAATAAAAAGATTATTTAACCTACGAAGGACCAATTTTGTTGTTTTGAAAGTTCATGAGGTGATTTCATCAAGAATTAATTTTACCGTATAGACATTTATGGATTCACTCTCTATGCCATATGGTAATGATTCATCAGGCATCACAACATTTACCGCAATGATGATGTCCATTGATCAAACTTTTTTGTGAATTGATTCACTTAATTGTCCACGACCCCATCGTGCGTGCTCATGGTAAAAATCTTTTACAAATGTATCACCATGCTATCAATTTCTCTCATGCTCTATATTGATGCTGAAACCTCAAAAGTACACGTTTCTCATACTGATGAGCTTAACCCATACACCACATATCAAAGAACCCAAAGGATGTTTGATCTTACCTAAGGGCCTCCGAAACTTTAGTTAGAAGTATATAAGTAATCTGGTAGAGATTCTTTAAGTCCAAGTGAGCTTACCTTTGAATTCGAATGGGGTATTTATATCGGAAGCATACCAGGGAGAGGCTTGTTTAGGAAGATTGGGGGAGATGCCACATCATTCCTATTGGATGAGTACAAATGTGACATTTAATATCTTTATTCTCTGAGCTGACGTAAAGTAGGGTTGAGGTGACTTGAGGGATACCTGTCTGAAATGGAGGATGACGATTGGACTGGGTGATTGTAGGTCTAATTACATGGGGGCACGTGTAAAACTACTTTCGGCTAGTAATGATTAGAGTGAGTGAGCACGCGATATCCCGAGCTACCTAAACCTAAAGATCCTGACTTGTTGATTCCCCAACTGTCGGTCTTATATCCATGCTGAGGTGTTCCCCCTTTAGCTTTGGGTTAGCCTATCCTGACTTCCAACTCTAGTCTGAGTAACCAGACCTCGAACTTTGTTTTATGGCCACAAGATAGCTCTACCGAACCCGAGCTACAGGGACACCTCTAGAGAGCCATCGTAGGTCTTGCTACTAGAAAGGAGGATGTGTGTCACTGCTTAGTAGGAGTTTCGAGAAATACCCATAACAGTTGCCCCTAGTCGAGTAGCTGCACGGGGTTTGAGTCGTTTAGGTTTGACTACTTCTGTAATTGTTCCAAAGCTGCGGTCCTGATCGGGGAACTTTAGTACTCCATGGCCCGAGCATACTTGTAGGAATATAAATCTTCAGAGTGCTAGCTTTGAGGGTATTAAATGTCAAAGTATTCTTCGAGACACTTGTCCATACACGCCTGAACTCTTTTCTTGATATTTGAATTTTTTGCCCCTTGAGATTTGGGGTAATGATGATGTTTGTGGCGCATGGCTAATATCAAAGCGTCGCTTGTCGTGTCAGCGGATGCGTGAAGAAATGTTTGGGCTCTCGAGCTTATCTGATTCGCGAAGAAGACAATCTCGTTCGTTGAATAATTTTGGCAGCCACGATCGATTCTTAAACAAGGCTAATAAGTTGCTTCCTCTCTTTCTCAAATTTTGCCTATCTACTCTCAAAATCCCTCCCTGTCAAAGCTCTCTCATCTTCATCCCATTAGACGATTTTCTGCAAATCCTTTTTCTAAGCCTTTCCTTCCTTTACTTCCTTTCAATTATCGAGGAATTTCTCTTTATTTCCCTTTCTCCTGACCATATTTGTTGAGGCCCTTCCCATCAATTGTAGCGAATCGATCTTCGGGCTGCCGGTTGTCATTTGTTTGTCGCGCCCTTACTTGTCAGCGTCGCCCATGATTCGTGTTTTGGTAGGTTTTTACTTTTTTTTTTACTTTAGTTTTGCCTTCTTCATTGATTTTCTTTTCTTTAAGTTGTGTCGGGGGGTTTCAAGGGTTCCAATGCTTAGATAAGGGAGGAGTCGATTGTGTCAATCGTGGTCATGGACCTCCACGTTGGCTTTAGAGTAGAGGAAAGCTCGAGCTGGTTTGTTGAGCACTAGATGCAGATGAGTATCCCTCTTCTTTGTCCGAGGAGGACTTGGTTGTGATTAGGAGGACATATGCCATTTCTGATTACATTCAATTGAGGCTGTCAGAGGAAGGTAAACTGATTAGGGCTCCTAGGCATGTGAGCACCTCTATGTACTTGACAGCTCTAGAGTGTGGACTAATGCTTCCTCTGCACTATTTTTTCAGGGAATGGTTTTCTACCATGAGGATCGCCTTAGCCCATCTCCAACCTAATTTTTGGACGAGTTTGATCGGGTCTTGGGTCCTTTAGAGACTCAATTGTGATGAGGACTTCACGGTGGACGAGTTTCAATTCATTTTCCAGCTGAAGACTCATCTCAAGTGCAAGAGTGACAGAGCTCCTCCCCGAGGTAAACGATGATATTATGTTAGTAGTCATGCTGGGGGAGTGTGAAATATCATCGATGGCATTCCATCTTGGTAAAAAGAGTGGAAGGACATCTGGTTCTTGATCTCTACGGACTGGGAAAGTTTCATGGGGATCTAGAGTTGGTTTTTCCTATACCTTGAGCTTCCAGTATTGCACGTAAACTTGTGCTCCAGAGGAAGGGAGACTTCTTATTCTTGTGTATTCGACTTTATCTTTTTATTTTACTTGTATAGTAGGGAAGAAGAAACCGAAAAACATTTCCAGCTCACCTTTAGACTTGAATCTTGAGATTGGTTGCTGCTTGTCGAGGAAAGGGATTACACCACGCTTACATTGCCGGAGTCCTTATACAAGTTCGGGTTATAGTTGGACCCCCGAGAGGACACTAGAGTTGAGCCATCGAATGAGACCCGCCCAAATGAGTCTAGCTCAGAATTAGTAATCATCACGAGCAAGAGTGTCAAACAAAGAAAATAAAGTAGATGAAAGCGAAGAAGAAGACCATGGCTTCTCCTCAATTAGTTCCTTCTCTTTATCGTAATGCTCTGTTGCATCCTCCTACTTTTCTGGCAGTCGACCCTCTGTCCCAGGTTCGCTTGACCACTAGAGACTTGCCCAAGAAGACAACTTTTTTTGTCTGTTCTAGAGTAGGGTCGGTAGGAAGCTGTTTTGGCTGCAATGCTGCTACAGGTTCTAGCCCCACTAGAGTCTCATCTCGATCTTCCAACCCTTGATGATGGTGATTCACTTGAAGGTTGAAAGATCAGGATCTCAGTCCCGTGGGGACTGACCAGCCCAACCCTCAAGCTCAAGCTTAGAGTGAGGTGGGGAGGCTGATGGACTGGTGGTCCAAGTACGAGGACCCAAGAAAGGTTATCGCCTCCTCGAGAGTTCGAGGACTAGTTTGCTGGATAACTTTATGGAGAACACCCTCGATGTTAGTACCTTCTTTTGTTCATCTCATTTGTGCTCTTATCCTTTAATTATATTTCAACATCTTTTTTTTGTAGGTCATGGCCTACAACTCGTTGATGCTGGCACAACTTGGGTGTTGTGAGGACCAGGTGATAGCGGCTACTCGGGCCTTCTCGAAAAATGAGTCTAGGCTCAAGGAGGAGATCAAGAAAATGGACGCCTTTACCCGTGCTTACAAAAAATAATTAGAAGGTTGAGGGGATGAGGAAAGCTGTGGGGATGTATGCTGGTCTGCAAGAGGAATTGGCTTTAGCAAAGGAGGAGTTGCTCCTTACAACAACTCATGTAAGGAGATGGAGGTCTGAATCAATGAGCACGATAAGGTCATCATGGACCTGCATCACTAAGAGAAGATCTTGAAGGAAAAGTGCCAAATCTAAGAGTAGAAGCTGTCACGGGAGGTTCACTCTCAAAGTCAAGCCGAAAGGTGGGAGAGGAAAGCTTTGCAGATGTTGGCCTTGGCTGAGGCATCCCTGAATGAGAGATCTAATCGTTGGACTGAGGGCATGCCAAGGGCATGGAGGACTGCAAATATTCTACCGAGTACAAGAAGACTTTGCTCTGGGAGTTCTCCGTAGCGTACGACAACTGCAGGGATAAGGTGATCGAGAATCATCCTTAGTGGAACGTAAGTTTTCTTAGTTGTCTTTCTGAGGATGAAGAGGTCCCTAAGTAGCCAACGGTCACTGCCACTAAGGAGTAAGTCAGGTGGGAGGTCATCTACCACAAAGTCATGGTAGTTGGTTCTCATCATACTTGAGTGACTCCTCAGGGTGCTGAGCTGACACTCCCTTCTTCTGCTCCGTTAGCACATGCTCCAGGTGTCAATAAATGTGGGGCTGCAAAGCGGTCCAGAGGCCCGACACATGTAACATGTGTGTCAGGTCAGGCCCAACACGATAATTCACGTGCCAATCCTAGCGCAACACACACCCCAGGCTTGTAACAGACCTAGAATTTTAGGTCAGGCCAGGCACATCCTGACAAGTTTTAACTAGCATGTCGGGCCTGACACGATAATGGACTGTGTTGGGTCAGACATGACCCGTGATCCAAACAGTTGCCTTATATATTTTTATTTTATTTTCCCCCTCTTATAACTATAAATACTTTTACTCACTCAATTATCAAACACGTCTTATTCTTCATTCTCAATCATCTATTTCTAATCTCTAATCTCTATCTTTACCGATTTAAGCTCTCAATTTCTTCCTAGTTTCTAAAGTCCTAATTAATTTTTTTCTCTTTTCTCTACAAGCACTCTATATATCTGAATTCTAAGGTAATTCTTTTAAATTTTAATTTTAATTAGTTACTTCTATATTGTGATTTGATTATTTATATGTATGTATACTTTACCTTATCTAATCAATTATTAGTATTATCATTAATTTTGCTAGATATTTTGTGTATGTGTGAGCGTGGTAATTTTACTAGGAAGCACGTGCTACTTTTTATGGTACCTTATAATTTGTCTTTGAATTTACATATTTAGCATATTTAACTATATCTTAGAGTGGAACCTAGGGAGCTTGACCATGAGAACCTAGGATATGGTGTATATTATTGTACTTCAAATATTGTTCTTAGTCAAATGTTAAGAATTCCTTTTGTACTTGTAAAATTTAGAGGGAATTCTAGGTTTGGAAAAAGTTGTGACTAAATGGAGAAAACATGTAAGAACTATTGGCATGATATCCTAAAATATTTGTTTGTGCTGCTGGTTTAGACCCCAGAATAAAATTATCGGGCGTGGGGGGTGTGATACATGCAATTGCACAAAATATAGGAGAAGATTATGATTGCACATATATGGATCATATTAAAGATGGATTGTTTCAATTATATTCTAAATATGAATCTAGGTATGTGTCAAAAACTAATCAATATGCTTCTTCTTCATTATCATCAAACATTATTAATGGTCTCAATAAATGATCTATATTATAATATTATAATGGAGGTAACCAGTAAACAACAAGCATCTAATGAAATCGCTAAAAAAATTAAACTATTTTTCTATTCAGCTTAAAAATAATTTTGATATTCTTACATGATGGAAATAATATCAAGGGTCATTTCTCATACTTTTAATTATGGCACGTGATATACTAACAACACTTGTCTGTATAGTAGCAACAGAATCACATATTGGACGAAAGGAGGAGAGGCTAGGGGGAGATATAATGGAGGCACTTACATGCTTGAAGGATTGGCAAGATGCATCTCTAAGAGCTCAAGCAAGAACATATGATATAATTGAAGATTTTCTAGGATTATACGTAGATGGAGAAAGCATGAGTTAAACTCATATTTTAATTTTTCTACATGCCTTGTAGTATATTTTTTAATATCTTTACAAATGATTGATAAATTGAGTGTGTGCCAACATAGTTGGGATGTACTTAATTTATTGTAATGTAATTATAAAAAAAAAACAAAATATTTGTAAGCTTGTATTTAAAATTTTAATGATGAATAATTATTAATAAATTTTATCTTCTCTTTAAATAATTTGATTTCTTATTATGTTGCCTATATTCTATTTAACTTAGCATAATTTAATTTTTATTTTTAAATTAAAATCACTTTTATCTTCCTTTTAAATAATTTGTGTCCTTATCATGGCACACTTAAGGCATGACACATGGAATGCATGATACACTTAAGGACAACGGTCCAAAATATGCCGTAAGAAATATTAAGCGTGTCGAGCCAAGCCGACAGGCGTCACATGTGCCCGTATATTCCATGTTGTGCTTTGTTGGGCTGGCCCGTTTGACACATCTAGTACCAACACATCCTACTCTAGTCCTACCAGAGTCAGTTGTCCTGCCCCAGCGGCTCCTGAAGAGTATTTAGGGGAGGTTCTTCCTCCTTTATCTCTAGGTCAATCTGAGGAAGAGGTACATCCCCACATGTCGAGCGAGCTGAGCTGGGGAATTAGACCTCTGGGGTGTAGCTTAAGAATGTATTTTAGTTTACACTTGTATTTTTGGCTTCTAATATATTTTTCTTCTCCCTGTAATCTCTTTTCCCTAAGTATGAATGAAGCTGCCTCTTTTTCTCATAGATTTGTTTTACTAATCTTCTTTGTGTTTAGGCTTCCAGTGTATAACTTAATCATCTTAAAAATTATCTTGGAGTATAATTAACATCTTAGTAAAATAGCTTCTTCACATTTGAGCTTTGGCTCACTTAATGGATGTAATACTAAACTTTTATTACTTAAATATTTGAGACTTTCTCTTGCTTGGGCTTTTAACATAGAAAGCTCCACTAGCTTAAAGTGAAGTTGGCCTGCGATACTTTTCTTGTCGCGTATAGCAGAAAAATCTACTTATATTTTTTTAGTAAAATTACTTTGTTAGCATGTTTTAGTGAGCTACCCCCTTTGGTGGTCTGGGCTTGCTAGCACATCCTTCAAGTGTGTTATTTCGGTCTCCGATGTCTACAGATTGACTTAGGACTTTTTAGGGCGCCCCTATTGGAGGAGGTTTGATCTTGTCAGTACTTCCTGAAAATGTGTTATCTCCGATGTCTGTGTTGGGACTTAAGATTTTTTTAGGGTGCCACCCATTGGAGGAGATCTAGTCTTGCCAATACTTCCTGCAAAAATGTTCAGTCTTTGAGGTCTATGTTAGGACTTAAGATTTTTCAAGGGTGCCTCCGTTGGTTGAGGTCTTATCGATACTTCCTATAAATGTTGTTTAGTCTTGGAGCTCTTTATGTGGACTTTGAATTTCAAGGGTACCCTCAGTACCCACTAGATGCTCCTTTTTCACGTCTTTCAAGGAAATTCTGCTCTAACCACAGTACTTTTGCTCATATGGCAAATGAGAATGATGTGTCATACATCTATTTTTTCCTTTGACATCTAGCCAGACATTTCTACTCTATTGAAGTCTTTTTTTCCCATCGGGCAAGCGAAAGTGTTGTGCCATACATCTCTTTTTTCTTTTGTCATTTAGCCATAAATTTCTGCCATAGAGTCCCGTAAACAAAGTGTTGTGCCATACATTGTACGACTATTGTAAGTAAATTTTGAGGTGTTCGATGTTCCAAGGGTGAGCCAACGTTCATCCCTCTAGGTCCTACAATCTATGTGTTCCTTGTTGTATAACCTTCACTACTAAATAGTTCATTCCCAATTAGGTCTAGGAGCTCCTATTTATGTTTCCTTACTTTTTGGTAAGACCAAGTCTCCAACTCTAAAAAGTCATATTCTAGCTTTGGAGTTGTAGTATCGAGAGACGGCAAGCTGGTGTGACTCATTCCTTAAGTTTGCCTGATCTCATAGTTCCTCGAGGTCGTCGAAGTTGTGCCTCTATTGCAATATATTCTGCTATGAGTCAAAGTTCTGTAGGAAGGCAACCCAATCTCTACTAGTATGACTGGTTCTGTTTTAAATGCTACTGTATGGGGTCTCTCCTATGGTTGGGTTACTGGTCGTTCAGTGTGCCAGAACACATTAGAGAGCTCATCTACCCATAGCTATTTCCTATTCTCGAGCTTGGTTTTGAGGTTATGTTTGATTGTCTTGTTTACCACCTCCACATGCCTCTTGGATTGAGGGTGAGCTGGTAAATGCTTGATATCAAGTTGTTCGCATGTGCATTTTGAACTTCATATTATTGAACTGCTTGTCGTCGTCAATAATGATTGTATGAGGTATGTTGAATCTGCAGATTACGTTCTTCCATATGAAGTCAGTGGTGTTATGCTTGGTTATTATGGCCAGCAGTTCTGCCTCTACCCATTTGGTGAAGTAGTCTATGACTAAGATGGCGAACGTTTTCTGTCCATTCCCCATGGGTGGAGGTCCTATCCGATCCACCCATTGAGCAAAAGTCCATGGGCTAGGTTCAGAAGTCTATAACTTTCGTGGTTAATGTCAGATATTCACGGATCTCTGGCACTTGTTGCATTTTTATACGAAGTTTTTGGTGTCGATGGTCATGGTGGGCCAATAATATCCTTGCCTTTCAAGCTTATGATGTAGGGCCCTCGCGCCACTGTGGTTTCCACAGACTCCTTCGTGGACCTCCCTCATCACATATAAAGCTTCGACGAGGTTGACGCACCTTAAGTAATGGTAGGCGAACGATCTCTTGTACAAGACCTCATTCATGATTATATAGTTGTGGACCTAAAACATAATTTTTTTGCTTCTTTTCTGTCTGGAGGTAGAACTCCATCTTGCATGTATCTACAAATTGGGGTTATCCAATAGGGGTTCTGGATAATTGTTATGAGGATAAGGGCCATTTTTCTCCAGCTATGGGTAGCGTGTCTTTGCGCCCAACATGGATTTTCTCACGTAATAGACTGGAAGCTGGAAATTTGTGTCCCCTCCTCGAACCAGCGCAATGCTCACTGTGGTCTCTGAAATAGCCAGATAAAGTGACAATGTCTCTCCTAGTATAGGTTTAGACATCATGCGGCAAAACCCGTGTATTCTTTTAGGGTGAGTAAGGCCTGGTGGCACTCCTCTGTCTACTCAAAAGATGTGTTTTTTTCTTAACGTCTTGACAAATAGGAGACATTTATCCGTGGCCAGAGAGAGGAACCTGTTGAGCGCAGGTACCCGCCTTGCGAGGCACTCAACTTCTTTGGTGGTCTGAAGGGTTCCATCTCGAGCAAGTCCCAGATCTTGTCTGGATTCACTTCTATCCATCTTTGATTGACCATGAACCTTAGAAATTTTCTTAAGCTACTCCGAACGCACATTTAGTAGGGTTCAACTTCATTTTACACCTTATTCGGGTGCCAAAAGTCTGTTTCATGTCTGTTACATGGTCGGTCAATTTCTTAATTTTTACAAGCACGTTGTTCACATATACTTCCATGGCCCACAAGATTTTCCCTGAGAATACCTTGTTGATCAGCCTCTAGTACTTGGCTCCTACATTCCTAAGTCGGAAGGGTATTACAGCATAAATGTAGGTTTCTTAGCTAGTATTATCTTGGTCTGGCGGATGCAGCATGATCTGGTTATACCCTGAGCAGGAGTCCATGAAGCTAAGCAAGTCATGTCTATCTGTGGCTTCTACTAGCTGGTCTATTCAGGGGAGTGGGACACTGTTCTTGCGGCACACTTTGTTCATGTCGGTGAAGTTGATGGAACCCTCCACTTCTGGACTTCCCGTTGGTCTTTTTACATAGGAAGACGTTGACCAACAATTCTAGGTAGTGGACTTCTCAGATGAACCCTACCCTGAGCAGTTTTTCAACTTCCTCATTATGGATTTGTCCCTGGTCAGATTGACGCTTCTCCTTTTCTACTTATAAGTTCGAACACTACTACAATTTTAGTTTTAGATGACAACCACATCTTTAATACAATGACAACTCTCTAAAATCTGTCAAAGGAAAATAGTGTAGGGTGGGGTAATTTAGGTAAGATGACAACTCAAAAATTAGATGTCATCAATGTGTTCTATACTATGACAGCTAATTTTTGGGCTGTCAATATAACTTCTTATTATGACAGTGGAAAAAAACCTATCATTGTTTTATAGTGTAAAAAAATTAACTATTTACCTCAAAGTTCATTTTATTTACAAAAATGTCATATTATATAATCAATCTAAACCTAATTGTACTTTTACTTTGTCATTTTTTTCTTCTCGTTTTACAGAGCCGCGACTAGCGATTTGGAGCTCACTCTTCCTGACTGCGCTCAAGGTGAATTCACGGCAGCTTCCAATTGAGCTTAGACGGTGATCTTCCACAGTGAGCTCCCATTATAGCTCAAGCAAGGTTTCATCCTAAACTATAAGCTAGCGACTGGTCGAGCAAGGGTTTCTCCTTTCGCGTGTCATCTCACTCTATTTCTACTATTTCTTCTTCGACGGTGAGGGTTTTCTCCCTCCATTGAAGGATATGATCTTGGGGTTTCATCAGTTTTAGTCTTCTATTGATTTTGGTTTCGTTGGATTATTTTCCAAACTGCATTCACTTTAGTCTTCCGATTATTTTGGTTTTAGTTTTAGTCAGTTTTAGTCTTTTGTTCGATTTTGATTTTTCTTAATGAATTAAAGAATCCCTAGTCACCTGGCCTGTCAGGTTTGCTTGAGAATATATCGTGAGCCAATGGGTTAAGCTTTGTACAAGCACTATTGAAGGCTATGGGCTCCGCATTGACAAATTTCAATTTTATGTTTGCATATGTTCTTTGTTTGAAGCATTTCGAACATATTTTGTACCAAAAAACTATTATTCTTGTAGAAAATGTTTCAAGAGTAATATCACTTATTGAAAAATTGTGTTAAGAAAACATTAATGTGGCCATAATCATCTAAAAATAACCTTATTTTGTCTGTAACTATGAATATAAATTTTTCCTTAATCAAAAGTGGTCCAATTTTAACATCTTGTCATTAGCCTAAGTTTAGGGAATATAGCATTAATTTTAAAGTTAGGAATTTAGTGAGAATCTCTAATGAGGTCTAATTTTCCTCTAGCTGGGAGAACGTGTGCGGCATGTGGTTACTCTCATTCACGTCTTTAAGGAGAAGCTAGATTTAGGCCATTAATCATGTTTTTAAAAGTTAAGAGACTATAACACTTTTTAAGGGTGGAAGACTAAAAAAATTGGGCTAGTTAAGTAGTTTTAGCTAGTTCGTAGTGTCATACCTATGAAAAAAGTTAAGAGACTTCCACTTCTAATGCATGTTAGTATGCTTTAGCATCTTATCAAATAAAAATATGTACTAGTAATTACTGCTTCATGGATAATGAGAAGGTTTTCTCTAAGTGGGATGATGAAGCTAAAGGGAAAAGTAGAAAAAAAAAAGTAGAGTGCCAACCATTATTGTGAATCTTACTCTTGGTAGAAGTGGTGGTGATAAAAAGTTGTTCCTTATAATCAGAGAGGTCAACCAATAGGCCCTATAGGCTCTGGACTTCAGAGTTATGTTAGTGTTTTGGCCCGTCGAATGGCCCCCATCACATACATTATGGACGTATGTACTGAAGGAGATAAAAAGGAAGATTTATAGTTGTGCTGGGGTATGTTTGCATAAGTGTGACCATTATTTGTAATGCTTAGATACTTTAAATAGCATTATATACTAAGCCTACCATATTATGTTTTTTCTATTTATGTAGATGTCATTTGTTGTCAACCCAACATTCAAAATGAAGCTTATTTCATCAGCAGGTATTAAATGGCGTAATATGAAGTACAAATTGACAAATAAATTTATAATCTCATTTATGCATGACATTGATGCCTTGAAGAGTCCACAAGAAGGATTTCACTATATTGAAAAGAGGCATTGGGATCAATTTCACTATATTAATTGATATTACATGCAGTTTTCTGGAAAAGATGAATATACTCCAGGCGAAATCGATGAGGTGCGAATACAATGGGCACAATATGTTGGGCGTTTTGCTAGTTATATTGTTAGAGACGAATGCAATATACAATAGTTATTTTGGTTATATCAATGGTTGTACACATGATGTTATGTCTATGAAATGTTTTTTGGTGGTGGATGTACACATGTCCGGGTGATGAATGATGTTTGGGTTAGGAATTGTTTTGGGGACGAATGGACATATAATGTCCATGTGATGGTTAGAATTTTTTTTTGGGGATGAATGTACATATAATGTCCAGGTGATGAATGCTTTTTTGGTTAGGAAATTTGTTTTGGAGATGAATGTAAATATGATACTCAGGTGATGTATCAATGTAACTACACATTTGTTTTGTCTGAGCAATATTTGGATTTAATGAGCACTTTCAGGATTACTAACTTTCTTTCTTCTAATTTGGTATTTATTCGGGAAAGTTAGATAATAACATATTAATATATTTGTATATTTGTATGAGAAAATACAACCTTTACCTATCAAAACAAAAGCAAAAAATTGGGATATTGAATAACTCACAAAAATAAAAATGGCATTCTACAAGAGGCGGATATCCCCATGAAAAGTAATCCACATGGATCATGCGACGCCTATGACAACCCCTCATATTAAAAGTTTGCGTTTTTCAGAGGCGCAACGCCTCCCGTAAAGATCCCTGTGGTATCTCACTTTTTACAGGATTTTTAATCTCCTGTAGAACGTTGTTTAATGAGGTTTTTCAACTCCTATTACTTTTATTCAACAAGTGTTTACAATTCTCGTGAATTAATATTCACGGGCATTTTTGAATCCTATTAAATCAAATACCATAAGATTTTTTGAATCTCACTGATATAGTTTTTTGTTATAAATTATGCCTCTTATAAAGAGATTTTTCTGGCATTTTATAAATTCTATTTTTTTACAATCAATTTATATGCACCTGTTTACGTACCTATTTAATCATTAAAAATTAATATATTACTAGACTGAAAGGTATTCAAACATCATTTCATTTTCATAAAATATTATCCATAAGTATCATCCATAATAATAATCTAAAAGTACTAGTACAAAGTGCTAGTCAAAAAATAAAAAACATATAAAAGTTTCACACAAAATAACTTCAAAGTTTCACTGCTTAACACTTCAAAATTTGATGCCATGTTGAAATCCTTCAAGGGATTGTAGGTCCTGTATTTTAAAAAAAGACAATAACTTTAAGAAAATAACACTGCATATTTTTAAGCACACTATGGTTTTATAGAATTACATAAAAAACATAAAATAAGCAAAGATACAGTTCATTGTCTAATGAAAAGACATACCAACATATTGATCAATATCCTCAGTTCTTTATCTTTTCTTTCTTATAATTATTCTCAACTTTGTTATTAATCTCATGTCTAGATAATTAATTAAAGAAGCCACTCAACATTGTAATATATAAAGATTAGAAAGTTCATTATTACTTACTAAAAAGGAATGTTAACGGACTCCAGAATATGTCAAACACTCTAGGATTATCCCATATTATAATTACAAAAAGAAAGCAAGCAAGGATCTTCACAGCTAACACTAATTGTATCTCATTGTACTTGTTAAAAATGCCAAGCGCTCCGTAAACCAAAAGAGTGAGAAGTGTATTCATAGGGAAGATATAGTAGAGCATATAGTCATTATTAAGAACAGTGTAGCTAAATGCAACGAAAAAGTAGTTGGATTAAAAAGCTCAAAAAATGTAAAAACTTGATTAAGACTTATATTCTAAACATTATCTAAGATGAAAGAACGATTTTCTGCCTTTATAAATACACTGAACTGATCATCAACTTACTAAAAATACTCTCCTACAATTTCTACAATTTCACCCTATTCAACTTCGAGTCATAGTGGAGCTCATTGACAAATCCCACTTCACAACCTCATGGTTTATGTCTAACGTCTAGCTAATTGGGTGCTTTCAAAATGTCCAAAGTATTATAAAATTTCACCAAGGAAATGGCAGAAGGAAAACAGAACTTTTTCAGTGAAAAATAAAAAAAAAGATCGAATTTCCGAAGTATGGGAAGGAAACATCAAGGGCAGAAAAAGTAAAAAATAGTAATGCATGAGGTCATAATTCACATGAGCATTGATATGAAATGGTTCACAAACCAACAACATGCATTGGTTCTGGAAAGTCAAGATTATGGTCAACCCCCACAAGTCCAAAGTCATAAAGACTACCAGGATGTGGATGCTTGAATGTTTATGAAATATGTTAGACCAATATATGCAACTTAAGCAACCTGAAAAAAATAAAGTTAAAGCAAAACAATTCCCACAAATAAAATACTGTGTACTCAAAGCAATTGCAACCTTCATAAACAAGCATCGACATAGTATAGTTCTAGCAGGGTATTAAGTAAATCAATATTTTTCAAAATTCCAAAAAGACTTCAAAAATCCGAGATGACTCAGACCTTTTGAATAACAAAGATGGAAATGGATAAAAAAGCTGAGGTATTACAACGTGTTCGTGTAATAGATTGGACATGAGACTGGGCCATAAGAAGAATCACTTTGTCAAGCAGCGATTGTGGTTGGGCCTCCAAGAGAAGGGATCCAAAAGAAACCTTATGTGAACAATCCCTTCAAGAAAAATATTTCATGAGTAGAAATAATTAACATGTTCCGCATCCAAAATACAAATTCTCTTTAAAATAGACACCACTTCAAACAACTAATTACCTCATTCGTCACATTTGAAAGAGCTTGATATAGTCCTATCTAGACTGGTATAGTTGCCAAAGTCAAGAGACAACCTATAGAAAAAAGGAAAATATATGAATATGTGATACAAGGCTAGCTGAAATTCTCATCAATTAAGACACAATATTGAAGCTCCATTTCCACAAGAACAACAATAATTTGAGGCTACCATACTACAAATTCAAGAACCAAAATTCCATCAACTTGATAACATTATTTCACATTGTAGATAATATCATAAAGTTTTGAGACTCAACAGTCACGAGGTGTTTGTCTTGAAACATGTACTTAGCGCCTACTTGTACAAGTTGACTTGCTTGACAGACTAAATCAAGATTGTTAACTTAAGCTTGTGAACTGGGCAATGAAAAGCTTAACAAGATTTCCCAGAATCAAGATATTCAAATGTCAATCAACTTGCACTAAATTCTTAAATTGATGCAAACCTAACCATAAATCATAAACATTTTAATTCAAGCATATGATGTTGTTTCAGCTTGGAATTTAGTTCTTATTTCATTGATCGAGGATTTAATAATGGTAAAATGAAAAAAATCCATTTTGTAACAGCTAAGCTCATAAGCAAATTCCCCAAACAGGAGATTCTGAGCCAAATTTATCATCTCTACCCCCATTAACCTTAAGTTGAAGAACCTACAAAACCATAACAATACCAACTACCAAGGCATACGTAACTAAAAACTCATCAAGAACAGTTCCGAAATGGAAACAGAGAAGAAAAAGTTGCATTATGCGATGAAGCAGTTGTGTTATGTTTTTGTAAAGTTCATATAAATTTACCTGATAATAAAAGCTATAGCCAAGCTTTTTGTCTTTCATTTAGGAAGTATATGCAAGCTGCCAAAAGAACTGCAACCTGCATTAATAGATGTTAGAGGATATGCAATTGTTAAAAACCCATTTGAAGGGCTGGTTAAAAATCTAATAACGTTTTAAACATGGAACAGTATGAAAGCACACCTAACTATTCACAGTGTTATCTAAAACTAATGAGGAATGTTTGTAATGCAATGTCGCATCAAATTACTACTTTCAACCATTGAAGTATACCAAATCAGACAGCCACTAAATGTAGAAATAATTAGCAAAGTAAAAAGTACTATACATTCTCGATGTTAAATTTTATTAAGGACAACCCTTAAAGTATAGCAAAATATGATTTAGTTGATGTATTAGTTTCATTTCACCCATTTCCATCCAGAACACTCCCAAAGTATGATAAATGTTAAAGGATAATATTTATAAAAAATTGTGAGTTCTTTAAAAAAAGTTCAAATGCCCAAATTTATTTGAAACCAAAAATGTGATTAATGGATTCTTAAGTATTTGTGCTAGTCGAAGGGGCAATGCTGCAACTTGCTGGGTAGCTACAAATGGTTTCCACCATCATTGAAGTTGAAAATGATTGAATAGAAGTAAACTCGTCGTCCACCTAGTTTCCACCATCATTGAAGTAGCTTCTAGCAAAAGCCACGATTTATGATCATCTGCACATGACAAGTACACTAGCAAAATAAAATAAATTGGCATGTGAAGCATAATACACAATGAAAATGTGTTAAAATCACCACATGTATACTTATACCCTTTTCTCCTACAATTTTTATGTTTAAGATCCAAAGTGGCATGATTCACCTAATAACTGATACCATAGAAGTAAGAATACAAAAGAATAGCATAAAGTTAAGCAAACTTCTTTACCTCCTCATTTATTTACCTAAAATTAAAGCCCAACCAGAATCAGAGAGGGGAGAGGAATCCACAAAGACTCACCACTGGCAGCACGAGCCCTTCGAATCTACACCCAGTACTACAAGACGTACCTGCACCGTTCGACCACCTCACTCAGCACCTTATCTATTCTTTAAGCCCTAAAACTCCAATCACAGTTCAGAAATAGAAGAAAAAGCATTGAAACTCGTATTTTTAAACATGCGAACTGATAAAAAACCAAACCTTAAACTCTAATTAGCAAAAAAATGCACAAGGAGGTTGTGGCGACGTCGAGGCTGCGGTGATGGAGACGAGGTTGTCTGAGAGGGAAAAGCTGTGAGGATCTCTGTGCTTCTTCGTCAAAGGCATAGGCCTAGGTCATTTGAGAGGGAGAAGTTGCGGGGATCTATGTGCTTTATTCTATAGAAGAATCGAGAGAGAGAGAGAGAAGGACCAGATGCTCTGGAGAATTGAGACGAATCGATTTTTAGATAGAAGCAGCAATTTGAGCTTCTTTAAAAATGGAGAAGAATATCGAGCCATTGACAGAGCTCAAGAATGAAATGATTCGAGGGTCTCCGATGTTTGCTTGAGTCCCGCTTAAGTCCCACGCCTATTTTGCCTCCCACTTTTTTTTGTAATTTTTAACATGAATAGATTTTACTTGATTCTTAAAATTCCTTATTGTTTTGAGTTTTTAACAAGAGTAGCCTATAAATCTTGCATTTTAATCCCGTAGAATGTCATATTTCTTGTAGTGACTACACTTAAACTTAGAATATAATAATTATAAAGACCTATTCTTCAATTTCCCCACACTGTTTTGAATATTTCACCCTTTATATATGAAACCTATGTCATATGATTACTCAAGTGGAATAATATAACTCACCTATGTCCTGTGATTACTCAAGTGGAATAATATAACTCATTCAGTACATTATGCTTGAAGGGTCTTGATACTTAGAATTGAGATAACAAACTTAATTTATTAAGTAACCTGAATATGCCTCAATGGTCAGGATTGCTCTAGAGCAATCCAATGGCCATAGAAGCCCAATGTCAAGTCTTGGTGTAGCTCTTTGTCGTGATATAGTCCACACACATTGTTCATTATTTTTCAAAAGGTTAACTTCTCCAAAGTAGCATATCAACACTCCTGAAGCTCTCCTTCCCCTACGCGGATCCTTCTCTCAGCTTAGATCTCCATCCCGGTTGAAGCTTATTCTGGAATGCTCTAATTTTACGTCCCTGCATCACTCCCAAAGCTCTCCTTCCCCTGCGGTGCTCTCCTCTGTCAGGCATCATCCCGAAGCTCTCTTTCTCTGCGCGGTGCTCAGATTTTCCATTTTCCTTCTATGATTTTGACTTTTGAGAACTACGATATCCTAGATCTCTGTTTTATTTTATTTGTTCTTTATAGTCGGGACTATCTGGGTTTTCAAGATGAAGGCTTTTGTTATACTTTATGGACCCGTTCTACTTTATGAACTTGGATTCACATTGGTAGACCTGTCAAGAATTGGACACAAATCTGATTCTTTCATCTTGGCCTATCAATCGAAACAAGTGTTTTACATTGAAGATTCACTTGATTCAAGGTGGTCGGTTGTCCTATCATCTCCTCAAAAAGATCATAACAATAATATAAATGATGATGATCTTGGTGATACTATCAGATAATGTAAATTGCACACAAGAGTAGTGCCCTCAATTGAGTCATTTGATGTAGAATATGAGACTGAGACGAATTATGTTGTTAATCATCAAGATGGTACATGGCTTGATATATGAACTGAATTGACAGGTACATGTAAATTTATTGTTCTATCTCAATCATTTATGGTAATTGATTAGTTGATTTCATGTCTACTTTATCAACGTAGAAATTATCTTTTGCCTATAACATACATTTTCTTTGTCCTAACTGTAACTGTGTTTTGTATTCTCATTTCGTAGACATTTTTCAAAGTTTCTAGAAGTCGGGCCTCGAAAAATTTCATGATTGAATGGTGTGTTAACATTTCTCTAACCTTTAATTCTCTATGATGTAAATATACTGCAATGATGATTACTTTCCATTATTCATTGAGAATGTATCAGTATGTTATTTGTATTATCTTTGATAATTCTCTATGATGTAAATATGATGCAGTGATGATTACTTGCTCTTATTCATTGAGAATGTAGAAGTATGTTACTTGTATTATCTTTGATTATTCATTAAAACAATAGCTCTCATGATTTATAAACGTGAAATAGTTGTTATTTTGAGATTTGAGCTTTATTTTTTCTTCTTTCTGATCATTTGAGAGCACTTGGTACCACTTTATAAAGATATTTAGGCTATTGATTCTGATAGTTTTGGCTTGGGGGTGATCGATGACCTTTTTGATTGGTTAGTTTTGGCTTGGAGGGGTGATGATTTTCTTTTAATTGACTAGTTTTGGCTTTTGGGGGGGAGTTGATTATTTTCTTTTGATTGACTAGTTTCGGCTTGGGGGTGATCGATGTTCTTTTGATTAACTAGTTTTGGTCATCTTATGTGCCGCATAAAATAAATAAATGACGGAGAATCCCCATCATCTAAAGTTCAAGAAAAGAAAAAAAAAAGAAAATATTTTTTTTATTAAATTTTGGCAACTATATAATATTGGTCCGAGATACTTCTCAGCAATAATATAAATAATAAAATCTCATATGGTCCCAGCCAATAATATAAATCATAAATTCTCTAGATGCTTCTGCAAACAATATATAACATCGATCCTAGATAGTTCCCTACATAAAATTAACCAACAACATAGTCACTCTTATCTCGTCAAAATATGTTGTCCAAAAACTATAAGAAGGTTCGTCATGAGAAATAAGTTTCATTATAAAAAAACTACTAATTGATAAAATACTAAGTGTTGACTACATATTCGGAAACCATAAAAAATACATGACAAATTCATGATGGTAGCCCCAATGCTGCATTCCCTCATAGATAGAAGGGCGTATGACGATATCCAAGGCTTTATATATCCTAGAAAGTAAGTGATAAATGAAAAAGAGATTATTAGTTCAACAATCTCACAATGGATAACGGATCCGAACTAAAAGATAACTACGCCAAAAGAAAACATCATCTCAATTATCTTTTACACTTCACATATTAAACTTAGTTCTACATTCATGACTTGTAAGAATCACCAACCAAAACTAGTCAATCAAAAGAAATTAATCACCCCCAAGCCAAAACTAGTCAATCAAAAGAAAATAATCACCCCTCCAAGCCAAAACTAGTCAATCAAAAGAAAATAATCAACCCCCTTCCACCCCAAGAAGCTAAAACTAGTCAATCAAAAGAAAATAATCACCCCTCCAAGCCAAAACTAGTCAATCAAAAGAAAATAATCACCCCTCCAAGACCCCATCATTTAAAGTCTACATGGAGTAACTTAAGATGACGGAGATCAACCGTCATGTATGTTATTTTGAACTAAGATGACAGGGATTCTCTGTCATCTAAAATCTATGTGGAGTAATTTTAGATGACGGGGAATCCCCATCATTTATATGCTTTTACGGCGACTAAGATGACATGGATTCCCCGTCATTGTAACCCCTTATAATGACGGTTTTTTTAAATGACTAAAGATGAAAGCCTGGTAGATGACAGACGGTCAGCAGTCAATATAGAATTATAATGACAGATTTTACCCGTCATCGAACCCCCTTTTTATAGTAGTGGAACTTTGGGTCAATATTCAGCTGGATCAATACCAAACATGTCTTTATGAGTCCATGCACATGAATGATGTTAGTTCTTCCTTTTGCTTAGGGCATAACAACGACCCAATATGCATCGCTCTGTCTGGGTGTCTAGAGTTAAGACAAATGACTTCAGAGGATCTACTGGTTGTTCATGGAGTTGGTCTTCAGAAGTCGTCCTTATCATTGTCACCAGCTTCTCCTTGGCGGTTTATGATCTCCTCGATCTTGACCTACGCTTGAAGAGGTAGGTAACTTTATGGCCTGATGATAGGTTGGGGCACAACTTTAAATTTATGTACTGCAAGTCAGCCAAGAATCGCATTGTAGACCTCGTTGCATCTCACAACCATAAACTTGATCAACTTAGTGTAAGTTTGGGTGCCTCTCCCAAGGTTACTGGTTGCTCTATTATTTCCTCAAGTATAACTTCATGTCCTTTAAAATATACCAACAGATTCAGATAGGGATGGAGCTGCTTGAGGTCCATGTCCATTTAGAGCAATGCTGAGTGGTTCAAGATGTCAAACAAGCTTTCGTTGTCGATTAAGGTTCTCCACACCATGTTGTTGGCTATCATGGGTGAAAAAACCAGTGGATTAGTGTGGGGCTGGTGGGCTGACCCAGTGTGCCTCTTCTTTAGAGAACCCAATGACCTCATCTATCATGGAGCTCGATTGAGGGAGGATATTGAGAATAATGGGGTTCCCAGCTTCATGGGCAAAGGCCTTTCACTTATTATTGGAGTTAGAGTCACTTGGCCCCCAAAAATCATCTTGATTTCCCTTGCAAGACTACATGGTCAAGTCTGCTTCTGCTCGAGTGGCTTTTCCATTCTTATTTCATGTATGGGAGGGCTATTCTCCCCGTCAGTGTTCCATGTTCGCCATAAATCCTTTGAGGTATCCTTTCTGAATAAGGGTTTTGATTTGTTCCAAGAGGTTGAAGTAACCCTCTATAGTATGCCCAGTGTTGCGGTGGTACCAGTAGTACTTGGTGGTATCTTTCTTCTCATTGTGGGTCCTTATCACTCAGGGCTGCTTCAATATATCCCAGTCCTTGATAACGTGACAATCTCTTCTCTTTTGGTCGTGAGGGGGGTGTAAGCCGCAAAGTGGCTACTCAAGTAGTGACTCTTCCCTTCACTCCTGCTCGGGAAAGATGAGTTGGCCTCATTCATGGGTGGAGTTGGTTTAGTGGTTTGGGAGTTCTGACTCTCTTTTCTTCCTAGACCTCTTCGCCCTCCTAAAATGTCTGGTTGTTAGATCTTTCGAGCTCCCTCTCAATAAGGATCACATCCTCAGCGCTGACATACTTGTTGTGTCCTGGTATACAACTCCGTGAGGGAGATTAAATCGTATTTGGCCATGTATCACCTTTTTTTACATGGGTAATCCCACTCCGTAGCGCAGCCACGAGCTGCCTTCACTCACGTTGTCGACTTGTATGGTCCTCAAGTTGAAATGAGTCATGTAGTCCTTTAAGACCTCAACAGGCCTTTGGCTGATGGTCATCAGATGGGATGCTGGTCTTCTCTGTTCCTATCGTCCCAAGAATTGTCTAGTAAATAACTTCAAGTGCTTGACAAATGAGTGGATAGAGTTTGGTTTCAGTTGTCTGATCCATTTCTGAGTAGGCCCACTGAGCGCCAAGCGCCAGGCGGAACAACTTACACATTACATGCTCTAGGACATGGTGTAGATCCATCCATACCTTAAAGTTTACAGATGCTCAGACAGTTCCTTTTTCCTGTTGTAAAGGGTAATCGAGAGCATATGGAGGCCCTGGTAGTCTGCTTTTGCTCTCTTTTTAGCTCTTCAATATGCTCTTGTAGCTTTTGTATCTGAGACCACAGTTCAGAGCTCTTGGCAGCCGCTACCCGTTAGCTCTACCATCTTGGTCGCCTTTACTTACCCATCTTCTTTAGTTTTTGTTTGCTCCTCAATACCTGGAGCCTCTCTATCTTTCTCTTCTTGAGGGTCGGTTAGGAGAACTTCTCTCCTTTTCTAAGCATGTCTTTCTCCTATCTCTCGTGTTTGGGAGGAAAAGGCATGGGGAGGCAATGTCTTTAGGCATACGATGTGGCTATTATTTAGGTAATGGCTTACATGACTTTCCTCATTCTCCTGACCATTTTGCAGAATGTGGACACAAAGTCTTTCTTTTTTCTACGTGTAATGGTTACAGTGGGGGTGAGTCTCTTTGCAGAGAGGAGGAAGGTTGATCTTCCACCTCATTGGGCATTCCGTCAGATTGGGATGATGAGGGTGAACTCATCTTTCTCTCTACTCAAAGCGGGATGATTAACTGGAAAAATCTAATAAACTTTAAGAAAGGGAATGACTTGAATATGGGTTGAATGAGGGAAGAAGAATGAGAATGTAGCGATCGGCTGCCACCGTATATTAACGCTTGAAGAAAAGTGAAAATCACAATTTATGAAGCATCAAATCACCAGAAACCGACTGAGCCGCGTCTCACGGAGCACCACAGCCGCCCTTTCTACCGCCGAACACACCCTCGTGTCTCGGCTTCACTTAGGTCGGCGTCAGGCCTTCTCCACGCCAAGAACTGCCGCCAAAATGAAGGAGAAACTCTCCTCCATTACCGAAACTTGAAACTTAGATCTACTAAAAGGACGCAATTTCAGACTCCAAGGATCCTGTAAAAGCATTCAGATGAGGAATTCCAGTATTTTGAAGCCATTCCCGCCGAAAACGGACGCCGGCAAAAGTCTCACGCGCTCTGACGATGCGCCACCTTCATACTTACCCGGATTCAGCTCCTCGGTTAACCTACCCGGCACATAACCCATGGGTCCCTGAAAATTAGCCCAATAGAGAGCTCGCTTGTTTCTCACGAACCAGTCAGCAGAAGAAGGCCCAGACCTTCGCCTAGCACGCGGCCTAGGGAGCATTAGCGCGACCCAGCCCGACCCACGCCTCACCTGAGCCCGGGTTCGACCGGCGCGCGACCGTGTGTCCAAGGCTCTATGCCCAGGCCTTGGCTCCTCTATGGCCCAAGTCGCGAAAGCCCACGCCTGGCCATTTCTTCTGCACAGACCTCAATGTCTTAAATGCCCCATCACAAGCCCAGCACTTTTCTAGATGGCCCATATCAGCTCCTCAAAGCTAATATTGTTCTGAATGAACAAAAAATGACGAGGGAATTCACAATCAGTAGACCATTAAAGGGAAGAATTATTTGGGCATTAAATTTACTATTTTAATTAATTTACAAAACTCTCTTTCATCAATTTACATTATTTATTGTGCTATTAATGTCAGGAGAATGATACAATTATTTGCATCAATATTATTTAATATTTCAGACATGAATGAGTTTTAAGATCGAGAAGCGGACCACATGGTTTCAATCAACATCATTCTAAATAAAATTTTGAGAATCACATCGATGATCTCCATTAAAATTTTGAGAAAAATAATACGATAAATATTATTTAGCATCTTGGACAAGAGAAAGTTTCAAGATTCAGACACAGGCCACAAAACTCGAATCTACTTTATTTTAGATTTACATTCTCTCAGAATCAAGAGTCATATCGATGATCTCCATTAAATTTCTTAGGTGCGTTATTTTATTTTTTATGCTCATATATACTATTCTTTTCAAGAATATTTTTTAAAACACGTTAGTTCGCTATGATATTAAACATGAGCTTATTACAAGCAACGGGATCCTAGGACATAATAAGAGATATCAAAATTTTTTATATTATGTTACTACGACACCTCAACACGGGGTCTATAAATCATTTTGGTTCGCTCAGTAGGGGATAAGAAGCTAAAAATAGAAATACAATGTAAATTCCCTAGGAATATACAAGTACAATTATAACGCTCCCACGATAGTGCAAACATAATTATCATCAAAACCTGAGAGGTCATAAAATACGCAAACGCTCTCACAAGACAGTGAACATAATTATTGAGACCTGAGAGGTCACATATGATGCAAATACTCTCTCAAGAAAGCAAACATGATTATCATGATCCGAGAACACAAATTATGTAAATACTCCTATGAGAGAGCATGCATAATTATCAAGATCTGAGAGTTCACAAATTATGCAAATGCTCATGTGAGACATCAAGCAAAACCCCGAGAGGGGATAGATTACATAAACGCACCCGCGAGAGATCAATCATAATTATCAAGACCTAAGAGGTCCATTACCTAGACTGCTTGGCCAACGCAGTAAAGGAAAAGATGAAGAACAAAAAGTGAAAATCCTGTATAGGGCTCAATGACTCGAATAAAGCATGCCCAAAGGACAACTTTTCTATTCTAAAAATTAATCAATTGATGGACACTACAACGGGACACGAGATGCTCAGTCTCATGGATACCTTCTCTAAGTAAAATCAAATACTCATGCATCCATCAGACCCAAAGAAGATGAGATTTGTGACTGAGAGGAGACATATTGCTACAAAATCACGTCGTTTGGGCTGAAGTACGCAGGAACTGCCTATCGACGCTTAGTCTGCAAAATGTTCCAAGAGTATATGCGGAAGATGATAGAAGCGGTTAGAGAGTTCGACATAAGATACGAATCTCAAACCGCAATCAAAGCTCAAGCACTCGCTAACTTTATGGTAGATATGATGTCACCCTAACAGAAAGATGACTCAAGCTGTACAAAATATGTCACATAAGATGACACGATGGATAGTTGCACGAAGATAGAACCTTCAGACATAAAAGGGGCACTCAACGTAAATGGCTCTACAAACACATGCGGAAGCGATGCCAGCCTGATATTCAAAACATTAGAGAAGACCATAACTGAAAAAGTGATGGTTTCGCATTCAGGACATCAAATAATGAAGTCGAATATGAAGTTGTGCTCGCATGTCAATGGAAATTCTTAAGCTAGACACAAGCATGGGGGCAAATCATAGCAAAGTTCTAAAATTGAAGGAATGATTCAAAGAGTTCTTCGTAGAGCATCTATCCCAAACACACAAGATACTTAGATGAAAGACCTCGATAAAGACCACTGCCGTCGAGGCCTCCTACTCACCAAAGATGACTACGAGATAAGACCCTGCATTGGGAAAAAGGACCACGAAAGAATCTCGTGGCACCTGAGCACACGATATGCTTGGATGAAAGACCTCGATAAAGATCACGGCCGTCGATGCCTCCTTTTTCACCAAAGATGATTAGGAGAAAGACCCTACATAGGGCAAAAGGACCATGAAAGTATCTCGTGGCACCCGAACGCACGAGATGATCAGATGAAAGACCTCAACCAAGGTAGCGGCCTAACGAGGCCTCTTAATTACCAAGGATGATCAAGAGAAAGTCCCTACGTAAGGAAAAAGGACCGTGGAAGTATTCCATGGCACCCGAGGTTAAAGAACCCTCGGACGAAAGACCTCACCTAGGGCAACGGCTTAACGAGGCATCCTTATCACATAAGATGATTGAAAAAAGTCCCTACCTATAGGGCGAAAGGCCACGGTAATATTTCGTGTCATGAGATGCTGAGACGAAGTACTTTGATAATGGTCACGGTTGCCAAGACCTCTTAACTTACCTAAGAGGAATAGGAGAAAAGACCTTACATGAGGTAAATGGACCAATGTAATATTTCATGGTACCTGAAGTCACCAGATGACAACGACGGTCACATAGATGACTATGATACTCCAAGTCACACAGATGACTAAGGCACACAAAGTCACCCAGATGACTACATTAGATCCAAAGACACGCAAATGATTATAACACCCAACGTCATCCATATGGGACTCGATGTCAATCAAATGGCAATGGAACCTCAAGTCACATAAATGGCTAAGAACCCCAAGTCACACAGATGACTAAGTACCCCTAATCAATCAGATGACTACATACCCTAAGTCACTCAAATGACTATATTACTCTACACAGATGATTAAGGTACCCGAAGTTACCCAGATAACTATGGTGCCTAGAATCACAATTATAAAAATGGCACTCTAAGTCACATTGATGACTACGAAACTGAGATTAGAATCTCATAAATCTCAAAGGATCTTGGTTCTCCACTAGAGATGACTCAAAATGAACTCACCATCAAGGACTCGCCAAACACGATTTGAGCAAAAGAGGCAAAGAGGGATCCAGAACCTTCCATTTGAAAGCGAAAACATTGATGAATTATATGCGCAATCACATAAGCATAGAGAGATGCAACGACAAGCTCATTTAGAACAAGCAATTCATTTCAAATGAAGAATGTCAACAATACCAAATACAAACCCGCATCTCGATAGGATACATTCGGTTGATATTCTATGGGCATGGAAGCTAAAGACCTTTCATAAGTTCCTAATATTTGCCAAACCCAGGACATGATGATTAGGGTATCACCCTATAGATACTCAGAAGTACTTCGTTCTCCAAGAAAAGAACTGTTAGATCTTCATAAAGATAGACAACAAACTAAAACATTGAGTTACAAGAATGAGTCAACAACTAAAGCATCAAAACCTTCAATTCCCAGCCATGACTTAGTTTCTGAAAATGTGACCTTGGATGGTAAGAAGAACCCTCGGGAAGCACGCCACTTGAGTGTAATAACTCCATCATCTATCATGAGACATGAGATGACAAAGTAATGCATAAGATACATGGTCAAGCACGGATCAACACGAGAATGCAACGTAGGATTTCAGGAAAAAAAATTATATCCTTAAAAAGGCCCAATAATGTCACAACGTCAAGTCAACCTCACAGTAAAGCAACCTCAACAGACTGGCCGTCTTATCGCCTACATCAGATCAAAGGAATTCAATCTTAATACCAAGTATTCACCATACGCTTAGACGAAGGTGTAAAAGTTTTATTGTTATGACCATTGATCCAACTCAAGCCGCTTGACTGCGAGATGAAAATTATAAGGACTCGATCTTGATAACTACTCGGAGCAACTCGCCCAAACCTAAACCACATAGCTTCAGGTCCCAATGTGATCC
The DNA here is from genome assembly GCA_003255025.1 of Datisca glomerata. Taxonomy (NCBI): domain Eukaryota; kingdom Viridiplantae; phylum Streptophyta; class Magnoliopsida; order Cucurbitales; family Datiscaceae; genus Datisca; species Datisca glomerata. The sequence goes on along the minus strand of QANY01003752.1, from coordinate 79,251 downwards.
CGTACATCATTAATCAAGATGATGACATTTTTACCAATAATCAATGACAAATATGAAGAAAGCTCGTCTCAGACACAAGATGCTCTGAGACGCCATCATGAACCACAAAAAAAATACTTAGATATTTGGACATAAACTCTACTGTTTGACTATCTCAACGCCAACATATGCTTAACACTCTATGAAGTGAAAAGACAGAGTCTCGGGTACAAGCTCATGGCTTCCTCCACAACATACTTTCCGACTCTATGGCTATGCTCCGGACTCAACAAGTAAGGGAAAACTGTAGAGGAGAAAAAACACCCGGGCTAAAGCCCATTAATAATATTTCTGAACAATACCCAATACTCTCATTTCTCGAGTAGTGCCCATAATAAGTTCAAACTGAGGACTCCTTCGTGACCCAAGTCACTATGATGATTGAGGCACCCCCATGACCAGGTCGATGGACACGACCCCACCTATACTTACACGAACGAGGTCACACGGATGACGAGATAGTCTCATACCTAGGATCGTGGCTACTCGAGATAGCCGATATCATTTTCCTATCACGATAAGATATAACAATCAGTCATACAAGAAAATAATAGGCACACATTAAATCTATCAGGTCGTCTCAATGATTGTTAAAATGATAAGATGATAACCAAAATATCCTGATCAGATAATATTCTCTATGAATATCTTTATTTCTTATCAGAATAAGGAAGAATATACATTAAACCTAGGTGTTTGACTGATACAGAAAATCATTATAAATATATGATGATCCTTATTTAATTTTGATGAATTCTTCATATTACTAATATTATTTTAAATACTCTACTGACTTGATCGTCATCGTGCATTAGGGGGCACCACATTGGTGCCTTGCCTACTGCTTTCACAATCGTTCTTGATTTTTGTAGGCCTTCTAGACGAATCATCGAGCGACGCATGAAGGACTCATCGACAGTCGATACGAGCATATTTTTCACATCAACAATATGTACATGATACATAGGAAGCTTAAGGCCACTAAATTTTCCTTGAAGGACATTAATAGAACCCACTGGTCCAATATTTCCCCTGGAGTTATTGAAGCTAGAATCAAACTTAAGCAGGCCCAGTCTGACTTGTTTGCCAACCCTCTTGACCAGTATCTCCAAGCTACTAAGAAGAGTGCTTAACAACAGTTCTTATCTGTCAGGAAGGCTTAAGAGATTTTTTTCATATAAAAGTCTAGGGCCTAGTAGATAAGCTTAGAGGACAACAACACTGCTTACTTCCATAAGCTTATTAAGAGGAAAACTATCAGAGCCAGAATTGTGCAAATCTCTGTGACAGTGGCCAATTGCATTCTGATAAAGGTAGAATTAAGCATGTTCTTATGCAACAGTTCTTCAATCTTCTGGGCACCTACAACAATGACTTTAGTGGGAACTGAAGAGTCCTTCAGTTTGCTTATCCTAATAAAATCCCCCTCTGACCAAGCTAACATGCATACCATGCCAGTTACTCGTGATGATATTCAAGATATCATCTTCTCCTTAGCGACTATAAGTCCCCAGGGCCCTGATGGTTTTTCCTCATGTTTCTTTAAGAAAGCCTAAAGTGATTGGTAAGGATGGTAGTAATGCTATGCTTGAGATTTTTAATGGTGCATCCTTCCAGTTGATCAACCATACCTCAATTTCTCTCATTCATAAGGTTGATTGACCCTAGCCTGTCAATGTCTTTAGACTCATCTTTTGCTGCAATATAGTCTATAAAAGGCATTTCCCAAATTCTTGCAAGCAGACTTAAATGTGCTCTACCTAAGATTTTTAGCCATAATCAAAGTGCTTTTGTGCCAGGCAGAACGATCTCATACAACATATTCCTATCTCAGGAGTTTGTTAGGAACTTTCACAGAAGGAACAATGTGCCTTCAAAGTGGACCTTATGAAAGCTTATGACATTGTGTCATGGGGTTCCATTGAGAAAGTTCTTGAGTGTATTGGTTCTCCTTATAAGTTCACCAAATGGATTATGGGTTCCATATCTACCACATCCTTTTCTGCCAACATAAATGGTGAATTATGGCTACTTTAAGGGGGCCAGAGGGCTTAAGCAAGGAGATCCCATCCCCCCATGTTTGTTATTGTGATGTAAGGTTTAACAGGTTTGTGTAGTTTTCCTCTACTTTACCTGGGTTCCAGCTCCACTAAAGATGAAAATAGCATAACATTATTAGCTTGTGCTATGCTGATGACCTCTTGATCTTCTCTAAGTGTGATGTCTATTCTCTAAATCTTATTAAGGACAACTTGGAGTTGTTTCACACATTGTCTGATCTTAATCCTAATCCAGCTAAGAACCAATGCTTTCTCTCTAGAGTCTCAGAGTTTACTCAACACCAGTGCCTTGACTTGTTGGGGTTTTAAGTGGGGCCGCTTCTTGTGAGGTACCTTGAAGTGCCCCTCATATCTACTAGGCTTGGAAAAAATGACTCCATTACTCTGGTGGACAGGTTCTTTACTAGAGTCAAGGTTTGAGAGGCTAAGCATCTGTCTTTTACAGGTATACTGCAACTCATTCAGTTAGTGTTGTTGGCCATTCAAAGTTTATTGGGCTATTGGGATGGGATGTTCATTCTCCCAAAGACGGTTCCATATGACATTCAGGCTATCATCAGGAAGTACCTCTAGTCTGAAAATGCTTTGAGGTACACTAGCTTCAAATGGCTTAGGATGCCTGTCTGTCAATCCAAGGATAAGGTGCCTTGGGATTAAGGACCTTGTGACTTGGAATATGGTTGCAAATGCCAAACAATCTCTGGACACTTATCACAAATCATATTGGGTTTCTGTGGGGAAAATGGTGTCATACTCACCTTATTAGGAATGATACCATTTTTACCATCACTATCCCTAATGACTATTCTTGGGTCTAGATAAAGTGGCTTAAAGCTAGGGACTGGTTCACTGAGCACTGTTTTGCTAGGATTGGGGATGGAGTGAGAATTTCTATCTGGGGTGACCCTTAGCACCACTTGGGAGTGCTCTTTAACAGGTTTGGTAGAAACCTCACCTTGGGCACAGGCCGAGACATCCACACCAAAGTTAACATCATCATTAGCAAATGTAACTAGTCTTGGCTAGTAACAAATTCTACTGTTTTGATGGCCATCAAGGAAGCCACTGTCAACATGCATCCTTCTTTGACCCCTAGACCTGATAAATGGATCTGAGATCCTTCTTCTGATGAGAACTTCTCTACAACTTCCACCTACCTCACTCTGAAGCAGCCTGGTGTACTTATTCCTTGGGGTGAGATTGTGTGGTTTCCCTACAATATTCCTAAATATAGTTTTATCAGTTGGTTTGCTTGCAGGGATAGGCTCACAAATAAGGATACGATGGATGGATGAGGAAGTAATTTTAGCCCTGATTGTATGTTCTATACTTCCCACAGTGAGAGCAAGAACCACATGTTCTTTGAGTGCTCTTTCTCTTCTTATGTGTGGAATGTCATCACTTAATTTTGTGATCTCACTTGTTCTTACTGTAGGTGAAGATGTTACTTTCTTATAATTATTTTATTTTATTATTTTAAAATCTCAATAGAAAAACTTGTAATAATAAGTAAGATAATTATTTTATTTATTAAGTTAATAAACTAGTCATATTCATATTCACGTAAAATCTAAAAATATAATAACGAATTTATAATTCATGTTCATTAACAAAACAAAAAATATTAGAAATATTAAACCAATATTTTTTAAAGTTTTCGTGAATCCAATTTTTCATTGAATAAAATATATATTTAAATAAACAATATTATTCTTTATTTAATTAAATAAGTTTATCTTATAAGTATATTATTTGACGTTTTGATAAAATGTGTTAAACACAATAAGAATATATTTTAAGCAATATATTTAATAAAGGTTGTCTTGATCTGTTGGTAAAGAGTGTGATTTATAAGGAAGAGATCAATGGTTCAAGTTTCACTACATGCATAATTGTTCAATGTTTTAGATAAAAAAGTAGATTCACGGGCCGGGCCTCACGGTCCGGGCTATAGGCTTGAAGACAAGGCCCGCGATGGCCCGGACCTGGCACGGTACACAAGGTCGGGTTGTTCGACCGGTTTCACATACTGAATCGACCCGATTGCCACCTTTAGCCCACACTATTCAAAAAAAGACCTTAGAAGCCTGATTTTAGGGTAAGATTGGGGAAATGATCTGTATTTTGAGGTCTATCATCAACTCTGTTAGGGAAAGGTTGTGGATCCATCATCCCATTCTTGATCCTCCTATTAATAAGAGGCTCTTGTTCAAGTGGAATCTCCCCTCTCATTTACTTGAGAATCCACCTTGAAGGTCTATTGTTTAGTTTGTTTGGCTTTCCTTAGGCTTGTCCTTGGTTGTGCCTTGTTTTGTAATTGTCATGTGTTCTATTATTGGCCTTTATAAAAAAAATATGTTACATAAATTCAATCACACAAATTTATGAATGAAAAATTAAATTTATAATACAAATGAAGAATGTTGATCAAGTTGAAAATAAAATATGAAAGATATAATTTAATTTCATGACATCACTTTTTGTTTTAATTTTTAGAGTAAACTTATACTGCTCTTAATTTTCCTTTGCTCAAAACATGATATTATATAACTCGGTTGGAATGATACTAATGTATTTTTAAATAAAAAAATGACATGGTTTTAGTTATAAATGAACACAAAAAAATGGTGTAAAATATGTTTTTTTTAATTTATATATAAACAACATAATTATAAGTAATTATTTCAACAAAAAATATAATGTGATGCACGTTTATATTGACTAGTCATCATACAATATATAAAAGCATGCATATTGAGGAAAATATTTTGGACAAACTCATCCTTATTATTTCTTAAAATCATCAAATTATCCTTCAATTAAAAATTAAATGTCACCATAGAGTAATGAACCTATTTAATTAAATAATTAATTTACTATTTAAGTTACACACTTAATGATTAATTATAAATTATATCTATAATAGTTATATGATTTGTTGTAATAATATAATTTATAGTCTGGTCTACATATATTAAATGACATCAACACTATATTTTAAACAACTTTTTGATATAAATTATATTTGTAATAGTTACGATGATATGTTGTAATAAAATAATTTATAGTCTAATTTGACATGTATTAGATGACATTAACAGTAAATTTTAAACAACTTTTATATAAAAAAATTGATATTTAAAATATGAATAACATATTAACATATTAATTTGTATATGTGGCAAAATTGTAATGAACATGATGAGATTGTTGCATCTAATTCTAATTAAGAGATAGAGTATTATATTACTAAGCATACTATTCTTTTTACAAAATATATTGTGACACATATATTATCAAGTTAATATACTTTATATTTTTACTAACAACCATGATTATCAAAATATTCATGATATTCGGGAAAAATGGTTTAAAGATTAATTAATAAGTGAAATGAATTTATATTTTTAGAGGCTTTAAAAATGGTCTACTATCTTAAATTTTCACATTGTAAAACTAAATAAATAATATGATTCCATTTTGAATAATTTGTATTCAAATACCTCCCAAAAACATCATTATCTTTTTATTTGACCATTTTACTTTCTATTTTCAGATAATAGAATGTGATGAAAATGAATAGCTATGTTAACCTTATTATTTTATTTTTTGAATCGGCATGATAGTGAAAATACTTATATTAATAAAGATAAACAAGTAGACATACGTTAACCGTATTTATAAAACTTCTAAAAATTAGTGTATATATATATAAATGTGGCTAAGATGATAGAAATATTTTTAGATAAAAGTTACCCTCACCATTATATGGAATTTCAAATTCATAAGACTCTCGATTTTCTTTCTACCACAATCACATTTATTAGAGTTGAAACTTTTTATACCAAGCAGACCAAACCGAACCGAAATGAAAGTGACCATCTCGTTCGATTATTTAGAGAGGTTCAATTCAGTTCAGTTCACCAAAATCAAAGAACCAGAGTTTCAATTTTAGTTCAGAATTTTGACGAACTGAGTCAGAATTTTAGTTTATCAAACTAAACCGAACTGAACTTTAGTTTTATATTATTTTTTCGTAATATCCAAGTATTATTTTTCATTACTAACGTCGAACTAAAAAATCGAATTGTATCTAAACTTTTAGTTTGGTTCGGTTCCATTCCTTTTTACAAACGATTCGGTTCGGCTCCATAATATAACTTAACTGAAATTTCAGTTGGTTTAATTTTTTTTTGCAAAGAGATTGAATTGAACCAAATCGTGAGCACCTCTAACATTTACCATCTTAGTTATAAAAATATACGAGGTCTGGAAAATTAAGAGATATATTGATTTAAATAAATGAATTATGTCAAAAAACTATATATGTGGATAATTTGATATTGAAATCAACACTTAAATCCATTTTACCTTTTCATTTAAAGGAATAAAACCCAACAACAATAAGAGAGAATTACAAAATCGACGAGTTGCCTTCCTTCTTTCTAAAGAAGGAAGAAGTTGCCTTCCTCTTTCTCATTAGAAAGAGGTTGTCGTTGATTTTTCTTTTTTCTTTTTTCTAGGTTTTCTGTAGTCTTTTCGCTTTGTTTCTTTCTTCCTGTTGGATTTAGGCTCTCTAATGGCGGCAGAGGAAAGAAACACGGGGCGTATTGACCCCGAACTCATGAGGAAAATGGATGATTGGAAACTCACAGAGGAAGAACGTGTTGAGATCCATAGTGGATAACAGTCTTTGGCTTTTCAAGGAAAAACTGTTTGTGGATTACCAATGATCTCACAGATTGAGTTTCAAGTCTGATATATGTTTACAGGATAGTTTTTGGATCCAACTCCCTCAACCCCCATTTGAATACCAGAATAATTTTGTTGGTGCGATGCTTGAAAGGAAGTTAGGCAAGGTTAAAAATACTGATGAAAGCTTTTCCAAGAATGAGTTTGAATTAAAAATATTTATTAGAGTTAAGGTTGAGATCAACATTGATAAGGCTCCTCTAAGTGGACCTATTATTAACCTTGACGGATAGAGGAAGTGGTGCCAGTTAAAGTATGAGAGACTTCTGAGCTTTTGCTGATATTGTAGTAGAATTGTTGATACAGAGGATGTCTGTGTGGAAAAGTTGAATGCCATGAAGGATGGGGGAATGGAAGGTATGTACGACGATAATATTTGTGTATTTTCTTTTAATGTATGAAAAAATTATTCGTCTGGTTTCAATGGACAAGGCACTGGCCGATTTCGTGGCAGAGGAGGTTGGCGAAAGGTGAACAGTAACTCTAGTTACTGGAGTAGCGAGACTTCATATAAATATGACAGATTTACGATCCGAGATGAAGAGGATGGTCAGATCTGGTGAAGGGTTAACAATTGCGAAAAGAAAATCCCAAATCGGAGGGGATCTTAGTACCATTCCTCGTTTTGCTCGGAAGGAACCCCAAATTAGATTTTTTTGGGCCAATCTCATGCTAGTCACCATGAGCTACCAGAATCTCGGGTACCAAATATTAGGATGGGTGAAGGGGACGAAGGTTGCTCGACTGACGTGGTGGATGTCCAACTTTCGTCAGTAAGTTTGACTGCCAAATCTATACCGGAGCCTCACCGACCGACGATGGAGCAGCTGGGGGAGCCAATTATGGCAGTTGTGAATATCAAGGAGGTAGAGATTTTACCGTATTTGGTTTCTATGGGGATAAGGGTATCATATTTGGATAATAGGCGAAGGGTTTAGGATAACCCCGTAATTGTAGGGGTGATTGATTCATCTGATTTGAATTTTAAGAAGGAGATCTTACCGGATTTGGTTTCTGCAGGGATATGGGTCTGGAGTGTGGCTGAGGATATAGGTTTTGAGCGAAGGGTTGAAGATAACCTTTTTGTTGGGGTGACCGATTCTGTTGGGTTGACCTCTAAGGATGAGGTGACAAGTAATAGTTTTAAACAAGCTTTTTCCACCACACACGTGGACGTGGGAGACCCTATTTGCGCCACTAGCATTTTGATTAAGGGGAATTCCTCACAATTCGATGAAAATCATGACACCATAGTAATTGTCATGGTCAACGATTTGAGTAAGGTAGTTGGGCTTTCTCTTGACAAAACCCACGGCGCAATTTTAGTTAATGCTGATCCATTTTCCCTTGAGCCAACTATTTAACGAATGGACAAGGAAGCTAAAGGCCAAAAAATAAAAGCTACAAGATTTAAGGATAGAATTTCTCTAAAAAAAATTTCTTGCACAATGTTTCAGATTTCAAGAGAAATAATGAATTTTTGCTGAATGTTGGCGTCAACATGTTGAATTCTACAAAAGAGAAGGGGAGGGAAATTGACGGGGACTTTTCTATAAGGGTGGAGGAGGCCAGCCCAAATTGCCCCCACCTCCATCAATGAAGATTATGTACTGGAATTGTCAGGGTGTGGGGACCCCCCTGACAATTCATTCTCTTAAGAAGCTACTTAAGCTGGTTTTGAGTGAGACTAAGAATAATGTTAAATGAATGGATAGAGTGTGTAGATCGCTGGGTATGGAGTTTTGTCTAGCTGTTAATCCTCGCGGCCTTACGCGGGCTTGCACTTTTTTGGAATGATGATGACTGCGTGGTAATTTCTAAATACCCAGATTTTTTTTATTGAAAGCTGTAGTTTTTTATCCTTTAATTAATAAACATTGGCTTTTGTTTGGTATGTATACTATTACTAATGAGGTTACTAGACGGGATCCATGGAATTTCTTAGATCTCAGCTATCTAGATTATCTGAGCCTTTTTTTATTTGTAGGGATTTTAATGCTATTTCTTCTACCATTGAAATATGGGAGGAAATCATATTTCTTGGCCTTCCACAGATAATTTTAACCAATTTATTTAAGACTCTGATTTGTTTGATTTGGGTTATACTGTAGTGCCTTTTACGTGGTCCAATAGAAGAATGGATGAGAATCTCATTCAAGAACACCTTGATAGATTCCTTAGTAATGAGGCTTGGATTGAAGCTTACCCTGAAGGAAAACTGGAACATATTCTATGTTGTGGTTCTGATCATGTTGTTTTATTTATTGACACGAATAAAAGATTCAAGAGTTGGAAACGGATTTTTCGGTACGACAAACGATGGATGAAGTTTGAGGGTTGTCTTAATTTAGTTGAGAATTGTTTGAATAAGCAAACAGTTGGGAAACCTATCAACGAAAAATTCGCACTATCCAAAAAAGGCTTCTGAAATGGAGGAAAAATGATCCGTTAGCTAATTCAAAATTTTTAGCTAGTAAGTTGGAGACTTAATTAAAGGATATTTACTCTCATCCTATGTATAATGTAGACTTAAATAATATTAATGATCTTGAACATAGGCTTGGGATTGCCATTGCCCAAGATGGGATTTACTAGAGAGATTGAGCCAAAGTGGAATGGTTATAAGAAGGAGATAGGAACACCAAATGTTTTCATGCCAAAGTACAAGGCTGCATGAGACATAATAAGATCCATCGCTGAGAAACCATCATGGCACGTGGGTGGTTAACCATGAAGATATTTTGAAGGAGACCCAAAGATATTTTACGGATCTCTTTAGCTCATCTAAGCCTAAGGACTTTGAACCAGCCCTTAGTGTTGTTTCCAGCAGACTGGATGGTTTTGATGCGGCCCGCCTCGTGCAAAATGTGGAGGACTGGGAGATGAATACGACAGTGAAGGAAATTGGGGATTTGAAGGCGCTAGGCCTTGATGACTTTCTGGCCAGTTCTACAAGCAACATTATGGGCTTTACATGATGATATTTAGCTTCTGGTTAAGAACTTTTTTGATGAATTTGACATGCCTATGGATATTAACTATACATTTATTGCTCTCATCCCTAAAGTAAAACGCTCGCAGAGTATGAAAGATCTTTGACCTATTAGTTTGTTCAATGTGCTATATAAAATTATCTTTAAAATCCTTACTAATAGGTTGAGGGATGTTATCAATAAATTAGTTAATAAATCCTAAAGTGCTTTCATTTAGGGGAGGAATATCAATGATAATATCCTTACAGCTCACCAGATCATGCATTCCCTCAGAATGAGGAGGAATAAATGGAGTAGGGAGGCTGCTATTAAGCTTGATATGTTTAAAGCTTACGATAAGATGGGATGAGACTTTGTTATTGCGGTTATGAGACATATATGGGCTTTCCAGATATTTGGTGTAAATGAATTTATCTTTGCCTCTCCATGGTTCCTGTTAGTATTATTGTTAATGGTGAAATCTCCAACATTGTTTATCCAGAAAGAGGTATTCGGGAAGGGGACCCTTTACTCCCTATCTTTTTATCCTGTGTTCAGAAGTTCTCTCTTCGCTCTTTATTGATGTTGATATGTTAGGAGCCATACATGGTTTCAAAGCCTCTAGAGATGGTCCGTCGATGTCTCATATATTTCTTTGTTGATGACAGTCTCTTATTTTGTAAAGCGGAAAAAAACTAAATTCAGGCAGATTGAGACTATCTTGGCAATATATGGTTCTATTTCAGGTCAGGTCATTAATTTTCAGAAAAGTAATATTGTTTTCAGTTCTAACGTACAGATAGCGGATCAGAAATGCTTGCTAGTATTCTCCAGATGGAGGTTACTAGCATCCTGGGGAAATATCTGGGTTTAGAGACTAACTTTCACTTATCAAAATAGGAGCTTTTCAATAATATCAATGATAAAGTGCTGACTAAAGTTAACAGTTGAGTAGAAAGGTGGCTTTATGTGGCAGATCGAGAGATCATGATTAAAGCTATTGCTCAGGCAATCCTGATTTATGCAATGTCCTGTTTTAAATTACATTTTTCCTTGATTGATGACATTTGCATCAGACTCGATAAATTTTGGTGGGGAGTCTCTTCTGATAAAGCTGGTATTTCTTAGGCTTCCTGGAGTAATTTAACTAAGAGTAAGGATACATGAGGTAGAGCCTTTAAAGATCTTCATTGTTTCAATATTTCGATGCTTGCTAAAAAAGGTTGGAGAATTCTAAAAGATCCAAATTCCATTCTAGCCAAATTTGTGAAAGCTAAATATTATCGAAACAATGATTTTTTTAATGCAAAAATCGGATACCGTCCCTTATGGGGATGGCATAATTTGTTGGAGGGTAGGAAAATTCTTAATCATGGTCTGTGCTAGAAGATTGCTAACGAGAAAAAAATGGATATCTTGAAGGATCTGTGGATCCTTAGGCTGGTGCTTTTCAAGATCATTCCCCTCCTAATCAGAATTGGTTTATAGTTGAAAATCTGATTGACTCGATTGGTACATAGAACAAACAGATGATTGATGACTATTTCTACAAGGAAGATGCTGAAGTTATTTAGTCTATTCATCTTAGTTCTTTTTCCCATGAGGATAAGCTAACCTGGTTCTACACTAAGGATGGGGTGTATTCGGTTAAATCCAGTTATAAAGTTGCTCTTAATCTACTCCAGAATGAGAATCTCAGGCGTTCGGTGGTGTATGGAGTCTCTACCTGCCTTATAGACGAATCTACTTATTGGAAAAAAATCTGGAGACTTGGAATCTCTCCCAGAATCAAGGATTTCCTATGGAGAAGCTCCAAGAATTTTTTGGCTTTGAAAAATATTCTCGTTAAAAAGGGCATGCATATTTCTTGTCGTTATTCCTTCTGTGGTATGGAGCAAGAACATAGTCTTCACCTTTTCTTCAGGTGTGAATTGAGTCGTGCTTTTTGGTTTGCTAGCCCCTTGTCTTTCCACATTGACCACTCTGTCAGGAATGATTTCTTTTCTGTCTGAAAATATTTTTGCCTGATGGTGAAAGATCGTCTAGACGAAGATACATGTTAACGTTGGTTTGCTTTAGGGATTTGATGCATCTGAAAATTTTGGAACACTGCTTGTTTTAGAGGGATTTCTACTTCGCCTTTAGACACTATCAATGATTTAAGTAGGCATTTTTAGAATTGTTGTATGGTAGATTCTGTTGACGGGAAGAAGCCCAGTAACTCACTTTTGAGTCTGGAGTATATGGAGGCTCTGGTTAACAGGAAAAGCGTGATGTGGACAGACGCCTCATGGGTTAATGATGCTACTGGTGTGGGTTTCTTATCTGTGGATAATTCAGGGTTCGTTAAAAGAGTTGGGTGCTCTAACTCTCCTCTATGCAGGGGTCCTTTTTCTGCCGAGGCAAAAGATGTTTTGTGGGGTCTTAATAATGGTGGTTTTGATCAGGGTGAGGAGATTGAGATTATGTGTGACTCTCTTGAATTGATTTAATTCCTTTTAGGGACGCGTAGCAAGGACTCAGCTAGTGACGCTACTGGTGTGGGTTTCTTATCTGTCGTTTAAACGTATCTCTAGGAATGATAATCAGATTGCTCACGCTTGCTAGGTTAGGTAGAGATGGGTTATGTCATGCACGGGTAGACAATATGCTTATTTGGCTGTCTAGGGATTGTAATATTTTTTATTACCTATCCTATTAATTGTCAGTCTTTTATTTGGAAGCTAGTACTCTTTTTTCTTTCTCTAGCCTTTCCCCTTTGGGGTTTTTTTCCAGTTAAAGGTTTTAATGAGGCTAGCTAGGGGTTTTGTCGGGATGGTGCAAGTTAGATGATGATGGTGCTAAGAAAGTGTCAGCTTAACTGGGATGTCCTGGTGCACATCCAGATTTCCGAATCCTAATCTAGTTTGGTTTTGGCTTTTATTTTCCCTAGGGTATGACCCTTGCAGTTTTGTAATGGTTGTTTTATTAATGAAGGGCTTTGCTGTGGGGGTGTTCTTTTTACACCCCATTTCTTTCTTTTGACAAAATAATAATAATAAAACCCAACAACAAAATAATAACAAGAAAATTAACTAACAAAAGTCAATAAGCATCAAATTAAAAACACCAAAAAAATTGCAATAAGCAAACTAATAATGAAACATAGGCTAGCTTCGTCGGGTCATCAACAATCAATTGCAGGATCTATGAATATAACAAACTAATATCTTATCTAAAAAAGGTTATTAACTCTCTCTAGTAATACAAAACATTGAACAGAAAACACCATCTACCTATTTTTTGTGTACTCTCGTACATATTTTCACATAATATTATCTATGTTGGTTGTTTTTTACTAGTTTTTCTAAAATGGCTAAATGCCACAAGCAAAGTATGCTGCATGAGTTGGGTTTTTATGTGGGCTGGGCCCTAAGTGAAAACCAAATCCAAACGTCGTGATGGAAATAATTGGCAAAACCCCTAAACCCTAATTCATGGTTCTGGCTGGAAGAGCAGAGGAGACGAAGCAAATAGCAGAACCAGGAAAATTTTGTGACTGTAGCAAGTCTCTAGCTTACCGCTGTTACCTGAGAGTGAGGAAGAAAGATGAATCACATAGCAGCTGCTGAAGAGCAAATGGTTACGGAGAGAATGAGACAAAAGCTAAATGAAGTGAATGTAGCTGCTCAATCTATTCTTGCTCCTATCCAGGACCACGTTAATTTCACCCTTCAGGTTTTTACTTAATCTCAATTTCTATGTCAATTTCTTTCTTTTACTATTTTATGCACTTGATTATTGGCTTCTTTACTTTCTCTGATTGCTACGTATTTCCTTTTTATAATTTACGCGGTGCTTCTGTTATTTGATTGCTGCGAAAGAAAAGGAATGCCGGTTTAACTTTGAGCTTCTTCAACATTGCGTTTCAGTAACCACGGAGTTCATTTTCAAACTGAGTAAAATCAAGTTGTGGTAGATTAATTGACAAGCAGTTAATTGCGTGCTTCAAATTAATATCTTCCTGTTTTACTAAAATCTTGCTTTTGTTGTGATATGTTCTATAATTCAAGTATATTGTTTAATATAATGCTTATTGCTTGCAGCAAGCGTACTTCAAATGCGCGTACGAATGTTTTGATAGGAGAAGAAGGCAAGAAGAAATCAGCAGTTGCGTTGAGAATTGTAGCATTCCCGTTGTGAATGCGCAACAAAGGGTTGAGAACGAGATGGCCAAGTTTCAAGTAAGTAATTTTCCTGCTTCTGCGTGGTAGTTGAGGCCTTGTTCTTTCTGGTCTCCCTTTGATTCAAGGGAACTTACTTCTGAGAATAAAAAAGTATTCCAATCTTGTGGAAGATTTATGTTGGATAAATGCCTCATAGAATGATAACTTTCTACTACCATTTTCTGGCTCCAAGATTGGGAGACATTTCTTATTGGAATCATTTTTTTCCTTTGATTGAATGTGTTTTGTTGAAATAGATGCCTAGCTTTATACGACCACCTCTCAAGGTTCAAGTTTTACGGACATTTAAGGGCTACAGTTTGAATTTTGTATCTTTGGAATGAAGGAATTTTAGTACTCCTGGAGTACAGAGTCTTCAGTAGATATTACTCATTCACATCATTGGAGCTCATGTATGCATCTTTTACCAATTTCAAAAGCCCACTCATTCTCTCTCCTCAAAATATGAATAAAAGTATATATTTGAGACATGTGACAGTAGATTATAGGACTGAAAACTCAGTACTATAGGAGACTGGAAAAATTGCCCTTTGGAACAAAGGCATTTTTTCAACAGTTATCTCTTGATCATGTTATTATGGTGATTATGTAGTATACGTTGGAGGTTCATTTTCTTCTAAAGTTTTTGTATCTATGTGGTAAGTGTCTCTAATGATGGTCCGCCAATTTTAAAATTCACGTGTTTTTGGTCCTTGATTGATTTAACTCTAGATTTGTGTTCGCTTCACAAATGAAAGGTTTTCCTACATTATAAAATCATGTTCTGTTGGAGGTATCTAACGTAACTTTCTGCATCTAATGGTGGTAACAACCCTCTCACATGTGACTTACTATTTGCATGGTAGACTTCCATAACATTAATTTGAATAATCTTCGAATGAAATATGACAATAAAGACTTTTGCGAATCTTTCAATTTTCAATCTTAGGATTTCTTTTTTCATCCCTGTAATAAGAGCGTTCTATTAGTCATTGTAAATGTAATATACATTCACATAATCTCCTGTGGCCCTGCCTCTGGATTACGTTGCACAGCATTGATGAAACTGAATAAACGAATCTGATTATCACTTTCTTACCGTATTTTTCTTGCTCTTCTCCTAAACTAGAGCTCTTGCATTTTATATTGGACTGTAGACCTTGATGAAATTAGAGAGGCATGCAGATTGAGATGGTTGTTTGCTCACCAGTTTCACCAAAGATTAATCTTATAGATTCCAGCCTTTTCTTTACCAATAAATATTTTGATCTCACAAGTCTTGAATGGAACACTAACATCGAAACAGTCAAAACCTTGTTATTTGTGATAGTTGTTCCGCCTTCGTTGCTGAAAAAAATCAGAAAATCAACAAATAGAACGGCTTTAGTGATAGACAGAGACATTTTCCCCAATTACCGGAATCATGAATTTTTATATGTCAATAGGTTATTATTAGTCGTGAACTGCAAATTGTATTTCCTCAGAGCAACAAGCCGTTGCTATCATGTCATGTGTGCTACTGTTGCACTGATCCTCTGATACCATGCTTTATACTGACTAATGGAATCATTTACTTCTGACTTCTATGTGAGAAAATTGATGAGATTTGTTGAGTTATGGATAAAAAAGCTTAATAGGCTGAATTTTTAGAACATTTTCTAGAACTGAAAATGGCTAATTCTATATTTTCTTCTGATGCAGGAGAGATTGAACAGGTCGCTGATGGTCTGCCAGGACAAGTTTGAAACAGCTAAACTCCAACAGAAAACCGGTAGCATGTACGAGTTGGAGTCGTGTGTTGACCAATCGATACAAGACAACATGAAAACGCTACCGCATCTAGCTGAAAAATTGAAAGCTTCCTTTTCTTTCAGGGATTAGCTTAGAGCAAATATTCTTATTCCTTCATATTGTTCTTTTGATGGAAGAATCATAGTGAAGTAGTGGTAATAAGGTGGACAGAAGTTCTCTTTTTTGAAAAGCATTGCAGCCTGTATGTCTTTACCATTGTTTTTATGATTAAAATGTTAGGCGATTCTACATTGTCCCCTCGCATATCTGACTAAATTAAAAAATCATATTAAGAAACATATTTTGTGATTCATTGATAAATCTACTTTGATTCTCTAATCAAGTGGGTTAATTAACATGGTTATCGCTAAAAAATCCATACGCAACATGATACTTTTTCTACTACTGTGTTAATGCAATATTACAAAAGAGTTTCAAATGTTTAAATTTTTTACGACAGAACTTCTACATCGATAAAATGATATATACTAACATATAAAATATAGCATAACTAAAGTCTCTAAAGTGTGTTGTAATTGAATTATATTTAAAAATATATTATTCAAATTTTTACAGCTAATTTCCCTTGTACATTTACAAACTATTAGAGAGCTGTAGTTTTTTTCGTAACTTTTTAAAAATTCACTCAAAATTAACATAAAATTTATTTATTAATTATTTGTTCTTTTTCTAAAATCATTAAATAGGTGAACGAACTTAAAAAGTTAATGTCTATTTTTTATTTTTTATAGTTTTAAAAATAATTAATTATTTAATGTTACATGTAAATCATAAAGTTATTTTGTATAGCTAACCGAAAACTACAAGTGTTGTACTTGTGATATCTAATTATAAATATAATTAAAAGACAAAATATAGAAAGAAAGAAAGGAATATAAAAAAGAATAAAATATCATTTTGAAATACATATTAAGCAAACCAATTATAAATATGTAGCAAGATATTATCAACTAATTCATTCATATATGGGAATGCATATGGATGATAACTGAAAATATGTTTTGAGATTATCACCAATTCTTTCATTTAATATGTATCAAAGAATTTTTTTTTTATGAGAAACTATGGATGCAGCCATTTTTACCGCATCAGATGTTCAAAATCATTATTGTGAATGAGTGACAATTTTACCTATAAAAATTTATAGGTTAAAAACTTTATATCATTATATTCTTCAATTATTAGTACACTGCATAAAGTTACATACAGTTTTATTTATTTAAAATTCCATGCAATTTTCACATGTCAAATTTACCTATTTTCACTAAATTCTTATATCAAATTTACCTATTTTCACTAAATTCTTATATCAAATTTACCTATTTTCATTAAAGTCTTATATAGACAATTCCTTCTTCAGATGACAAATTCTCAGTTCGAAGCACTTATGAGCTTTGAGACAATGCAAGCAACGTGTTTGATGGAATAAGTTGATCTGATTTTCTGGGTTTATTCTTAAATTCTCCTTTATTACGTGGCTTGCTTGTCATAATAAGCTCTCTACCAAGGACATAATTGTTAAATGGATGCCTGGTTCAGGGCTGGATTATGTTTTTTTGTGCGAAGGGTGTGAGTCAGTTGGTCATCTTTTTTGTTCTTGTCCGTATACAAGACCTTTGCTTGACACTCTGCTAGCCAGATGCGAGTTGTTTTATGCGGCTACAGATTGGAACGATATGCTTAATTGGTTTCTTTTAAACATTAATTGTAACAATCTGTTGTTTCAGTTAATTAGTCTTCTATTCTCTGTTTTTGTTTATAGTATACAGAGTGAAAGAAATAGAAGAGTTTTTCAAGGTAAATACTTAGATACTTCCTTGATTATGAGGAAATTTTTCAGGATTGTTAGGGAGAGACTTTCATGTACTATTAAAATACATATGACATATTCTTTTCCTAGTCTATATGTAAAATGGGGACTGTACATATTTAGATTGGATCTTTTGGAGTTTTTGTTAGATTGTTTTGTGTTGATATTTTTTTTGTGATGCCTGAGGTATGTCTCTTATACAGTATAATATTTTTGGTAAATATATTTACACTTTTAACCGAAAAAAATATAAGCATAAATGTTGCAAGTATGCTTATGTAAAAATTTATTGACCTAAGCATCACATTTTTCAGTGATAATTAAGTTCTCTATTATCTGTATTATCTACTCATTCATGTATTTTTCTTTTTGAGATCTATTTGCATTCATGTCTAATAACTCCATGCATTGTATTAACAAATAATAAATTAGTAAATGATTTATAATGATATAAATAATAAACTAATAGTTAATAATTAAAATTAATAAAATAAAAGTGTAATATTGAGTTGTTGAGTTTTTTCATAAGATTTTAGTTCCTTAAATAAAAAAAATCAAAACAAAAAATATACAAAAATTCAACCATTCTTTTTCTTTCACATAAAGGCACCAATCCGACTTTGGAATCAACTTTTTAACGTGGATAAAAACCTGTTGATTTCTCTATGATTCTTTTATGATTTCAGCTTTGGATTCAAAATCTCTGTGACCTTATAACTATTGTAAACACAGTGATATAGCCGAGTCCTTCTCCTCAAGTTCACAACTAACCCAACAATTCCTCGATTTTATATTGTCCTAACTTGGTCTCATAATTTTCAATCTAGGTGTGTGATATGTTGGAAGAGCGGTTGAAATGTAATTGTGTACTTTTCTAGCATCTATTTATGATAATGGAATTTGCTAGAATCTAAGAGACTTCTATTCTAAGACGGTGAATATGAAAATTGTAAAACAATAAAAACAAGTGAAGGTGTTCAAGTCATAATGACAATTGTATATGGGTTTCCACTTTGATAAATGTAATAATGTCAGCCAACAATACAGAATTAAAAGAAATATAGAGGCAATTAGGGTATTCAAAAGTTTCTCCACTCCAAATCATTTTTTAGATACTAGTCAAAAAGTGCGTGCTTCGCACATGTTAAACCAATTTAAATATACGTAAAATTTAAAATTAATATTAGCGTTAAAATATATACATTATTCGAAGATTTATAAGAAATCTAAACGAAAAATAAAATAATAATAATAATAAAAACATTAACTTGTTTATTTTCGTAAAATTGTACTACATAGCACTCCTCTTTGAATAGCATTGGAAATGATTTTATTTGATCAATTTGTCATATTTTCAATAGATAATTTTCATATTAAAGAATAGTTTGTCTTATTAAAACATATATTAATGCATGTCTCTAAATCAACTTATATGAATTTTCATGTTCCTAATGACATAAATATTACAAAATATTAATTTATAAATTTTTACGAATAGATCATTACAAAATATTAGTTTATAAATCTTTTGTGTATAAAATATCTTTCATATATACGAATATTCATGTACTAATTACATAATATTATAAAAACATTAAATTTTACTAACTATTAATAAACAAATTATTATGAAAAAATAAACTTTCCCCTTCACACTCATGAAAAAGTAAACTTTCATTTAGGAATTAAATGAGAAAATGTGAAATACATAATTTGTACTATACTTTAAGAAACTTTAAAAGGTAAAAAGGAAAATCAAAAGTTTCCCATCTTTAAACCACTTTTAATATATTACTAATAAAAAATTACTTGCTCCGTGTAAAGCAAGTTAATGTATATGTAAAAATCCAGATTAATAATAATGTCAAAATAAATATTATTTTTTAAAAATGATTGTAAATCTAAATTTAAATTAAGATAATAGTAATAATAAATACATTAGCTTGTTCATGAGATGAAATTTTACTATATAGAATTAGTATTTGAATAATATATGAAACAACTATTCATCAATTTGTTATATTCAATCATATTTGAATTAAAATATTTATCTAAATTCATTTATATAAATTTTTATGTTCTATTAACATAAAAAATGTTATATAATATTTAATTTTTAATAAATTTCGAACGAATAAATTATTGTTGACAAAAAATAATCTTGAAATTCATCTTCACGCATATTTATTCTATTTGCATAATATTATGAAAATAATATATTTAATTCTTGAATTAAAAATAATATTCTCTCATATAAATAATATTAAACGAGATAATATGTGAAATCCTTAAATTGTACTATATTTTAAAGAGACTTGAAGGGTAAAAAAGAGAATAAAAAATTTCTCCCCTCTAAGTCTTTTTTAATATATTAAGATAAAGATTTGAGATATGAAGATAAATTTGTCCAAAAATTTCTCACTTTTATTTATAGTAAGATAAAATAAAATAAGTAGTTATAGATATAGATTTTTTTTATTCCTTCCACTTAATAAATTTTCTTTTCACTTTAATTTTTTATGCCATTAGATTAATATACACATAAAAATGACATTAAAAAATTAACTAAAGAAATATTAGGTCAATTTAAAACTTATAATCAACCTTTAAGATTTACACATAAAATGCCAATAAGTAAATACTTGGGTTGATTTGAGACTCATTTTTAAGATTTTAAATTAAAAATGAGGAGAAAACGTCTATTAAGATGATAAATTAAACATAGTAAAAAACTTCGTATATGAACAATTAGGATAATAAATACAAAATACTTAAAAGACATGTCAAATAAAAATTGAGATAATAAATACATTGTAACGATAATATAGGAAATTTTAAAAATAGTTAGAGGTAGTATCATCTAAAAATATTTTTTCAACTTTTACACTTTTATATATCATATAGATATAGATATAGATATATATAGATCACAGATTACCGAAACTAACAGCAACATGCTTTTCTTGGCATGTTGCTTTTGTCTGTGCGAGCGTGTAGTACAACTCTGATCAGTGATCACCAATGATGAATGATCAAAACGTGTAAAAGTAGCAAGTGATGAAGATTCGACCAATTTCTTATTGTATAACGAAAGGAGGCGAATTAAGTAGAATAAAATGCCAGAATTCCAGTAATTTTCTTCAAACTTTCAGTTATCAGCTAACTAAAGGAACATGAAAACAACTAGCTTTCAAGTTATTCAAAAGAAGCAACATTTTTAAATTACAAAATTAAGCCTTTGATGATATGCTTGCCTCTGTATCTGTCTTGCTTTTCTGGGCTTCAAATTTGTCTATAGCTACTTGCAGTTCATCTGTACCTCCAACAGCTCTCATGGTGTAGAAATATACCCCGAATACAAATGCAGTCAACCCCCCTGCGACTACAATATTCTTTGTCTTAGGTGTAAGACTACCAAACCCCGAAAGCCCAGCCATCCTGCAGGCAAAAGACCACATATCATCAGTAACTATGCTTTCGATGCTGCATCCCCAAAAAAATTGCTTGGAATTGCGTCTCTCTGAATGCAATCTACCATATATCACATTCAAGAAATAACTACTTCAGAACATTTGAAAGGGAAATTTGATCTGAAGTAAACTTCACTCCACATCAATTGAACAGATGAATGAGAGAGATTCCATGTCTGCAATGTTGTCAAAATTGAGTTCCTACTTAGAATCAACAGGTAGTTTCAGAGGATGGGAGCATAGAGAGTCAATTCCTAAATACCACTCAAGCAAAGCACTAGATTAAGAATGTGAGATTGTTAATTTATAAAACGTTGGAAATTACTTTCACAAAATGAGCTGCAGATTCAATAAAAAGTAGTCTCCTTAACAATATATTACGAAAGAACATTAGTTTTGATGTAGTTACCCACAAATCAGTACAGACACCCTACCTCTTAAATCAGACCATAAGCTTTAACGGACCAGGTTTATTAGTCACCATTCATAAGTTGAAAACCAAATGAGAAAGCACCACATATGATTCTGTAATTGCTGCCAGAAAGGCAGCCTGAGACAACAAGCATATTCGTTTATGTGCAAATTGAAGAAAAGACAGAATTTGTATAAATCCCGAACCCGAAGCTATATCAAAATGCCTGACTGCATAAAATTCAATCAACCAATTTAAGCAATGCAAGAACCAATAAAACCCTAAAACAGAACATAGATTTCCATTTAAGTCGATAGACAGAAGAACCAAGCTTGTTGACTGCTGAGAATGAGAGAAGGAAAAAAGACATTATCACTTATGGATCCGTAGCTATCCAACGATTTCAACCATTTGTTGACTCATTTCCTTTGTTTTTCATCCACTTTCACTGCTACCCAACAAAAATACAACATCAAACTAGACGTAGATCACGTAAAGTAGAGAGAGAGAGAGAGAGAGAGAGCGAGAGAGAGAGAGAGAGAGAGAGCGAGAGAGAGAGAGAGAGACCTGAAACCGTAGAATTTAGCGTAAAACCCTTGAAACCTTGAAGCTGCAACTTGTTGAACCCCTTGAAGTTTAATTAATTCTCACAACGCGAAAGTACGGTGATGAGGCATACCACGTCGTTTTCCCTAGCTGTGTAAGCCTTCCGGTTCGGTTTGCCTTAACTCGAAATAAACCGAACGATCAATGGGTTTCTCTCTGAACTGAACCGACGGACCGTCACAGATAAAACACTGAGCCGAGTGTTTGGTCGGTTTTGACGTTTCGGTCAAGAACTCAACAGGGAAAAACGGTTTATCATCAAATAGAAAAACAAGTAAAAAGAGTTCTCGGAATTTCGCAAAAGGTGTGATGCTAAAAAATAACAGGTTGATACAAGTGGGTTGAAAATCTGAAAAAATGGACGACCGAGTGCCATGGGTGAGACCAGAACTTTTGTGAAATGAGGTAAAAAAAATTTATATACTATTTGACATAATAATGAATGAAAAATATTTTATAATTTTAAAAATTTAACTAAGACAAATCATAGACAATCTATTATTTTATACATTCTAATGGGGTGACAAATTATATATAATTTTATAAATTTGAAAGGGTAACTAATATACACTTATATGATTTATAAATTGATGGGGACAAGTAGTAGATTATTTTATAATTTTACATATTTTATCTAGATAAATATACAATATGAAAAAATAGAAATGAAAGGGGAATTTGGGCTCCTTTCCTATAAGGTGGGCTCGTCCCTTGCCCAGGGTGAGATGAATCGAGAGGTTAAAGAGATCTTCGATTTTCAGAAGCTACAAATGGAAAATTTGTAAAATTACACTCTTTCATAAAGTACTTGGATAAATATACTACTTTTTTCAAAAACTAAAGAGGCGATGAAAGATCCTAAAAAAGAGAAATGACAAGGTGCAATGAACCAAGAAATGAAATCGTTGTATTTTAATTCTGTCTGGGAACTTATAGAACCACATGAAGATGTTACGTCCATTGGATATAAATGGATCTTCAAGAAGAAAAGAGGTGCATATGAAAAAGTAGACTTTCAAGACACGGCTAGTAGCCAAAGGCTATACATAAAGGGGAGAAGTTGATTATGAAGAGACATTCACTCTTGTTGCCATGCTAAAATCTATTCGCATCATATCTATAACTGCTAGTTTAGACTGTGAAATAGGAAAATGGATGTCAAGACAGCTTTTCTGAATGACTCTCTTGAATAAAGTATATATACGATGCAACCACAAGGGTTCGTGAAAAATGAGAAAGATTAGAAAATATACAAGTTGCTTAAATCCATTTATGGATTAAAGCAAGCATCAAGATCTTGAAATCTTATCTTTGATGAAATTATTAAATCGTATGGCTTCGAGTAAAATGTTGACGAATCTTGTATTTATAAATATGTCAAATATAAGATAGTGATTTTCTTAGTTTTTTATGTAGACTATATTCTACTCATTGGCAACGATGTAGAAACTTTGTCCAAAGTAAATAAGTGGTTAGCTGAGAAATTTCAAATGAAAGATTTAGGAGAGGCAAGCTATGTTCTAGGCATTCATATCCTAAGTGATAGAAAGAACAAGCTCTTGGCACTTTCTCATGCATCTTATATCAATAAAGTGTTAGAGAGATTCTATATGAAAAATTTCAAAAAAGATCAACTACCGACCAGACATGGAGTTGTCCTTTGCAAGGAGCAGTGTCCTAAGACGCCTCAGGAGGAGGATGATATGAGAAAGGTTCCTTATACTTCAGTTGTTGGTAGTCTCATTCATACAATATTGTGTACGGGATCAGACATCTGTTATGCAGTAGAAATTGTGAGTCGTTATCAATCAAATCCTAGTTTAGAACATTGGATTTCAGTAAAGCACATTTTCAAATATCTTCGGAGACCGAGAAATTATATGTTTGTTTATTCAGGTGGAGACATGAACCCCACCGGATATATTGATTCTGATTTTCAATCAGATATGGATAGTTGAAAGTGGACGTTTGGATCAGTATTCACCCTAGGTGGAAGAGATGTAGTTTATAAAAGTATTAAACAATCTAGTATTGCAGATTCCACTATGGAAGCCGAATATATAACGGCTTGTGAAGCTGCGAAAGAAGCGGTATGACTCAGAAAGTTTTATACTGATATGAAAATAATTCCAAATATGGACAAGTCACTGATCATGTACTGTGACATTAGTGGAGTGGTAGCTAATTCTAAATAATCGAGGAGTCACAAGAGGGAAAATCACATTGAGAGGAAATATCATCTTGTAAGAGAGATCGTGCATCGAATGGATGTGACTGCTATGAAGATCAGAACTTAGCTAATCTTTTTACCAAGACACTTCCTGCGAAGTCATTTGAGGGTCATGTGTGAAATATGGGGTTGAGAGATATGCAACATTTGTTTTAAGGCAAGTGGGAGATTGTTTGGCATAATACCCCCAAAGCATGTGTTTAGACAATTTTAATATGAAATTGATGAAATTATATTTTATTATAATTGTTCTTTTAAATTATTGTTGAATAATTTATATATATAAATATCTAAAAAATTCATATCCATTCATGAGACTATGATCCTATATAAGTACGAGAGTATTACGATCATAGATAATGAATAAAATACTCCGCAATATATTAAAATATGATATCTTTAATGAATTGATGTTAGTACGGTTCATTAAGCATTATGAATGCATGTGATCTAGATCCGGATCACCGATGTGGATAGACATCTTAGTCAATGTATTTTATATAACTAGATTATATAGGGCATGACCGATGTAGATTAATATCTTTATTAACTTACCATTTATCATAAAGATTTAATACACATCAAAACTGATGATCGTATGTAGATCAGTCTGAATCTTGAGTAGTCATGAACTCCTATGCATGTCCACTTGATCTTTTCATTCACTCGTTAACGTTTGTTTATAAAATAGACTAACGATTTTTATTTTGGAGATTCAGTGATATGAATGGCTGTGAATATGATCTTATAAGATTTGGAACGCAAACTTTCTTAATGGACCGTATATTGGTTTTCTTAAGTGTTAGTTCTGAAATAGAATGGTCATTGAGTTCAAATTTATAATACGATTATAATTGATCGTTCACTTGTGAATTAATGATACTTAAGAATCAAGAGGTAATTAGAAGGATAAAATAATAATTTTGATTAGTTCTAATTTACGAACTAATAATTGGAGGACATAACTACATGAGTGATTATATCAATGGACTACACGAGAATACTCTTAATATATTTTTTAATTACTAAGAGTGTAGTTTCATATTTATAGTGGATATAATGAAATTAATAAATAAAATTATTTAATTAAAGAGTTTAATTATTAATATGGTTTATTGGAGCTTAGAATTAAAGGTTCATGGTCCTCAAGCCACCTCTATACTACACAATATAGTGTGTGAATATTTCAGAACATGAGAAAATGACTAACCTGCATAAAGAATTAATTTTTTAGGGCAAATATATAATTATGAGACAATAATGTGATATTAATTAATTAAGAATAATTAATAATAATATTTATTGTAATTTTTGGAAATTACAAATAAATAATAATATCGATTATTTTAATATTGATCGATTAGTGAGACATAATATTTGATTTATGAAATTAAATAATGTTAAATTATTATGAGATAATGATTTAGTTTAGTTTATCTAATCTATTAATTCACATATAAGATAATTGATTGGAAGATCAAATAAGTTATTTTTGAAGTAACTAATATTTAGATATTTATCTAACTAATATAAATAATAAATTATAGGACAATTGCTACGTGACATGTTGGACTGCTGTATGTCAATCACTGATTTTTTAATCAGAGATTGACATGAGTTACTGTAGTGCCACACGACACTACAGTGACACACGACACTACAGTGACACGTAGCACATTGTAGTGTCTCACGACACTACAGTGGTGGCGTGACTCTATAGTGTCGTGAGGCACTGCAGTTCTACCTGATACACTGCAGTGTCGTTTGGCATTGCAGTGTTGCTCAATTGCAGTGGATCTCACTGCAACGACACATTTGTAATTAATTTATTATTTTATAAATCTCAAAAATTTGACGAGCCTTAACCTAGAAGATATATATATATATTATTGGCTTTACGTGTGTGCAACTGTATGATTAAAGGTTAATCAAAAAGCTCTGTGAATTTTTCTAATTCTCTCTCAGAGTTATGTCTTAAAATTCCTTCTCCATATCTCATGTGTTGAGTATATTTAGAGACAAAAAATATCTTTGATTTATTATACATGTCCATACACTCCTAGTGTGTTTGAGGATTGACTTGGAAGATCTTGATGTGAATCTCGCAGTCTGTTGTTCGTGATATTACAAGTTCTTTATTTGCAAGGATGCTTGATAGACTACAAGTGGTATATTCATTTTTTTGTATGTCTTAAATTTAATATATAGATATATAATGGATCTGATGAGAAAAAAATATTTTCCATTAAAAAAATTTCATTTTCGGGAAACTGTGGCGTTGCAATTATTTTTATTTTCAATCAATAAAGATTTTTTTTAAATCACCACGCCTCTGTCGCGCGACACCGCCGATTCATTCACTAATAACATGTAAAATATCTCGACGAGTACAAACTATAGCATACATGATACTCTCAACTACTTCCAACATAAGGAACACGTGACATTTGCTTATTTTCTTTCTCATTTTATGGAGACATATTTGTGGAAAGCCTGAATGTGCAACAAACAGAACATTCATAGGTTTTGATTTCTGCATACTAAAATGTTCAACAACTTTCCAATGTAATTCTTTTGAGACAAAACCAACCTTCTCACTTGTCTATCCCTTTAAATTTCCATGTCTAAAATCTTCTTGGAAGCACTTAAATTTTTCATCTCTAACTCACCACTATATTGAGCTTTCAACTTGATGATTTCAGCTTTATTCTATGGATCAATAATCATATCATCTAGATAGAATAACAAATAAACAAAAGAACAATCTAGAAGACGTATATGGTAGACAAAACCATCATAGTCACTTCTAGAATAACCACGCCTAATCATAAATGAATCAAACTGTGTGTACCACTGTCTAGGAGATTGCTTCAAGTCATATAATGACTTCTTCAATAAACAAACATGATCTTTCTTACCCTGAACAACAAACCCCTCTGGCTGATGCATGTAGATCTTTTCCTTAGGCTTCACCTTGTAGAAAAGTTATCTTGAAATCTAGCTACTTCAACTCTAAGTCAACCAGTGTATGGTAAGTAACATTAAATAGAGTTATGCTTCACAACTAGTGAGAACACGTAATTGAAGGTCCATGCCCTCTCGCTAGCTATAACCCTTGGAAACTAAGTGTGTAAAACCTCCGTGCTTGAACCCCTTGGATTCTTTCCTTTTTCTTAAACGTATATTTACAATTAACAATCTTCTACCACTTAGGCAGTTTAATCAAATCCCACGTTTGATTCTTATGAGAAAATTCAAACTCTTTACTAATAGCAATAGTTCACTAAGCAGACTCACTGCTTGTGACAACCTCACAGTAACGAGAATGTTCTTGAGCCTCAATATTATCTATCATAATCAATGCATAAGATATCTCTAAAGTGGTCTAATCTACCTTTGATCTCATCCGATAAATACTATATTGTTGTTCTTATTACTCCTTCATTGTACCATCAACTGAATCGTGCAACTTTTTCCTCAACTAGATGATCATAAATAGTATCTTGCACTTTACTAGGAGCTTCAACCCCTAGCTCCACCTGCTCACGGGTCGAACCTACTGCAACTGTCTCATTTTCCTCCAATAGCACATTCTCATCAGATTTAACATCCCTTCTAATAATTATACATTTGGGTGACTTTGGTTCAATACACCACAAATGATAACCCTTTACCCCAGAATAAAATCCTAGGAATACGCATTTTTATGATATTAACCCAAGCTTGCTTTCACTCGCATAAGCAGCAGGACAACCAAATATTTTCAAAATAGAATAATGCATAGGAGAACTAGACCATACCTCATGGGGAGTCTTTAATTCAATTACAGTCAATGGAGACCTATTCATCTAGTAGCAGACATAATTGATAGGTAGCCAAAAGCATGCAAACAAGTATATATTCTACGACGTCGTTCTATAGGCGTTCCCATGCATGTGTGGTGTTTCATAATGCCTTCACTTTTGTAATATTCTTCAAATAAACCTTTGCA
Source organism: Datisca glomerata (assembly GCA_003255025.1). Classification (NCBI taxonomy): domain Eukaryota; kingdom Viridiplantae; phylum Streptophyta; class Magnoliopsida; order Cucurbitales; family Datiscaceae; genus Datisca; species Datisca glomerata. The sequence goes on along the minus strand of QANY01003752.1, from coordinate 50,892 downwards.
AAATTCTTGACCATAATTAGTTTTGAAATGCTTAATTTTCTTGCCAGTTTGGTTCTTAACACAAGCTCTCCGCTTCTTGAAGGTTAAGAATACATCACTCTTATTTTTCAAGAAATAAAGACTCGTCAACGAACGAACACCACCTTTAGATTCAACAGGAGAAGGACCCCAAAGACCTGAATGGATGTAATCCATTATGCCCCTAGTTCTGTGAAATAGTGTGTTGAACTTGACTCTACAAATGTGCTGAACTTGACTCTTCACTGCTTATCATAAAGACAACACTCACAAAAGTCAACTTTTCTAATATTCTGACCGCTCAACAACCCTCACTTGCTCAAAATCGACATCTATTTCTCATTCATTTACCCTAACCCCATGTGCCAAAGATGAGTAATCTTTGAATCTAGATCTGACAACGATGAAACTACTGCAACACCAGTTAATATGCTTCCCTAGAGTATATATATGTCATTAGTCAAAATTCCTTTCATCACCGCTAAAATGACATTTCAAACCTTCAAAACTTCACCTTCATTTGAATATTGATAACATTGGGAGCCAAAGCGTACTCAAAGAAACAATGTTCTACCTCATATTTGGCACATGCCACACATTAGTCGAAGTCTGAACAATACTGTCATACATCATTGATCTGAATTGCACCAATACCGACAACCTTGCATGAGGTGTTATTTTGCATCAAGACTTCACCCCTATCAATTGATTCATCAGTAACAAACCAATCCCCATTGGGGCACATATGGTATCACAAGCTGAATCAAGTACCAAATTGTTGCCCGAATTATCATGTACTACTAAGACATTGCAAGTATTATCAGAATTATCATTAAACTCTCATTCTCTACATTAGCAACATCAATGGTAGTAGTAGATTTTTCAGTAGTCCCCTTTTTAGTTTTGAGTTTAGGGCATTCAATTTTTCAATGTCCTTCTTGGTGATAATAATTGTACTTCCCTTTTATAATATTTAACTTAGACCTAAACCTATCTCTACTACATCCCAAACTGTTTTCTTTACTTCTTTCTTTAGTTATCTTCTTGGTTACAATAGTCACGCGTCGTTTTTCTACTATTTTCATCAGTAGTACCATTTTTATCTTTGAGTTTAGGGCATTCAACTTTTCAGTATTCTCAGCATAATTCTCTGACACTCTTTTATTTAATTCTTTGGAGTAACAATATATTTTCACATCCTCTATAGCAATTTTATGCCTGCCATATAACATAGTGTCTACAAAATGGTCATATGAAATAGGTAAAGAACAAAATAAATCAAAGACCGATCATCATCCTCAATTTTCACATCAATATTATTTAAATCCAGAATAACACAATTAAATTCATCGAATTGATCTTTAATTTGCGTACCTTCAATCATACGAAGCGTGTACAAACCTTAACTTCAAATAAAGCTAATTGATGAGGTATTTCTTTAGATACAAACTCTCTAACTTGACCCACAAATAAAGATGGCAACCGGGTCGGCCCAGGCCCGACACAGTAATCCTCAGCCCGAGCAATTCATGGGTCAGGCCGGGCCTTTTCAGGTAGTTCACAGGCGGGTTCCAGGCCAGGCTGCTGAAATTTTAGGGCGGCTCAAATTGAATCGCTGAATCGACCCGTGTACTCACGGGTCGGGCCTGTGACGGTCTGGGTCGATCCGATTAAATAATCAGACCGGCCTGTTTCCCCTCCCTTTAAATGTGATTTAATTCTAAAAATGTAGATTAGGAGAGTTGAACCTTGATGAAGAATAGATGAAATGTAGGGATTATCACTAAACTATATGGAAGTCATGTTACTTTTTCTTTTAATTATTTTTTTTACTTTAGAATCTCAATAGAAAAACTTGTCATACTAAGTAAAATAAGTATTTTATTCATTGAATTAAATAGTTATATCACTATAAATTAAGTACATCTCAATGAAGTATTTATTTAAATAAAAAATTATAATAATCATGTTCCTCACTTAAATCAATAATTTTATAATCAAGATATCAGGAATTCATTATGTAGAAAATTAATAAAACAAAAATTGCCAACACGAAGATCGTTGTAACAGGCATTATAATTTTTATCATGGAAGTGGAAGGAAAATTTGAATATTGAGATTATCTTTTTTTATTTTTGTGTCTTGTTAATTGGTGTTAGGGTATGCTTTTGGATGCTTGGTGTATTTTTTGTTGATTGAATGAAATATCCATTTAAAAAAAATGTATTATTTATTTATTTAATTAGATATATTTATCTCAAAATATATTTAATAAAGTTTTTTACAAAATGAATTGAAAGACAATAAAATATAACACAAACAATATTTACACAAAATAGTCTTGATCTAGTGGTAAGTGTCTCATTAATAAGAAAGAGGTCAATGTTCAATCTTCAATATATACAAAATCAATGATTTTTTAGATAAAAAGAACTTGTCTACGGCTGGGCCGATTCATATATCTGGTCCGGGCCGGGCCATATGGTAAAACTGTCAGGCCCGGGCTTGGCCCGCGGGCCTTAACCAACCTGGTACTGTTCATCCACGGGCCGGGCTTTAACGAGTTGGTTCAATTAGTTTCGCAAGCCGAGCCACCCAACTTGTCACCTCTACCCACAAAGCATCGGGAGACGTCATACAAAACTCCTCATATAATGACCACAGAATTGCAGTAAGTGCCCGCTCCATAAGATCATCTTATTCTTCATTGGTCAATTTTTTCGACAAAGCATCATTGCTCTTCAATATCTCAAGCAAACCTTGTTGAACTAATGAGGCTCACATAATCAACCACCAAAGGTTGAAGTCATTCCTCCCATTAAATTTATCGATCTCATATTTTACCACGGTAATAACAAGAACCTAAATAAAAATGTAGGTCCAATACTACTTATTACGACCACAACCCATAAAATAGGAAAACATGTAGGATATAAATAAAGATAAATAATAAAAAGTGAAACACAAAGAACTTATTCAACAATGTGCCTACGTCCATATAAGAAGATGAGAAGAAATACACTAAAAAATTAAAAAGAATACAAAAAGAATGTCAAAAACATTCACAAACTCAAACACCACAAACCCAAATATCAAACTATGTAGAGCCTTGAAATATTTCTATGCTCCACTCAAGCATCTCTATATCTCGTATGATTTTGTATAATAAAAAATAGCAAAGAGAAGTCCCATTTATGTAAGAGTTAAGAGTGTTAAATAACCAATGTGGAACCAAGACAAAACACACATCCTTAATATTGAAGTACCCCTCAACATTTGCAAATCAAAAGTAATCTCTTTTTTCTATTAACTATAATTTTGTTTATATAAATGATGATATTATTATCTTTTGATAAATATTTTATCAATAATATTTATAATGACAGTGGTAAAATCATAGTTAGTTAATCAGGGACGGTAAAAATACAGAGTATTATTCAACATGTATAATTCAAGAATTAAATCATCTAACATTCAACTAAAATTTGATCAATAATACGTGATCCATAAAAATTTGAATATGAATTTTAAACGAGTACTATACATTTTTGTTAAGTACCAGAAATACGATTATAGAATTCACAAATATATATCAATATAATAATATATTATCAATATGACAATAAAAAATTATTTTAAAAATTCCTCAAACATATTTATAATGAATCCAAAATATATTGATAAATTAATAATATTATTTTTATCCAAAATATAATCATCAATCCAAAATATCGTTTCCATCTAAAATATATTTATCAATCTATAATACTGCTCAATCCATATAGTAATCTATAAAAACTATGAACTAATAATGTGAATCATAAAAACTATCAAATACTATAATTATCTAGTTATAAAGTATCATCAAAACGAGCCCAAGATTTATCTGAAATTCGAAGAAGCTCAAACCAATTATATAAACTCATGTCATCTAAAGTCTCACTCACATCTTGAAACTCTAGTTGTTCTTCAGACCCTTCTTCAACAAATGGATTTATCTTGAAAAGATAAATAGAAACGGATCACTTACTTCGTGATCTTTGTACATTGCCATCATCAAAGAATTCATTCTCACATACACCATATCGTCTAACATCGCTGGTTCCAGTCTATTTCTCTTTTTGGTTTGAGCTGTTTCGCATGCACTCCAGCTTCTTTCAAAAGTTGACAACCTACACGATTGACTCAAAATTCTAATTGCAATATTTTACAATACAGGGAACATCGAACCATTAAGCTGCCACCAAATACTTATATATAGAATTATTTATATTAGAAGAAAATTAGCATAAAACATATGAAAATATAATTCAAATCGAATAAATACTTATGAGGGTGGCTGATGTTTATCATAGTAGTTACTGAACAATTGAACAATAGAGGAAACTTCAAACGATATTTAACCAGTTCAGTTACTAGTTGATCTCTTTTATCTAAAAAACTCAACTGATGAATAGGATATGCAACCCCTTCTCTAATATCAATGTTGTTTTCTTTGTATTTCTCACTAGCTATATAAGCTGTATTAAGAAATACAACAATAGCATGTACTTTCTGGAGAATATTTTTCTCTCTTCTTTGTTCAAATATTTTCATCATAAGAGAATAACGAGAGGGATCATTTACACAATATTGATCAAGAACTTCTCTTGCCCTCTCCATAGCATCATATAAATATCCAACTATAGATCCCCCACCATCTACTAAATAAAGAACTCTCACCAAAAGCTCAACAACTTTCACGTATTCTTTTATATCCGCTCAGAAAGACTCATTTTGAATTATTAGAGTCACTTCTCTAGCAAGTATAGTCTTAGTAAAATTCAAATCTCTCCATTCAGAAGACGTAACAAAAATTTTCAAATTATATTCAAGATCAATTATGGATTGAAGCATCAAAAAATTTGAAGCAAACCTAGTCTTACATGAAAATTTTAACTCCTTGTTATCTGTATATTTTCTCTTTAATTGCAACAACATATGATGCTTACACATGTAATCTACTATTTTTTCACATCATCAATCACACTTTTCACCAATTCAATTTGATTATAATAATCTTTCGACAACAAATTAATACCATGGACTGCACATTTGGTTCTGTATAATCTAGGATATTTTTTCATAAGCACGCAACCAACAGATTCATAATTCGAAGCATTATCAGTAACTACTTGCACATCATGTCCATGTCCAATTTCATCAATGATTGAAGATAGAAGGTTATAGAGATATTCACCGATCAATCTATCTTGTGAGCATTCAAATGATTTCAAAAAAATAGCACCTAATGGCGAGCATGCAATAACATTGACCCAAGACTGCCTCCTTATGTTTGTCCATGAATCTGACATACAACCTATACTAATCCATGATTTTTTTACACAAGCAACATAAGTCTCAACATCCGTTCTTACCTCATGTACTAACTTAGTACGAAGAGTTGAGTAGCTGGGTACAGTATAACCACACCCAAAATCACCTAAAGATTTACACATGTCAAGAAATGACTTAGACTGAATAACATTAAATGTTATGTTGTTCATGATGAAGAACTGAGCAATTTTTTTGTCAGCATTGCTCTTCTCATTCCTAGCAAGGAATTTTGAAATTGTGCTTTGAGTCTGATTAGATAGACCCAAAGAGAATGGGCTCGATCCTTGATTACTTTCATGAACTGAGTCATTTTTTCTCTTCTTACTACTACTTGAATCTCCAATTACAAAAATGCTTTAGCTTGAACTTCTCCGGTACTTTACTACAAATATCGATATTACAGCCACTTATTCTAGATAAATGCGATTTTACTCTACAAATCCCTCCATCAAAATCTCTAACAAAAAATTTACACTTGAAACGACTATTTAACTATTTGACATAATCTTAAAATTTACACTTGAAACGACTATTTAACTATTTGACATAATCTTAAAACTTACACTTGAAACGACTATTTAACTGTTTGACATAATCCTAAAACATATCATTTTTCCTCACCATCATAATCCAAATTTCGAAATTTCGAATCAGAATAAACAAAACCTAAGCACAATCAAAAGTTATGTCATTCAGAATCAACATAAACCACAGAATTAACAGAAGTCAAATTCAAGATCAACAAAAGTCATATTCAATTCAGAGAACAATCAAGTTTCAGAATCAACATAAACCATATTAAATTCAGAGTATAATCAAATTTCAGAATCAGCAAATCCAAATTACCCGAACGGAGTTCTTAAATTCAGTCTCACGGTGCTCACGTTTCAGAATCACACAATTTCGAGTACCCAAACGACTGAGATTGAGTTCCTAAATTCAGAATCACAAAGCACAAAATTCAGAACAGAATCACATCATTCGATTAATGAGAGTCAAAAAATTCAAAACAGAATCACGAGATTCGACTAATGAGATAGAGTCATAAAATTCAGAACCAGAAAAATTCAGAACCTGGGTTCTTCGAAGCAATCTGGTTTAGGGCTCTTCGAGATGAATTTTGGTAGAACACTCTGGGTTCCGAAACTCAGAACCAGCAAACAGATGCTATGAAAATTCGACCACACTGTTGGTCTCTTTAATTAGAACAAGAATTTCGAATAAGACACTTGGGTTCCAAAATACAGAACCAGCAAATGTTGGAAGAAAACCCTAAAGATGCCTGTGTTCAACCCCTGCGTGCTTTTGGAAGAAGACCCAAAATTCTGGAAGAAGACCCTCGAGGCTGCCTCGAGGGAAGGAGGAGGAGAGGAGGCAACGACGAGAGGAGGCAACGACGAGGGGAGCAGCGAGACGAGGCAAAGGCGCCGCGGGACATAGTGTACGGATCTATTTCTGCAAACTAATTAGTATAGGGTTTTAGTTTAGCAAAAAAATCCTAATAGAGAAGACAAGGAAGACTCGGGACTCATGAGTGATTTGGTTATTTGGGCGAATAATTACCCCGTATAATTCACGTACCGTATTGTAAGCTACGTGAATTATACGTTTTTAGCTAAACATATGTGTATAATTGTGTATTTTTGGCAAAAGTTCTGGAACGGGCTGTTTTATACGGAATTGCAAAACTTTACGTATTATACATGAATAATACGCGACTTTACTAACTAAATTTGTATAAAGGCAAAAAAATCCATCGAGTTGTATACTTATTTAAAACATGTTTTAGTAAGGGTTTTTCTCTCCGTTGAGTTTTTTGTTTACAATGAGAAATTGAATTACACGAAAACCAAACTCCGTCCGGAACATAACATCATTTTTTTCCTATAATACATGTTTAGAGAGACGGGAAGGAGTTGCGACTTACTCTCTCCTCAACAAATAGAGAATATTCTATGAATTTTATTTTTTGAAAACAAATAATATAATATGATTTTATTCAAAATCATTCAAAGGCATTTTAACAGTCAATTCAATTAACTATATTATAATAGAACCCTTACACCGCACGTGAAAGAGCAGGCATTCAGTGTCTTTTTTCAAAAAATTTACACCGAAGAAAGAGCCTGTTTCTACATATGTATATAATTTATATTCAAATATAAATAAAAACAACATATGTACCGTACAATGTCTGTTATTTAGAGGAGAGAAAATTTCTTCTTTCTTTTTCTTCATCCTCTTATTTCTTTCTTCTTATACATGAATGTTACATTAACACACGATTTTTTTTTTGAAAAATAATAACAGAAAATCAAAGAACTAAAACTACAATCTAGAATGAGCAAATTCAGGATTGCAGCCAAAGAAAAAGATGCCAGTAGGCAGCTCGTGAGGGGGCAACAAGACAAGGCTAGTCCCAACTTGGGCAACCTCAGCAGCAGTGCGAGTGCCTCTCCCACGAGTCATAGAGGTCTGAGTAAAGCCAGGACAGAAGCAATTCACGCTTAGTCCAAACCCATCATATCGCTTTGCCAATACTCTAGAGTATGCATTCAGAGCCAGCTTTGACACTGCATAGTCTGTCCATTGCTCTGGCCACCCTTGCCTTTTCCATCTCCCTCTCTTCACATCTTCAATAAAAACACTTATTAACTCTTCAATTTGTTCCTCTTTTAGCTTTTCGCTTTCTAGCATTTCTTTTATTTCCCTGTTTTTCACCTTCTGTTTGCAAGAAAAATAATTTAAGCTTGAATAAAATATTTACAATAAAAGCTATCCTTCTTTTTTGTAAAAAAAATAGATCTAGTATTAAATACTATGACTTAAACAACCAAATTGAATTAGATACTAAAAAATTAGTGTGTAACGTGCCAAAATCATAAGAATTGTTCTTTATATGGACTTATGTGATTGATTATTTCTGACATATTAAATCGAAGTTAAAAGGTACTAGGTGTACAAGAACTCAATGGATCCGGTTTATTTGTCGTGAATTAGCAACGTCAAACGCTGAAATTTAATTTGAGCACACGTTGTGATCTGGACGGTCTAAATTGATGAGTCAAAAGTAAAAAATAAAGTAAACTTTTTTTTGCTTTAAAAAAGATCATGGCCATTTCCGGACTCGATGGTATTGAAAATTATCGTGTCAATATATAGTCAATATATAATAAACACGATATGTATAAGTGTCACGTGACGACATGTAATAAACTACTTTAAATTTATAAAAGAAAAAGGGATATAATTTATTTTGAATATGAAGATACATACATTAAGAGAGCCAAGTCTTGAGCTGATATTAAGTATTCGGCCTTTGGAAGAGGAAGAGCGGAAATATGGCAAGAGTGATTCAATAAGTAATTTAGGTCCATAGTAATTTGTTTTTATCACTGTTTCGGCATTCTCAGTTGAGTTCTCATTTATGTCATTAAATGATACTGCTGCGTTGTTCACCTGATCAGCATAAATAAGTTCAAAATCAATTAGTTCTAAAATACACAACATCGCCCATATATATATATATATATATATGTATATGTATATGTGTGTGTATGTTGCATTAAATTTAAAATACCAACAGCCCTTATCCCAAATTAAATGAGGCATTGGATACGTCCAAACACTATGCATCATATAATTATGATCGAAATTATTCAACGTTGTGTTTGAGAACTGAATCAACAAAGAAAAAATCTTTATATACATATCATATAATTATGATCGAAACTAATTTTTTTAATTTATAATACTTTTTGACTGATACCCAAAAGCACATAATTTAATTAGTTTGTAAAATCTTAACATAAATTATCTACACAACAAAAACTCTTAACGGTACAAATTAGATGAAGATGAGGAATGAGGAAGGGCAGAAAACTTACAAGTATATCCAAAGCTCGGAATTTATTTGTGAACCAAAAAACGAAGTGTTGAATAGAAGTGGGGTCCGATACATCAAGAGGGTGGAAATGTACATCAACAAATCCTTGGCTACGCAGTGACTCAACAGCTATGAGCCCTCTCTCTTGGTTCCTAGCTGTTAATATGACCGTTAATCCCATCTCTGCTAACCTTTTTACAAATGCATATCCGATCCCTTTGTTTGCTCCTGTTACTATTCCCACTGTATTCTTTGACCACCATCTTCTGTTCACAAAATAATATTATTATTTCAATCTAAGTAAATGAAGAGAGAGAGAGAGAGAGAGAGAGAGAGAGAGAGAGAGAGAGAGAGAGAGAGAGAGAGAGACCTATCTGAAGATGGGAGAGAAGGAAAAGGGATGGACAGCTCTGATTCTTTGGATTCCATCGGAAGCAAAGAAAACGTTAATGGGTAGTGTAGCTATGGCAATGAGAGAGAGAGACATGTATGAATACTATATATAAGAACAAAGTTGGAAGGGTTATCATAATCTGCATTGCTACCTAAATAGGTTAACACAATAGTTTATGATTTTAAGTGTGAATCGCATTATTTTGTAATTTGATGAAATTAAAAAAAGTGGTGTCTCAATTATACCTCGTACAAATTGCACTATCTTTCCATTTTTCTTACTACACGAATATCCATTCTAATTTTAAACCACAAATCATTCTTAAAAAATTTCTTTCCTAAAATATCCTTACTACTTACCATTTTTATAAGAAATGCATATCGATACGAATCATTTCTATTTGTCACTTTTTAAGTTTTATTTGGTCGTTACATAATGTAGCTTGTATAATTTAATATTTGAAAATATTAAAATACTACAATCTATGAGGATATTTTGAAAAAAAATAATAATTGTATAGACTTATTTGTAGATACAATGAAATTAGATACGTTTATAAGGTTTGAAATTAGATAACGTAAACTACAAAGGAGAATCATTGATATAATTTATCCATATTTTTATAAGTCAATTAAAGAGAAAATGTGACCGTTAGATGACCCTAACGAATAAGATTGATTCTGAAGATAATTAAAGACTGAGTCAAAGNATATACACATGGCTTGTTAACAACATGCACATCTACGTTGGTGAAAGATATTCATGGCCAATGAAAGTACAACACGTCACATATTTTTCTCTCTCTTATTTTTTCTATTACGTTATTTCCTCATATTACCAACTAAAATATTAATCAACGATTCCAATATAGAATATGTAATGTCTATGAGAAATCTCATAAAATGTAGTGTAATTAAGCAACAATACTGATTGATTTTTTATCTTCACGCTTCTTATTGACAAAAAAGTGAGATGTCATAGGACATTATTTCTTGAAAAAGATAACTTCATGTATGGCCGGTTGTTGACCTTTCTTGAAATTCTCCATAGAGAATCTCTCCAGCACCTTATATATATAAGATGTCTGAGAAAGTACCAAGAACTTGTTCTTTTTATCCCTTAGGATTTGAATGCCTAGAACATAGCTCGCTTTCTTCAAAATCTTTCATTTGAAATTTCTTAGCTAACCACTTCTTTAGTTTTGACAAAGTTTCTACATCTTTCTCAACGTGTAGAATATCATCAACATAAAGAACTAAGAAAACCATTAACTTATCTTTGGTGTATAATCCTTATTTATCAGCACTTTTTTGTCAATAAGAAGCCTTTTAATCACAATATACATTCTATGATTCTTACTTTCTCCATTTCTTTCCTCCAACATTCAGAGCATATATATAACATTAAAAATTACTTAGAAGCGTGACTTTTGGAAAAAAAGAAAGAAAGAAAAATAAGAGTTTGAGGTCATAGTGAAAATTTGAAAGGTCATAGTGAAAATTTGAAAGGGCACCATGAAGAAAAAAAGAGTTTGAGCTAATGGTGAAAATCTGAAAGGGCACCATTGGCGAGAGAAAAAGGAGGAACAAATGTCACCATATATATATATAATAAGGTTTGAAGCTATCTAAAAGAACGACATACTCCTTCATCATGATTCTCCTTTGACGTGGTTCAAGGGCTAGCACAATGTGGTTCTCCCTTCATCTCACGATAAGCTCTTCTAATGCCTATGTTCTTCAAGCTCATCAACAACCTCTGTACATAGACATCAACCACTCTCATATTGTGAAGTTGTTGCTCAAATCAAGACTTCACAGACACAAGCAAACTCATGAAGATAATTTAATTATCAGCATTCAGATTGTCCATATCATTCAAATTACTAGCATTCAAAGACTTTTGTGAGTGGGCAACATAGACATCTGTGAGTCTAGTAGGTGGAACTACTCTATACATTTGCATGACATGCATATCATTTAATATCTCTATCAACCTAGTTTCAAGACCATCTCTAGGCTTTACATAACACATTTTAGTATATTACAAAGCCTAAGATAAATTAAACAAATCCTCTAGTTCTAGAAGACTCATCTTATCCAGTCATAGTCATCAAAGTCGGGTTCTTTACCTCCTAAAGTATCTTGTTGTAGGAGTAGACTAGTCATATTTTCCATTATGATGCACATGAATTGGAAAGGGAAAGCTTCGCTGACTCATGAACAAAATCCTCGGCAAATGGCGAAAACAAACAGAAACCACCATGAAACCCTAAAGCTTTAGGAAGAAACGCATGGAAGGCATTTGGTGAAGGAAGTCAAGAGTCCTATGAATAAAGGGTGAAAAGTGATTTTCAATGGATAAAAAGTCAGGAGTAATGACGTGGTAGTAAAAAAATTAAGGAGAAAAAATATTGATATGTCGCATTTTCATTGGCTACATATTGCAAATTATTAACGTAATTGCAGGCAGTGCGTGACTTGAGATGTTAGAGAAATAATGACAGAAGAACAAATTTGAGACAATAATTGAATTACAATGTTTAGTTAGAGGTTTTTAAAAGTTCAGGGTCTACTTTAAAAATAACCCTAATCTGTAGGGGATAAATATTTATTATATCTTTCTTTAACCAACCATAAAATTTTTTAAATTTCCATTGTAGACATACTTTCTGTATTTTTATGTGGGTCTGTATGAAATGGGAGAACTCCTTTTATATTCGAGTCCAAAAATAGGGACTGTGCAGCTTTAGAATTTTTTGAACAGACAGATCGTGACACGTGCAGGTCAACTTCCGTAGGACATAATTTTTGACATGGGTGGAACCATGTGGTCCGTAAGATATCAAATCGAAGCTTATTTGGAGACCTACAGGTGCCACAGGGTTTACCCATCACAACCCAGTTTTGAGTCCAAAAAACACGTATTGTGCAGTTTTTTAATTTCTGAAACAGACGGATCGTGGCATGCGCATGTCAACTTCTGTATTACATAACTTTAGACATGGGTGGAAGCACATAACCCGTAAGATATCAAATCAAAACTTATTTAGAGACCTACAACTATGATAGGGTTTACCCTTCGCAGCCTAATTTCAAGTTCAAAAAACATGGATTGTGCATCTTTAAAATTTCTGGAATAGACGGATCGTGGCACGACATGTCAACTTTCGTAGGGCATAACTTTTGACATGGGTGGAACCACGTGACCCGTAAGACATCCAATCGAAACTTATTCAGAGACCTACAAGTCTAAAAGGGTTTCTCCATTGCAATCCAGTTTCAAGTCCAAAAAACACAGACTGTGCAGCTATATGATTTTTGTAACAGATGGATCATGGCACGTGCATGTCGACTTTCGTAGGGCATAACATGCCCGAAAGATGATTTTCCACTGCCCAATGTAGACGGCTTAGTAGAAGCCACAGCGGAACACAAGATTTTCTCATTCATGGATGGGTTCAGTTGGTACAATCAGATCAGGATGGCTCCGGAAGACTCTAAAAACACTACTTTTAGGACTCCTTCTGGAAACTTTTACTACGTCGTGATGCCGTTCGGACTGAAGAACGCCGGGGCTACCTACCAGAGGGCAATGACGGTGATATTTCATGATATGATTCATGAATTCGTTGAAGACTATGTAGATGATTTGGTTGTTAAGTCTAAGGTGGCGGGCCTGCATCTCAAACACCTTATGAGCGTTTTTGAAAGATGCATAAAGCACAAGCTCAAGATGAATCCATTAAAGTGCGCCTTCGGGGTACCTCGCGGCAAGTTTTTTGGGGTTCTGTGTACATCAAAGTGATATAGACATTGACCTGTCAAAAGTGCAAGCCATTAGGGATATGCCACCGCCACAAACAGTGAAGGAGCTCAAATCTTTCTTAGGAAAAGTTTCATATGTACAACATTTTATCCCTAACTTCGCTGTTCTAATGTTGAAGTATGTGGCCCCAAGGGTGATATCATCCAAATCTTCCAAGGGAATATCAAAACCAACTGAGCATTCACCCATGGATTCATGCTGCATATTGGGGGATGAAAACTCAAGGATATTCGCGAAGATGTCGAGGGAACCCTATTGAATAGAAGAAGCAAGTAAAAAATAATGAAACACAAGTCACAAAGACAATCAAGGAAGGTACGATTACCCTCGTGCGATCTTCAGGGCTCGGAGGGCGTGTCTGTGGGGGCGCTGGAGCATCCAGGTCAGGGGTGACATCCACCGAAGGATTCACCATGTTGTCCACACCCACGGTCCGGTAAATGGACGTTGGCCTTAAAGTAGGTGAAATAGGTATGACAAAGTTCTAAAATAGCAAAACAACAAGTGTAAAAATGGAGAAAGGAAGAGCTAAAGAGAAACTATATATAAAGAAAAATTCCACCTCGTGAAATACTGGCGAAACATCTGTAAACGCAGGATTAGATCCCCTACCAACGTCTGATGCTCGAGAGTTCACAATCATTCATNTGACAAAGTTCTAAAATAGCAAAACAACAAGTGTAAAAACGGAGAAAGGAAGAGCTAAAGAGAAACTATATATAAAGAAAAATTCCACCTCGTGAAATACTGGCGAAACATCTGTAAACGCAGGATTAGATCCCCTACCAATTTCTGATGCTCGAGAGTTCACAATCATTCATGACTCATGGAGCTAAGAGAAGTATGACAAGATTGAGTCATAATAATCGAATTAATATATATATATAGGTGTTACAGATGCCTCGCAAACGCCCCCAGCCTGCTGTTGCAAGAACATCTCACGAGCCTCACTGACCTGCCTGGAGAAGCTACATGCCGCCTGTAAAGTATATTTGTTTGCTAATATGTAATCATAATGCAGAGGTAGCATAAAAAGTAAATAAATAAATAAAAATTGTTAGTTACCAGAGGTCGTCGTCAGAGCTGACGATGTTACCTCAGAATTAGCGTCAAGGTGGCTCCGAGTCTCCTGGAGTATAAGCATCGACATGCCTCTCTACCGGGACATCCCTCATCCCTCCTTTAGGATGTCAGTGTAACAATGTGGATTTGAGCCTAAGGTTAGCTACTGACCTCAAGAAGGATGTAGGAAGATTGACTGAAGAATCAACCCAGTCAGAATCACAATCACCCATCTCGGACATCTCAATGGAAGTTTATTAATTATATTATGTAAATGTTGAGAGGTTAAATAACGAGTAATATGTAAGAACATAAACCAAATAGGAAAACATAAAATTATGCTAGGGAATCCTCCTATTACATTAAATGGGGTTATTTCCCCATCGCCATATTAATCCAAAAATAATTGTATCGACAAAATTGAATAGTCAAAATCTAACATTATACGTGATAAGATACGGACCAAAGAATTAATCAATGAGTATGATAGAATGAGAGCCGTTAGATAGGTCTGACGGTTACGAAAGAGATATTAAGAATGAATATTCTCTTGAAACGCTTTATCCGTTCCTCAAGGCTTGCAGCGGAAAATGAGAATTTATTATCACTTAGCTGCTACATCATAAAAACAATAAAAAGTCACCAATCATAAGATGTGGCCAATCGAGGTCAAGAAAATGTGACCGTTAGATGACCCTAACGAATAAGATTGATTCTGCAGATAATTAAAGACTGAGTCAAAGATAAAATATTCTCTTATTCTCTATTTCTGTTGTAAATAAATAGGGTAAATAAGATTTCATGTAACTGATTTGTACCAATAATTTTTGCCTATAAATAGAGACAAATATAATAACAAAGAAGATATACAATAAAATATAAAAAACTTCTCGTGATTTTTCTTCCCTTAAAGAGTTTTTTCACGTAAACTATTATGTCTATTTTTTTCATCTATTTCTTCAATTATTCTTTCATTATTCTATGAGTATAATAATCACCAAAAAACGTTTTTATATTTGGTGCTTTCAATGAGAGTGAGAAAACTCAAGAAAATCCCTTCCAAAATACCCAGAACCAGATCAAACGCTGCTCTTAATGAGGAGAACGGAAACAAAAATGAAAAACACAAACATGATCACGTTGATCAACCTACACCACCAGCAAAGATGCTCCAAACCATTCTGAAGGGAATGTAGAAGATGGAACGACGTAACTATGAAGCACTGTGCACCACGTGGCAGGTAGTCCAAAACAAAATCAACGCACTACCACGGGATCTGGAGAAAATGCATGTGGAAGTAAGTCAACGGACAAACAATGAAGAACGCGAGAATCGTTTAGAAACCAGACAAACAAAATTCTAGGAGGGTAAATCCTGAGAGCAGTAGAAACGTGCAGCAAGAGGATGGAGAAATCCAATCTCGTGACCATATGAAGGAAACAATAGGGTGAAGATGTTTTGCAGATAGTAAACCAAAATGATTAAGAAGATAAACAAATCCAGAGGAGCCCGATCTGGGGGCATCTAAGTTGGATCTCGATGATAGTTTAAAAAAAACGTAAACTCATTCATTGCATATTCAATTAACAAAACGAAGGAAGACGAATAGATTCTTGAAAAATTGGCATATTTCTTTTACGCAATTATGATTCTTGAATAAAAAAACAAAAAGAAGGAAGACGAATAGATCAAGAAGAATTCATAAGAAATTTTGAAGGGTTTTTTAAACCAATTTTTAAAAAAAAAGTATGTATGAGTTGAAGTGAAGGGCCCTAGTAAGTAATAATAAGTAGAGCGGAACACTGTTGCAATAAATGTTAAAAGTTAAAATTATATGAATGGTAAAATATCTTATCTAAAATTTGTTGATAAGTTTATTTTGAATTTGAAATCTAAATTATATTTTGAATTTGAATTAAATTTTAAATTATAAATCAAATCAATTTTAGATTCTAATTCAAATTTTGAATTTAAGCTTATCTCAAACTATCAATGAAAAAGAAAGGGAGAAATTTTTCACGATTGACTAACAAAAACACAAAGTTTGATCTATATTTTCAAATGTTTTCTCTTTCTTTTTCTATATGCAAAGAGCACGATAATAAAAGATACACAAGCGACGAAACGTAAACGATGATTTATAAAGTAATTTCACGATGAAAATATTCAATCACTTCCTCTATGTATCAATCTAAAGCTGCTCACAAAATGGGAACATTGTACCAGATGGAAAAGAATTACATAGTGAATAATATATCATTAGAAATATATGGAAGTCTACTTGTTGAAGAATTTTACAGAATTCAATTTGGGGCTCCAGATAAAAAGTAATAGCAATTTTCATACATGCTCTTCAAGAAGATAAGGTTGTGCAAGTCAGTCAAATTTAATCTTTAAACTGTACGACTTAAATAATACTACATGATGAGGTATATACCATTAGATATATACAGAAGTCAGCTTCCTGAATAGTTTTATAGAACTTAATTTGGAGCTTCCGAGAAAATGTTACGGTGATTTTCACAAAATCTGTTCAGAAAAGAAGTTTATGCAAAACAGTCAATTTCAGAAGTTGAACTATACCAACTGAAGATGAACTACATGATGAGTCATATTTCATTTGAAATATACAGAAGTCAAATTCTTGAGAAACTTTATGGAACTCGATTTTAAGATCCTAAGCAAAAGTTATGGTAGTTCTCATATAGTCAACTTCGATTATTAAACTGCACCAACACATGAAGAGTTACGTGACAAATCATACGACAAATCGAGAATTGACTACACTACAATGGACATCTGTTCTATAAAGGAAACTGTGACCATGACTCTACAATGAGGCTAAATCCTTCAGAATAGACTGCACTACAATGGACAATCGTTCTCTAAAGGAAACTAGGGTCATGGTTCTGCAATGAACCTAAGTCCCTGAAAATGGGCTACACTACAATGAGTAGTCGTTCTCTAAAGGAAACTGGCGTTAAAAAGATTTAAATTTTTTTAGAATGGACAACACTACAATGAGTAGTCATTTGCCAAAGGAAATTGATAACAAAAGTACAAGTCTCGGTGAACGGAAGAAAAATGCACTGAAAAAAATTTGTAAGGGAAACACAACAGAAAAAGAAATACGAAGAAAGAGAAGGAGATAAATTGTAGCAGAGGGAATGAAGAAACTTAGAAGACTGGAAGCAAGAAATGATGAAAGAATGAAGACAAGAGCTTTAAATAGGCAAGGAATGAGAAATAGAACTTCAATCCATTGTAGAAGTGTCAGAAGGAGCAACGAAAAGACGCTAAAGTGTAAAAAGATTCGTAGAAAAGGTGTAACGAAAAATCCCATGGAGTATCCTAAATGATACATGTGGTGCATCCCTAAATGGAACGAAGGAACGGAAGCGAACCATCACAACGGCTGACGTAAAAAGGATAACGGCTTGTCAAAAGAATGCTTGGAAAACCTTGTCGGGTATTCTTGAGAAGCGCGTGAAAACGGACTACATGAAGATGTAAAGTTTGGACAGAAAAGAGCAATCATTACACATCAATGAATGGATTTCGTCAAGTGTAACGGGGGCCAATAAACGATAAAAATCCTACCTTACACGTGATAAGATCCGAACCAAAGAATTAATCAAGGAATACGATAGAATGAGAGCCGTTAGATCAGTCTGACGGTTACGAAAGAGATCATAGGGAGGAATATTCCCTTGAAACACTTATCCGTTCCTAAAGACTTGCATCGGAAAAGGAGGATTTATTATCACTTAGATGCTACATCATAAAAACAATAAAAAGTCTTAGAGCCCATCAGAAGAGGAGAAGCAGATTGCTAACGTGGCCAACTGAGGTCAAGGAAATGTGACCGTTAGATGAACCTAACAAACAAGATTGATTCTGAAGATAATTAAAGATTGAGTCAAAGATAGAATATTCCATTATTCTCTATTTCTGTTATAAATAGATAGGATAAATCAGATTTCATGTAACAAAAAAAAATTATTCATCTCAAATTGTACTAACACACCTTGTCTAATACTATTTTTATTTCATATTATTTGTAAACGTCGATGGTCATAATCATGTTAAAGAGAAAAAAAATACATAAAGAACACAAGTTGAGATGAAAAGTATTTCTCTTATTTATTTTATAGTATAATCATTGTGATTAACTTATTTAAACTTACGAATGATCGAACATCACATAAATAAACCAAGTCTAAAAATTAGTCAGCCTAAATTAACATGGAAAATTAGACTAAGTGAAGCTGTAGTTTTTGAAGAAGCCATCAAAAGCTATTTTAATTCTTTGTAGCATGTTGAGCATCATGTTAAGCATATAAATTATTTGTAGTTTATGTTGAGCACATGTTAAGCATGTAGAGTTTCCTACGTATAGTATTATTGTTATGCACTTAATGCTACAGACTTATTTATATTAACAAGTTGGAAATAGTGTGTTGGATATATTAGTTTTAATTCAGCTTTTGCATGCTTGGAATCCACACAGTACTTAATAAATAAATAAAGTGGCTTTGATTCATGCTTAAAAAGCTTAGCTTTGTTTATATTAAACAGATTAACATCATATTTATTAAAACTCAACCATACTTTCCACACTTTATGTGTGGTCCTTCATTGAATTTTGAATAAATGACAGACTTTCTGAGGTTAGGGCAGCACCTTCATATTATTTTTTTACAGCATTGTGTCATTTTATTAATGCCAAAGCTAGAAAGATAGGCATGTGTTTTTTTGACTAGGCTTTATGACCTCCCCATACCCTGACCATCTCTCCAATTTTAGAAAGATAGAATAGTGCTTTCTGATTAGGCATAGAGCATTTGTGACAATTTTTTTTCAAATACAATTTTAGGGTATCAAGAAATGTTATAATTCAAAGTAAGAAGATCAATCGTTGTGTCATTTTCTCATAACATTAGTGTTATTAATTAGAAGTCATAAATGATGGGCATATCCTGATACAAAAAATTATAAGGTATTTACATTACAGTATCACAGGTATCTAAAACAGAAAATGATTTGAATTTTTTTTAAAATGACTGAAGTAAATAATCTATTTATAAAAATTACACATACATAAATAATTATTTTTATGTACATCTGCACTTTGATAATAGATTATTTATTCTTACCATTTTTGTAAAAAAAAAAATTTAACTACTTTTAACTGAAAAGTTAGTCATTTTTATACTCATCCCTATCTAAAATGTATTAATCAGAATGTGAAAACAACAGTCAACTGTACTTGAATTGAAATTCTTTAACAGTTTTATTATATTCCCTTCTGCAATACATTATTATTTTCCCTTTTCCAACCTACCAAACAGAACATTGAGGAACAGCCAGCCATTCACACTATAACAAAGTTATGGAGAGATTAAAAATTATTATTCATCTGCACGTTTTAATAGCTCCTCAATGAGAATGCGACAAAATGGAATTTGACCATGAAACCCATCTATGTCTCTGTTATGAAAGCAGAAAGTTCGAAAATCCTTTTTCAATCTTGGTAAGCTGCCAGACTTATTAGAAATGGTAATAAATTACATGGGCAGAGGGGCATGAACCAATTAATTAGGTCTTCTCGTCAAGCAGTAATCTGAAGGGAGTAGTTTCACAGCTCAGGTTGCATCTTTTCACATTCTTCCCGGATTGATTGAAACAGAACCGTCGATAGATATCGTTCGCCAAAGCTCGGGAACACGACCTGAGAAAATGTGAAGAGTAACGGATAATCATCTTGATTAAAATTAAATTAAATGTTTTCTTTCTCATTGTTTCGAAGAGCCACTCTAAGCAATTTAAAATTTCCAGTTGGGGACGAGTGAGGTACAAACAGTTTAATAAAGTCCTTCAATAATGAGGTCAGTAAGCATAAAATGCTTCTCACTTTCGGAAAGTAAGTTCAAAAGGAATGTCCAAATATTGATTAATTCGACTCAAGACTCAGCAACCAATTAGGTAAGATGTTCGCTAAGCACATGTCAAACTAATTAATTTATTACTTAAAACAATGATGCTGCAGAAACAAGGTCTAACCAGCTAGGCTAAATGGGTTCATTAATGCATCTGCTGTGGTTGGCCAATCAATACCCAAAGATCACCTTTTCTTTTTCCCTCCAACTCCAAGAGACAAAAAAACAGTGTTCCTTAGTAGCACTAAGAATTCGACCCAACTAATGGCTTAGTTTCCTGATAGTCTGATGTGTGAAATTAATTAGGGTAATTCCTGTTGAGTTTCCAAAATCAACTCTAAGGCAAAGCCTTATTACCACAATCAGTTAGGCTAGGTTTGGATCTTGGGAAATAGGAGGGAAAGAAAAATGAAAGGAAAAGTAAGTGGAATTAGAGGGAACACGAAGGAATTTATTATAACTATTGTCTTCTACATGTTCCATATACTCCAAGCAAAGGAAATGCAATCCTCCCTTCATTTTCCTTTCCTTTCCTTTACCTGTTTATTTCCAAGATCCAAATATAGCTAACCAACGTGGATATGTAAGTGTCTGTCCTATGTAGGCGTGCTTCATGTGGTATTTGGTACCTTTTTCCCTTCGCGAAATTATGGATACTAATTATCCAGTCATTTTTATTTCACCAAAATCATTAACTCCAGAAGTTCGTTCAGTCAATAGGATTAATGTTCTTTAAAGATGTTATCCCCCCCCCCCCCCCCNNNCCCCCCCCCCCCCCCCCAATATTATCCTTATTTGTAGAGCAGCATAAACAAAAAGGTGGATTGAAGTCCTCATGTGTCCAAGAGAAATGGAACATACCGCAATGAGCTTCCCACCATTCTCGGGTCTCTTTCCAACCTCCAATGCAGCTGCCGCTGCTGCTCCAGAAGAAATGCCCACCTGATATGAAATTAAATACGTCATATGAAGTTTAAAAAAACATCATATGAGGAAATAGAAAAACATTTCTATTAATTATGGCCCAAAAAGGGATGAATTGACACCATTCCACTTCTTCTCTCAAGTGAAGGAGCAAAAAAAACAGTTTTCAACTGCGTATTAACTTTGAAAGAAGAAATTTATTAATTCGACCAGTTAATTTGTCTGCACCTCTCTTCATCTAGCTGTAAAATAACCCATTTTTGGGGGGATGGGGGTGTATTTTAACGTGTTTCATGTATAGGTAAAAGAACAATAAATTAGACAAGCCCATGCAGCGACTCTTTCACTAAAATAGTTTAGTAGATTAAGAACAAGTACTGACCAACAGGCCTTCCTGAAGTGCCAGCTGCTTTGCAGTTTCAACAGCTTCATCACTGGATATCTGCCACAACCAGCGTATTAGAACCATGAAATAGCAAACCAAAAGAAGAGTCAACTCTACTAGGTCTATTCAAACATCATAAAAAGTTTGAGTGAGAGAAAAGTGGAGTGGACAGTCAATTTAGCCAGGCATCACGTCCGCGTGGAATTGAATTCGCACCTCTATGACTTCATCAACCACATCTTGGTCCAAGTTCTTGGGCACAAAACCAGCTCCAATACCTTGAATCTTATGAGGACCTGCATTGCAATTTTAACAGAACGTCAAATTGAAGAAGATGGAAAGACCTAATGGTGCATAAATTGGAATGATGATGCCCAGAACGTCGGATTGCTTCCTCACCAGGCTTTCCACCTGAAAGTATGTTGCTTTCTGTAGGCTCTACACCAATAACCTGGTATATAGTGGACCAACCAAAAACAGTTAAATTGCAAAGTAAGTATTAGCTGAATGAACACAATCCCCTGTTCAGAAACTTTGTTCTCCCCCTACCCATCTTCACTAAAAGCCAGAACACAGTCCCCTGATCAGAAACTTTGGTATCTCCCCCTACCCCTCTTCACTAAAACCAGAACACAATCCCCTGTTCAGAAACATTGGTCTCTATCCCTACCCCTCTTCACTAAAAGCCAGAACACAATAGCTTAAGCATAAATTCATTCCCTCCATCTGAAAAATTATGGGAGCACTAATAAGTTGGTCTGGAAATTGAGAGGTTATGGAAATGAATGCAAGACCTGCCAGAGTTGTTTGGTGGTTTTAACTGATAAAATTACCTTAATTTTCGGATTTTTCTGTTTCAGGAACCGACCAACGCCAGAAATGGTCCCACCTGTTCCAATTCCTGCAACAAAAATGTCCACCTTGCCTCTAGTATCTTCCCATATCTCTGGACCAGTTGTCTCATAATGTACCTGCATATTTGTTTTTTTATCAGTTTAGGCTATCTGCAAATTGAAGTCTAAATCTTGAACATTCAACAATTACATGTCCATCAATAATAGTGCAACAATATCCCATTTAAGGCTTGTTTATAGAAGATTACAACAACACTGCAACAACAACCACAAGAATCTGACCTGAAATCTTGAACATTCAACAGTTACATGCCCATCCATAATAGTGCCACAATACCCCACTTAAGGCTTGTTTATAGAAGATTAAACAAAGATATTCACCTTTTAAACTACCTCCTCAGTTCATATTCATATCTTATGTTCAGGTGCTGCAAAAAGATGTGCACGATACAAGATTGTCTCCTGATATTAACAGTCAAGGTACTCAATGGACACAACTCTGATTGGAAATATACCACTTAAGGCTTGTTTAAACAAAGATATTCACCTTTTAAACTACCTTCTCAGTTCATATTCATATCTTATGTTCCAGTGTTTCAGAAAGATGTGCAAGATACGAGATCATCTCCTGATATTAACAATGTACTCACTAGACAAAATTCTAATAGGAAACGTCTAAGGTGGCAACAAACATTGCTTATGTAATGTGACTGTCCTACATTTTCCAAGAATGTGTTCGCGTAAAAATTCAAATACATTTGGAACTCGTGAAGGAAACAGAATACAAAAATCTCAAGCTGTCAGGTGGCAGAAAAAAACGTTCATATAAGAATAAGCTCCACTCTGCCATCACTATGGACAGATCCCAACCCCCGCCAAGACATGACTTGCCTTCATATTCAGCACTAAGAAATGCAAATTGTTTAAATCGGTAGATATAAGACTACGAAAAATCATGTGATGCACATTTAGAGGATAAAAGTGCAGAAAAGCTCTTGGAGAAGCCATAAGCCCCATTCTGAAATACTTCTAGGCATATGCGGCACCATCTGCTCTAGCATAACAATTCTTAGCTAGCTCAGTGTTCTCTACTGGGGATCAGAGAAACTCCAGGTGCATCAAGTATGAAATTCATACCTTAGGATTGGCAGGATTGTCAAATTGTTGAAGCATATATGCATTAGGTGTGCTTTTTAAAATCTCTTCAGCTTTCTGTACCGCTCCCTTCATACCCTTTGAGGAATCAGTTAGTACAAGCTCCGCTCCAAATGCTTTTAAGAGAACTCTTCTTTCTAAACTCATGGATGCCGGCATTGTCAAAATTAGTTTGTACCCTTTCGAAGCAGCTATAAAAGCAAGACCGATTCCTGTGTTTCCACTCGTAGGTTCGACCAAAACGCTCTACAAATATGCACAGAAAAAGTCAATGTAGATATCTCTAATGGCAAGGTATGAACTTCATGGCTAGTAGGACACTGCAGAACAATTGAAAGGGTTAAATCTTTCATGCCTCTTTTACTGGCAGAACTAATCAGATGGCATTAAAAAGATGAACTTATAATTCCAGGGGAAAAGCTTCCCTATTTGTAACAGTAAGTCATTTTACTGATGTACAGGAACAATATAAATGGCAGTAACTGTTCTACACTAGTATACGATCATTCTTCAGTTTATTATGCATCTGAAAACTGAAACTTAGAGAATTGTATAATCACGATTACAAATAATCAAGAGATAGGTCCCTTGGCTTGACATGCCAGTTAAAAGAATCATGTATGCCAAGGCCACCCGTCTTCAACAAGACAACCAAACCCAAATCTACCCCTGCTCTAAATTCCAGATCAAAGCTGTATCAAAGGCCATCCCAATTCATATGTAAGATGGCCACCAAAGTATCAAATTGATCTTTGAATATGGTCAAAATATTTTTAAGACTAGCTGAACTTACATGCATCATCTTGAGTCAAATTTTCTATGTAGAAAAATGTAGGGAAGAGCTATCAAATTTTGGAGGTCCAGGAAAAAGAGCAGAAAGGTTAAGAAATGCAAGGAAATGATGACTTGTAAGTGTGCTACAAATGCCAATAAGTAGTGTGGCATCCATCTCGTACCTTTCCTGGTGTGATAACACCTTTTTGCTCAGCATCAGTTATCATACTGAAACCTATCCTGAACCCAAATTTCAGAAATATTTATTAGGATATTTAATAGAATCAAGCTAAGAAAGTAGGACGTGACATCATATTAGCCAACTCATGCATATTATGGTTCAATGTGTAAATAATGATGTCAGCCTTAAAATAATGAGAATGCCTTATTAGCTTAAGTCAACTAATTATATAGAGAATTGATAGAACTTATCACTAAGGCCTTGCGGGGTTAAGTCAACTGCTTAACAAAACCTAGATCACTGTATGGGGTTCATCTATATATATCTTCCCACCTGTCCTTGACACTACAACATGGTTCCATTATTTCAAGCTTGGCAGCAATATTTGCAACAGACCCCTTCACAATATTATTCAGGTAGACCATTGGTGTTTTCCCAATCAGCTGCATCACAGACAAATAAAGGACAAGTCAAAAGAAAGATACAAGTTTACTCATTGAAGGTTTTTCACCTCCGCAAAACAACCTAAACAACAGAGAAATTCGGTTGATTTGTAATTCCTTACATACTCAAACTGGAAACTGAAAAGCCTAGTTATCACCACCCCCAAAATAATCCAGAGAGCTATCAACTATCTTCATTTCAACTGTCAGTGAAAATGAAAATCTGAAACCCCAAAGTGAAGTACATAACAATTTAATGGTACTCAAACTCTCAAGATACCACCAGGTCCGTTGGCTTTTCCCTTCTTGTAAAGTCAATGTATAGTATAAACCAACTTTTCGTGGTTCATGTTTTCGTAATACCTCATGACCTGATCAACTATTGCTGCGTTATTTATATAATCCATCAAATTACTGATATTAATAAATCTGCCAACTCCAACCACATCTCAACCAATCAGATTAAACTACCGCATAATTTCATTCTGTGAGAAAATAATTTTCACTATCTTAAGCTGTACTAGCCAATTCGAATTCAATTAACTTATAAAACGTATGAAAATTAGTATTTTGTACAATTCTACAAAAACAATTACCTGAGTAAAACTTTGACCAATGAAAAGATTGCTCTAAGCATCGGATAAATGAAGCAAGAACAAACCAAATGCATAATTGTAACAATTTCTATGGTCAAGACAACCGACAATGTCTAGTTAGTAGAAACCACAATATCTCACCTGAGTAACATCTTCGGCAATGTTAAGGCCTTCAATTTCAGTCTGGGGCTTAACAGAGACGGTCTTGCAAACTACCGATAAAGCTGAAGAAGAGAGCCTCCCCAACTTGTAGGTAGTGTTGAATCTCAGAGAGGGAATGTGCCTCAGCACCCAACCTTGCTTAGGAGCCCAAAAAGACTCTGCGCCGAAAAGGTCCGATTTGGAGGAGCTGCAAAGTGAAGATGTCAAGGAATTGAGAAGAGATGCAGAAGCCATTATCACCTGCTGCTTTAGGGAATTCTCTCTAGACTTCTTCTTTGCTGTCTCTCTTTCTCTGTTCTCTCTTCTCTTGCTCTATGAAAAGTCAGAGACACTCGCACAAAATCACAGCACGACGACGGAACATTTATGGTAGATTTTTAATGTGAAGAGATAGTGTGTTTTGGCGTCTGGTAAATTCGGAGTGTTTTTTACGAGGTTTACGTGCATGATGACTGTATTCATATGCTTGGAATCTGTTTCTTAGTCCATTGATGAAAAAATTAAGTTGCTACAGTCGATTACATCTTATACTCGGTTAAATCGTCTTAAGTTATCATAGTTGATTAAGTTTTCATATCTATATCTTGATTAAATCGTCTCACACCCATATCTTAGTTAAATCTCACACTTATAGATTTAAGTCGAGTTCTTTACAAGTACGTATAATTACAACTCTAATCACTTCTGATCTTTGTAAAAGTGTATTTGGAATTGCTTCCTTGATTACAGCAATAATAACGTCACAAATATGAGCATATCGTCGATTACTAGCTCCTATGATTCGAATACACGTCAATTCTCGAGCCCCGCTATTATCCGCTACATTCAAATGGCTTTGAGGTTGAATCATATGATTTTTTTAATTTGTTCTTTCAATCCAAAGGGAATAAAAAAAATATTGTTCGTCCAAACCAAACAAAAAAAGAAATTTAAAATTATTATTTTTTATCCTAAAAAACCACTTTCATATATTCCTATCCCGAAATAATGAATTGGATTCGTATAGGCATTTTTTATGCCGCTATTGAAATAGTTTTTTTGGCTATATTTTCTGCTACCCATATCTTAGTTAAATCTCATACTCATAGATTTAAGTCATATAGCTCGTAGTTAAGTCTACATCCATAGTGAGTTTAATTAGACAATTTGAGCTAGGCTCCTTGATAGTGTGCTTTAGATAAAAGTTCAAATAATAGTATTTGGTAAATTTTCTAATCTATTGTAAATAGCGTCTATCTACCATATAAAACTAAACTATCAACTTCACCGGTCAATTGAAATTACATTTGCAAACAAGATCATCTTTAGTATCATAGTCATATCAACCTCAGTCCAGGCTGTCACCGGGTAAACGGCTGGATTACTTTCTTCTCTGTTTCTTTTATCATAGAGATATTTATATTTGAAAAGATTAAACGACATGTAGTTGGCGTCTTTCAGGAAATCCTTCCTGTCCAAATTCAATGAATTATTTCATTGACCTCAAGAGATGACTCCCTCAAGGACAAATTAGCAAATTCATACATTTTGCTATAAAACAACATTAATTAATCAATTAATTATAAAGAAACATTTACATTAATATGTTAATATAATTCATTCATAACATACTCTTGATACATATTCAACATGATAAACAGCAGTTTCTCTCTGTCAATATCAAATCCACAAGATCAATGGGAAAAGGGGGCAGAAATAATACTGTTGAATACTTGATTAAAAATAGCATGGGCATTACCTCTTTTAGAAAGGAGATCCGAGGTTCAAATCTCCATCCCGAACTCATCAAACATGATCATTTTGAAACTACAATAATTTGGAAGCAGTTCAGATGTAACTACAGCTATATGCGTAAATACACTGTAAAAAAGAAATCCTGAACTCTAAATGGGTACTTCAAAATCCTTCATATTACCACCAGATTGCCATATTTGAATAATACATGCAAATACAAGCATTTTGTTCTTCTTGTGGGGGGCACTTACAAGAGACAATACCAAAAACACCAATTTGCACTTGGGAGACAAAATCGATGAATTTCAGAGTAGCTCAAATCTCACCTAGATAAATCTGTTTATCGCTACTGCAAGACCCAACAATAGACTCGTTGGGATGGAAGACACACTCATTTACAGATCCCGTATGGCCAGGAAGCTTGTACAAAATGCGTCTAGAAGTTGTATCCCATATGTAAACCATCCTGTCCGAACTACCAGATGTGACCTTGCTTCCATCAGGTGACCAGCTACATTTCAACAAATTCTTTTCAAAATTGTGCTGGTGGCCTTCCATTATCTTCACACATCGATTTTGGGGTGCGTATGGGCGCATATCCCATATGCAGAGCTTGCAGTCCATTCCATTAGTGAGAAGATAGGAGCCATCAGGGCTCAACTGCATACCAGTAATCATATCTTGGTGACCCTGAAGTGTCATTATAACTTCACCTTTGCGCAAGTCCCAAACCTTGACATCATTGTCAACTCCCCCAGTGAATATCTTATCTGATGCATCAGAGAAACTTACAGCTGTGATTTGATATTTATCTGGAAACGTTTGAATTGCACCTCTCTGACGCATATCCCAAAGTTTAGCAGTCCCATCATCAGATCCACTGACAACAAGAGGTGGACCCCTCCTAGAAGAACAGCATGAGTTTACAAAGGAGGAATGTTCTGCCATCTTTTTTATTTGCTTCCCTGTTTCAACATCCCATGCTCTCAAAGTTTTATCAGGACTGGCAGATACAATCTGGGACCCATCAGTCGTCCAATGAAGATCCAAAATTGCATTCTTGTGCCCTTTAAGAACCATGAAGTTCTTGCAATCCCCATAAACATTCCAAAGAAAAATCTCTCTGTCATGAGAACCAGATGCAATCACTGTTCCGGCTGGATTGAACTTCATTGTATAAATAGCACTCTGATGACCTGTGAGTAACATAATTGGTGATTCCAAACTCGATGTCCGCTGTTTGCCATTTGGCCCAGGTCCTTGAGGAGCAGTATATGGTACTGTAGACCATTCCATGGGCCTGGGACCAATGGTAGACAAAGCATTTTCTCCCTCTGACTGAAAAACTTGCATCTTAGCTTCTGCTTCGTATTTTAACTTACCTCAAAGGTGCTCTATCCTGAAATAGGCATTAAAGAATTGAGTAAAACGATAACATAAACAGTATTTTGTTTCCATTCTCTATATTTATTCTAGCTGTTCTACAATTTCAGGAATATGATCATGCAAACTTAGTTTATCAGTACTTGGCAGAAACTAAGATCCCTATCCCACTTTTTTGCTTGTAGATGACCAGATGATATCCTTAAACCACAAGTAAATATCAGAGTAGATACCGCTACGTCCACCCTAACGCCAGTAATTCAATTACGATTCAAATTTCAAAGCAATCGAACGGTAACATGCAAATGCCAGAAGAGGATATTCTAGTAGACTAGTAGTAGTGACTAGTGAATAATCCAACCCAGCCACTAGAGAGCAGTGAGAGCATAACACACCCATTCATGAGACACAAAGGGACCAAAGTCGATGCTACAAAAGAAGCCAAGCAATGGCAGTAAAGTCTTCCAAATCCACATTTAGATAAAACAATTTGCAAGTCATAATTCTAGTATAACACATCCGAGACTAACCAGGAACATACACATCCGAGACTAACCAGGAACATAACTATCATTAACCAAACATTACGTTATCTACAATGTCAGAAACCAAACTGAAAACAACTCTTTATCCTATAGGTGGAGAGTCGTGGACTGAAAACTGGCTAAACGATGAAGGTTCCATGCATTAAAGCGAAATAGAATTTCATGAATTAAAAAAGAACTAGAAACACTTGAACAAACAAAAACTGTTTGATTGTTCAACAACGCGTAAAATGGAGAAAAATTAATACCTGCTTCTAAGGTAGAAGACATAAAACACTTTTTTTTTATTTATAGGTAGAAGCCACAACAGAAAATCCAGCACAAGAATAACTTCTAAATCCATTTAAAGGGAAGTATTTAATCACAACATCATCGATTAGGGCCTAACTAGCCTAAACCGACATTCATCAAGCTCGTTAGCTCTATGCAGGAAACATATTTTGCGATGAGCAACAAAATATAGAAACACTTCACGTGAATGCCCAAAAGGAAGCATTTCTAGAACTCGCTAGTCGTTAGTCAAAGAGAGGACAAAAGTACAAGGTATTCAGATAATTTTTTGAATTCAGTGAAGTGATGAAGTCATTATTTCACTTTCAAGAGAAAAGACAGCAGAAATTTTCAGGAAGATAAAAAAATCGAAAATTCTCCAAAGCAATCGAAATGCTTCATGAAGTTCATACCTGGTAAAGACCTCTCGATAAACCCTAGGATCTGATATTCTTCAAACTTGTTAACCAGACGAGGACCTGAACCTGAGTGCGAAGCCGGGTCTTACGTGACTCGATGGGTCTGCAAACTAATCATGGGCCGGGTGACCCGTATAGCCCGTCAGACTCCTCGTTATTGAACTTATATTGGTCTGGGCTCAACCATTGGTGCAACCCATTCCGATTTGGATTGTTTTAAGGAAATTGCACTAAATACACAGCTCTTTTTAGAGTCAAAATAATAAATCTTTTTTTTTTTGCTTTGTAGAAATACACAGACTTCATCGACATGTTATTTGTTTGATAATTAATGTAATATAGTTTTACAAATATACCCTCATTCAATTTTTTTTTTTAATTTGCTCTAGCTAATTTGGGGAGATTTTTTTTAAATGGTTAAACATCTCATGTAAACCATAAATGGGTCTAACCATTAGTTATTATTTGATAATTTTTATATGTTTTTCTTTAATAGTTTAGTTTTGAATGTTCTTTTTGTAGTTATCCCTATCATATTCTTCTCATTTACCTTTCTTTCTTTTATACCGAAAATACTGATAGCAGGGTATTAGCTCCATA
Organism: Datisca glomerata; assembly: GCA_003255025.1. NCBI lineage: Eukaryota > Viridiplantae > Streptophyta > Magnoliopsida > Cucurbitales > Datiscaceae > Datisca > Datisca glomerata. The sequence continues at coordinate 19,963 of QANY01003752.1, read as the reverse complement.
AGCATTAGAAATTTTAACTGGAATATAATTTGCAGCAAAAAAGTTTGTTCATTCAATGTGATTCATAATTTTGAAAGGTTCCATGGAAGGTTTGACGTTGGGGATGATGGTGTTTTCATAAAGACTTGGCTCATAGAGATTTTGGACTTCCATGTTCCTCGACCTCAGGGCTTTTCAATGAGTTTGGTTTTGTTCGTCTCTTTACTTGAATGGTGCGTTTTTGCAAGATTTTTAAGTTATTGGTTAGGGTCTTTAATGGTAGTCGCATCCTAGAAACCTAGGATCTTCATTACACATCCCTTACAGAAGGAATGTCACTGTAGAAATTCTGAGAGAACCAAACATCTTGCTCCCGTTGACTAACGTGGCTGATGTAGAAATTGAATGAGAGCCTAATTGGCGGGACAACATAATTCGTTGCTTGAAGGAAGAACGCTTCCTGAAGATAAATTACTTGCCAAAAAGACGTGACAATGAAGTACCTGGTACACGATGATTAACGTGATATTATATAAGAAAATATTTACAGGACCATACCTGAAGTACCTACGAGAAAAAGAAGTCCAGTATGTGCTAGCGAAAATTCATGAAGATCACTAGCCCATAAAGTCATGAATGAAGGATATTACTGGCCCCAAATGCATCAAGACGCCAAACATCATGTGAAAAGATATGACAAGTGTCAGCATTTCGCGCCTGTAACAAAAATGGTCCCCGGGAACTTAAAACCGTGACTAGTTTTTGGTCGTTCATGCAATGAGCCCTAGACATTGTTGGACCACTCCTCATCGCTCCTGCCCAAAAATGTTTCTTGTTAGTTACAACGGACTATTTCACTAAGTGGATCGAGGCTGAAGCCTTTGCCATAATTCATGAGGAATAAGCAAAAGTGGTTCCTATGGAAGAACCTGGTACGCAAGTATAGGATCCCTCAAATCTTGGTATCTGACAACGGACTTCAGTTCACCGAGAACTTGGTAAGAACATTTTGTAAAGATCTAAAAACCATGAATCGCTTCTCCACACATTACTACCCATAGGAGAACTGACAAGCAGAAAGACCAAACTGAGCCATACTTGATAACTTGAAAAAAGTCTGGAATCTGAAAAAGGAAAATTGGTAGAAGAACTACCCGCAGTATTATAGGCATACAGAATGACCCCGAGAGAAACTACGGGAGAAACCCCGTTTGCATTATCATATGGAACAGGAGCGATCGTCCCTGTAGAAATCGGAAGCTCTACCATCAGATCCGAACTAAATGAACAACAAAATGGAGAACTCCTAAAAAATTGTCTCGATGAATTAGAGGGAAGAAGAGAGGCGGCCCTGATCAGAATGGACCTTTACAATCAGAAAATAAGATCTTATTTCTAAAAAAAGTAGGAGGCGAGAATTCCAAATAGGAGAACTGATCCTCCGAAAAATCTTCCAAATGGAAGGGAAGCTCGGGCCAACATGGGAAGGTCCGTACATCATCCGTAAAATAAGAGGAAGCGTTTATTACCACTTGAAAATAAGAGAAGGACCGGAATTGCAGAAACTATGGAACGCAGTTCATCTATAAAAAAAGTTTATGTAAAGGGTGTAAAAGATCCATTATAATTAGACATCTTCCTCGTACTTTTTTCCGCAAACGTCAAACTTCTCTCCTTAGCCAGACTACTACTAAAAAGGGAACTAAGGGAACTAAAAAGTCCTTGTAAGAGGCAGTTCATAAGTCATACTCCTAGAAGGAACTAAGGGCACTAAAAAGTTTTTGGGATGGGTAGTTCATAAGTCCTACTCTCAGAAAAAACTAAGGATATTAACTGAACAAGGAGGAATCATGGAGATAGACAACTCCAAAGCCCACTTGTAATAAAAAGAAAGGGAGTTTAAACCCCACCAGATGAAAAGAAGAAACGGACAAAAAGGCGAACACACTCTTACCTGAATACCTTTTATTAAGTAACTTATAACTTTACTTGAATACCTTTTATTTGAACACACTCTTACTTGAAACAAACTTTTGATTACTTGAAAAGGATTAAGTAACTTATAACTTTACTTGAATACCTTTTATTACTTGTGGAAATCTACTAAAAGCAAAATCAATTGATAAACTTTTAACTGAAAAACGAAAGGAAATGACGAAAGCATAGTGACGAAAAAAGTCATTTCATTAAAAAAGTGAGAAAATTACAAAGCAATTACAAATGAAAAAAGACAAAGAAAAAAGAAGAAGAATGTTAATTCTCCACAAGAGTAGTGCCATTAGCCGCTTCAGTGGTGGAAGCGGGAAGCTCAGCCTCGGGATTAACAGGCTCATCAAGAAGGGGGCCAGTGACATATGGGGAGGCTTATCATTCTTGGTGTCAAGGTAACCCGCTGTGTAAGCAATTTGCTCATACTCGTCGACCATGGTCTGGTACTCGACCGTAAGACCAGCCTCCCGTTCACTTGACTTGGCCAACGCGTCCTTGACCTCAACCAACCTTGCCTCAACAATAGACAAGTTCTCCCAAGTGTTCTCTGCGGACCTCTCAACCTTCGGCAAAGACCACTCGAGCTTCGACTGCTTAGCCGCGACCGCTTCAAGTTCAGACGTTAAACGGGCAACGACCCGCTCAAGGTCAGCCTCTACCTTCTTAAGATTGTCCCGTTCAGAGACAACAGCACTATAAGCTTTGATGGTCTCCATCACCTTTCTCCTGCAGTTAGCTACCTCCTCATTAGCAACATGAATGTCTTCTTGTAGCCCGTTGTGATAAGTCATAGCCTGCTAAAAAAGTGAGCCAAAAATTAAGAAAAAATTTCTACCTAGGAAAAACGAGGAAAGACGAGAATAAAATACATGCATCACAGCATGACTCAGGCTGAAGACCTTATCATGAATAGACAGCTAATGGAGTACAGGAGCGTCCGCCTCATATACAATTCCCTTACAACCACATACGAAGATTGGGAATCCTTAAGAAAGTTGACATCAGTAGGAACCAGCGGAGCCGCAAGGTGTCGCCGCCACCGCTAGACACTTGTCTCCTCAGAGGGATGTGGAGAACCGAAATGAGGGGAGACCAGCTTCTTCACAAGCGAGAGAGGGGACGCGACGGTCTCCCCCATAGCAGTAGGAACCTCATCAGCAATGGGGAGGTCATTAGCGAGAGCAGGAAAATCGAGAACGGGGGAGGGGGTAGCCTCCCCCGAAGCGGAACTGAAGAACTGGCGTTCCTCATTTTCTGACGCTTGCCCACGCCAGGTACCCCCCATAAATTGCTCCTTAGGCGCTTAGTCATCTTGAGCTAGTTGCATGCAAAGCAAAAAGTGCTTCCTCATCCTTTGCCTCTTTCCAAGCAGTTTCCCGTTGAGCTTCACGCTCTCTTTCTTCCTGATCAAACCCATCTTCTTCCCATTCTGATTCTCAAGAGTTAGAAGAACTTAACCCAACGATTTGAAAGAAGGCAAGAATGGGGATCGCAACATTAATAGCCCGAGGAACTTCTGTCACAGAAGACGACGGAGCAACGAACTCAGCAACTGGGACGAGCGCGATTGCGACCTCGATCTCCCTCCTTGGGTCAAGTAGGTCCCTCTAGTTTCGCTTCGGACAGTTATAGGTGACACAGAGTCACACAACAACTTCTTTCAAGGTGAAAGATCTCTTGTTCAGATTCTAATCTACACAAGACAGAAAAAGGGTTAGAACTTAGACAAAACAAACTCAAACAATTAGAAAATGTAAAAAAATAAGGCTCTAGCATGAAAATAAAAATAAATGAGGGCTCCGACCACTTGCTGAACTCCCCCCGAATTCAGGGAACGGCCCAGCGACCGTCGACATCCTAGTTTCCACCTACGAGGATTGTACCCTCCTTCTAGCCTTTATCCCCGCTGGGAAGGTCAGTAACTAATCCTCCTCGCTTCTCACTCGCGTGGGGAGCCAGGTAATAGGACAGTTCACGTATTTTCACTATGTATACGACGCAGATTTTATCTACCCCTATATTTAGGTTATGCCTCGTATTGAGGGCTTCAATCCCTAAAAGAACCCTATATGTACTAGGGGTATATTAGGAAGGGGTGAGGTTGAAAGTACTGAAGAATTCCTGGAGAAAAGGAGAGAAGGAAAGCTTCAAACCTGATGTTATATACATTGTGGCTAATGAAATTTGGTAGGAAGAATTACAGGGAGAAGATTTAGGGATTCCTTCCCAAAACCATAAACTATGTCTGGGGGGAAGGCATCCCTGTGAAGTGTAAGATTAATAGATAAGGAGATGAAAGGCACCGATTCTGAAAATGGGGGGAAAGCAAAACAACAGACACATAAGGAAGAGCAACGAAATAATTACTGCTAGTATACTTAAAACGGGCGAGCCAGTGATGACACGACAACTGGATAAAAGAAAACCTATCGGGCCAGAAACACGCACGATGTGAGAACCATAAAATGAAGCCAACACGCACGCGTGTCACGATAGGATAAAAAATTAAGAACAATGAAGTTTCCAAAGAGCGTGTTAGTAACCCCAGAAACGAGGCAATAATGGTATATTATCTCATTATTTAAATACTTATGACTTTTCTTATGCAATATTTAATGTTATGCAGAATAAAAGAGGATCCCAAATTGATGAAAGTGAATCAAGAATAGCCGTTCTCCCAAAACGGGGCGCGTGCTAAGAGCATTCATTGGACATCGACGAACATCACTGAAGAGCAATGGGGGCAAATGAACGGGTAAAAATATATTAGCTGCCACGTGCATGAAGGGACCTACCCAGGACTCGCGAGAAGTGTCGAGAAAGCAGAAACGGATGACGGACTAAAGTCGTGAGATATTCACATAACGAGGGATCGTCACTTCAAGAACAGGAACCGACATCTCGAGAACGAGGGATAATCACTTCAAGAACAGAAACTGACATCTCGAGAACGGGGATCATCATTTCAAGAATAGTAACCGACATCTTAAGAATGGGGGATCATTACTTTGAGAATGGGGTCATTACCTCAAGGTTGGGATGGGACATCAAGACTAGAAAAGGGGTTCAAATCGACAATCAAGTGACCACGATTGATTGGGTAAGCTGCACCACCCAGACAAGAAAGGATAGGCCACCAAGTGGTTCTGTCTAATTGGCTCGGAACCACAGAAAATAGTCACGCCATAGTGATTGATGGGCGATTGAGTGTGATAGATACAAAATAAAGATGAAAGGGGATCCCCATGAACGAGTGTTATCCTAGGCCTGATGAGTATCTCATCTGATAATTTTTTTTGTTTTATTATTTTAATCAAACTCATGCAATTGAGAAAATCTATATAAAACCAATGTATTCAATGAAAATGAAGATGAATGATAGTAAAAATAAAGAAAAGATCCAGTGCATTTACTCTTGGTGATTTTGGATCATCAACATTTCTCTCTATCTCATTAATAATTACGTAAATTTTATCCTTATCAATATACTTTTTTCTTAACCTTAAATTAGACCGAAAAATCATTTACACCATGTTTTGCAATAATCATATACAAATACACTATAATATTGTACACAGACGTATTATATATTAAAAGAACACATCGTATTAATTGATTAAACAGAGAAAATGATCTAAATGATATTCAACAAAAGCCTCCTAAAATCTCTCAATTCAATACCCATCATATTTCAAGAAGTCGTCCTTCAAAAACAAACCAAGGCATCTCAACAGATTTCTGTGCAGACAATATAATGCATAGCATCCACACAATACTTCAAGTCCTCCATCGTCTTTTGGTTCTCATTAAATTCAACAGACTTTCCCGCATTCTCAAGAGCAACTCTAGTTGCTTTCCTTTTATTCTTGACTTTGTGTTCCATATTTTGAATCTTCGTTAGCTTCTTTGAGAAGTACTCCGGCTTCTTCACGACGTCTTCCTCATTACGATCGATATAAGAAATCAGAATTCTAATCTTCACTAACAACGGGGCTTGATGTGATGTAGCCTTCGGTTTCTTGAATTTATCCTGATTTGTCAGCTTTATATTGACTCCTTTATGAGATTTTTGTCCAGAAACTTTAGAGACTTCCATTCTTCCAAGTCATGTTGTACTACCTACGTCACCTCCTCTGTCTCTTCTCATAGCCACTTTTCCCTCATGCGCTGCTTTGCGCTTGTAGCCTCGTTGGCAGTTGAGGGTTTTGCCACCATCATTGGGGCTTGTTTGTTGTTACGATTGAAAAAAAGATTTTGGTGACCATTGATGAAGGCAACTCACTGAGAATTAAAAAAGTATATGATTTGATTCCAATGGTTTTAGCACCTGAACCTTGTAGCATTGATATGGAATCCTTTTGTTAAGGACAAATATGAAAATAATTATTTTGAAAAGGTTTTAAATCGAAATGAAAAATTTCTTGAATAAAGGGCAAATTTTAGTATATGAGTAATTAAGTAATTCATTAATAAAATTTGCTTAAATAATAAATACACTCAAGTGATAATTGAAAGATCAATATTGAAACTGAATTTGCACAAGTTAATAAATAAATGGTGCATAATATTAAAGCACGTTAAATAACGAGTCGAATAACAAAATGCAGAGAATAAATTGATACACGCTCTTTTACATGGTTCGGAAAAACTTCTCTATGTCCACGCTCTAAGGACTTCTTTGATGGTGAAGACCAAACCTTATAATCTTAATTGGCTTACTTGTGTCAATTAAACCTTACAACGCTTTGTCTGTCAAGATCTAGTAACCTCTTACAAGTACTTTCACAATTAAACCTTAATTGGCTTACGTGTGTCAATTAAACCTTACAACGCTTTGTTTGTCAAGATCTGGTAACCTCTTACAAGTACTTTTATAATTAAACCGTAATTGGCTTACGTGCGTCAATTAAACCTTACAACGGTTTGTTTGTCAAGATCTAGTGACCTCTTACAATTACTTTCACAATTAAACCTCAGTTGGCTTACATGTGTCAATTAAACCTTACAACTACTTTGTTTGTCGAGATCTAGTAACCTCTTATAATTATTTTCACAATGGTATAAAACTTACAACACTTTGTTTGTCGAGATCTAGTAACCTCTTACAATCAGTTTCACAATTAAACCTTAATTGGCTTATGTGTGTCAATTAAACCTTACAACGCTTTGTTTGTCAAGATCTAATAATCTCTTACAATTACTTTCACAATGGTATAATCTCATATTCAAGCTCACAAAAGTAATCTTGCTCACATAGAAAATTTGCAAGTAAAATTGCCCAAGAAGTTTTCTAGGGATTTAAGAACAATAATATATGCAGGAATAAATAATTCAAGTTCCTAGTGTGTCTCAAAATAAAAAGGTCTTCTAGGCTTCAAAAGGAATAAGTGCGTAACATATGAAAAATGTGATAGGCAATTTATGGATTTTTATGTTTGGACATGTACCATCTTTTTACTGGATGCGGCAATAATATATGGAGCGGTATCCCTAAAAAATAAAGTGAGTAAACTCATGAATAAAACTACTTGAAATAAAATAAATATTTTTATGATCTTCAATTTTCATATGTTACAATATTTATTAGTCTTTGTATACTTTATTAAATTCACTAATAACTATAACACTTTGTTACCAGAAAAAAATATCTCATATGGCTAACAAATCAATCTTGTACCTTTGTAGCTAGTTTGAACCCAATAAAGTTATTTCGACTAGAAACTCACAAAAAATGATTATAACAATCGAGAAGAAAAAACCAAATATTATTGACGATGAAGACTATTGTTGAAGACATGAGGGCACAAATCAATAAGTTACAGGTGTGTTTACTAAACCATAATGGATTTTACAGAGTAAGAAAGATAACAAAAAGGAGAAAGAATGAATAATAAATTCTCTGTTATACATTGAGGAATTCACTTAAGGCTAAGAATCGTAGTGAATTTTCTATTTACTAATACCCATTTTACAAAATACATGACAAGATGACACATTTTCATCCGTTTTTAATATATTAGTATAATTTACTTATTAAATAAATTACTAGTAATTCAATTAAATTATTTTATAAATATCTAATTAAAAAAATTAGATTTGACCTAAATAATTAGAGAATCCACTACTCGGATTTGTTGAGTTGTGGTAAAATTGCTGCTTTCAGAATTTACTGAGTTTGTCATGAACATGCCATGAACATTTATTGCATTCAAAAAATTTGTTGAACCTTCTATTTGTTAAATCTCAGAACACAATAATATTATAGTTAGTATCGTTAATATTAGTTTTATGTTAGTAGCTTGCTGGTGTGGACTATACTGACATGTATTTTGCTAATATGGACTCTGCTGCTTAGTTGTAAGCTTATGAGATGTGGCTGTTGAGTTGTTGTAGGTTCCTGAGATGTGATTTTAGCATTTACCATATCAGATAGAGTACGTGAGGAGATCGATATGATACTTTGTGCAGTATGTAACTTTTTTATTTATTGAGATATACTGATTACATTATTGTCATGACTTCAAAACTCTCATCCTTGTGTTTTGCTTTCTCAATGATAAAATGGCTCAATCATGCAGATACACGATATGGTAAGTCTGAAACTCTATAGATTTCTAAAAATGCATATGCTAAGTGCAACATAAAAGTTGAAAAGAAAAATCATAATAAACTCTAACCTTAGTTTATTTTTCTTTCTTTTTTCTTTTTTAAATTAGACCCATAGTTTTAGTTAATGAGACAATGGTAATTAATTCCTTCCGTTCTCTTCATACAAGTCAAAATGGTTTGACCAAATTTTTAATACTTGGATTGAAATATTATTCAGTAAAAAGAAATCTCATTTGTTCTTCATTTTAATTCGTATCACGATTCATGAAGAAATGATTCAAAATTACAAAGTAAATTTAGTATATTAGGTTCATATAAACTGAAATTATTTAAAAAATTTAAAACAAAATAAAGAGGACATAAGAAGACTTATATTTATTTATTATTCCACTACTAATAATTAATATTTTTAATATTCTCACAACTTAATTCATCCAAAGAAACAACTATTATTCCTTTTGTACCAGCTAATTAATGACCAGATTTTGATGGGGTTCTTCGATGAGCAATAGGAAATTACATTGATTATCGTGGGAGAATCTTTGAAAGCCGAAAGTGCTTGGAGGCATGGGTTTCAGACCTCTTAACATTTTTAATCAAACCCTTCTCGCTAAGCAAGGGTGGCGTTTGATCAATGGCCAGATAGCCTTGTTGCCCGTCTGTTGAAAGCTAAATATTTCTCTAATTCTTCACTTTTCCATTGTGCAGAAAGCATAATGCCTCGTTCATTTTGGCGGAGCATTCTTTGGAGGAATCTCTTTTATCTAAGGGTCTTCATAGACGAGTCGGCAATTATGAGATATTAGAGTTTTCAGCGACAAATTGCTCCCTAGTGCTTAGGGTGACTGACTTGTTATCTGACTCCTCTTGGAATACCCAGGCGATACAGCAGTGCCTTAATCAGGAGGAGGTGTCCCTTGCGGCTTTCTATTCTGATAGTGAGGGATGAGGGACAGGTAGACCACTTGTGTTGGCAGCCTGACAAGAAAGGCTTTTATTCTATTAAAGTGGGGTATAAGTCAGGGTGGGATTCGCTTAATTCAGAAGGTTCCTCTAGCTGTGACTCAGGGTTTTGGTGGTGTAAAAAACTGTGGAACCTCCCAATCTCTAATGAAGTCAAGATTTTTATATGGCGGTTTTCTCTTAATGTGATCCCGACCAGAGACACTTTGTTCCACAGGCGAGTCTGTCTGGATACGCGCTGCCCTTTATGTGACAGATTTGATTCACGAATGCTTTGGTTCTCTGTCCGTTTGTGAAGGAGGTTTGGGTCAATGCGGGGGTTTTAGGGAACTTGCCAAAGTAGTGGATGCGGGGTTTACCTTTGGATTTCATTATTGCTGCCTCCTCCTACCTTAGCTCGTTCAAGCATTCGAGAGTTGTGATGCTGTGGGGAGCCTGTGGTGGGGATAGCTTTTGTTTTATTGATTTCTTTGACTGGTTGGACAGTGTAGATGCAAGGGTGTCATGTGATGAGATGTAAAAGTGGTCTAGTCCTAATTTGTGATCGAAATAACGCCTGAGAACGTCAGGGAGGATGCTGGGAGTTGAAGGGAGAGCACTCCAGCACTCAAGGGTGGTGATAAATGCTTGCTCTCTCTCTTTCTAGAAGTGAGAGTATCTCAATCTAGAAATAGGAACTTCTCTCTCTAAAGTGGGAACTTCTTTCTCTAAACTTCCCATCCTCTCAAATGAAGGATGAGTCCTCCTTTTATAGGTGAACAAAAGGAGGGGGCCATCGCAACTAATCCATTGATTAGTTGTAAAACCGCTAATCAAATCTCGTCACCTAAGCTGACTGATCATGCTTAGGTGAGTAAGATGAGGATTACACATGAGCCAATCGGGTGGTGCCACGTGGGTCTTTGTGTAATGACCATAATATAGGGAAAACACGCCTAACTGGTGAGGCGCGATGACTATGTTCACAAAAAAAACTCCTCTCCAAAGGTTCTCTCAAACTAAACCCCTCACCAAGATGGGAGGGTAGCACAACCTTAATGTCTAGAGTGGTCGTACTGAGGAGATATGTCCATCGTCCAGTACAACGTAGCCTCGCCCCTAATCCTAGCAGTCCACAGCCTCACGAACATTCCAGGCAACCATACGTCCATCCAAGTCTTTGTCATTTGACTTGGTGAGTTATGAATTAATGACTCGTTGTGATAGCAAAGTGATACATCTTGTCTGAAGTACGTCATTTTTATCTTCGAGTTCCATCACGGAGAGTGATCCAAGCATCTCTATGTTGCACTATAGGGTGACACTCCATGAGAGTGACATCTCGCGGTGCTACCATGGGGACCCACCTATGGAGCTTCCATGGGGGGTTGAGTCAACGTTGATATCGTCAATCCTCATATACATTTAGTCCTCTGTACAAGCACGATGCGGAGTAATCGAGCTTGTACACAATTTCTCCAATGTAGCAATTGATCATGTTGTCAAGTCCTCAGTCCCTTGATCGATTCTGTTACGTGGTAAATGCGGGATGCACCGATCCGATATACTCAAAGCGCCTCCTTTGTGTGGTGTAGGAATCTCCATGTTACATGGGGTCAAATTTATAAAGATAAAATTTTTTGGGGCAAATTTTGAAAAATTTCAATTTTTGGAATTTTTTTGGGCGTCCCCACTCTCATCTCCCCCTTTTTGAAAGAGAATCAAGTCGAGTAGCAGCATGAGGGGTGGCATGCTTGCTGCGGGGGGAGTCGAAGTGCGTTGGGCAGTGAGCTGGGGCGTGAGAGCTCTGTCCTAGTAGGGGGTCGAGGCGCTCTTGGTTCGCGGGATGGGACTTCACTGCAACTAAGCCTCAGTGGCAGCCCAGCATGTCGGGCAGCGCTAAGTCTCGCACACAATGCCTTAATGGCATGCTGGTTCCACGCGCGGGAGTGAGCTCGGGGTGTTCCTTGCACGGGTTGGACTTGCGTGGGGGTGGGGAGCTCAATGCTCGTACTAGTTAATACGGTAGGACTCTTCAAAAATATCCCACCCACATGGGATAATTTAATCCTCTCCTTTAAGGGGACTATATCGGATTAAGAAAAATAAAGTTGTTTTTTAATTTATATCTTAAATGATTTTTTATCAAAATGATTTTTTTAATTTATATCTTATAGGAACTTCACTCACTAACAAAAATAATTTATGAATTTTCGAAATGTGCAAAATTAGTTACTTATGACTTAATTTTACCAAATTTCAAAGTCATTTACTATCTTTTTTTCATTTTTTCTGATTTTTTAGAGCCTCTCAATCATATGAGTGGTTCAGTAATTATTTATATATTTTAAATGACTTTATTTTGTGTATTAAAAATCCAATGAATTTTTTTTTTCTAATTTCAATGTTTATAACTATAAACTATCATTATCTTAGAGTTTACGGTTATAATTGAATTTGCATGTTTAGTAAAAAAATAGGGAATTCACGGTGTTGGCATGAATTAGATAATTTATTTTTAGTTGAAAATGTAAAATAACATGTTAATGAATTTCAAATAGGCTTTTGCAGATCAAATCATGACAAACAATTTTACAATCTAGTAATATAACGTGTCAAATATTGTATAAGTGTTACAGTTTTTTAACTAATACAGCACCAAACACTGGATAGTATTATTTAATCCAATACAATACAGTATAGTACAGTCCAACAGATTTAGTACAGTACTATCCTGACTACCAAACGAGTCTTTAAGTTTCCAGAACCCAAGAGTTTCCAATACCCCAATGGTTTTCTAAATCCATAGATTTCCAAAACCTCAATGGTTTCCAAAAACCATTTTAGGTAACCAACTGTGAGGGCATGGCGGCAAGCAGCAGGAGGCGGAAGGTAGCATGAGGTAGTGGCAGCAGCGGCGGTGGCGGTTTTCGGCGATGACTTTTCGAGACAGCGACAGATTACATGGAATTTAAAAAAATATAACTTTTGCAAGAAAATGATTTTCGACGTACAATGGGACGAGAGGTGCACCTAACCCACCCACCCATTCATCAATCATGGTGTTCAGCTGACTCACACTGATAGACCCCTATTGTATTAGAATTAGGTGCCCATCTTTTTACAGTGTTCAGCTAATCTCTTCAATGTTCGATTCTACTCTATATCAGAACATTTCTATGAATGCTATTCTGATCTAAATGGTCTTATTATGTGTCCCGTGCCAGGAAGCATTACTCCTATTTTCATTCCAAATTCAAAAATATGACCGATACGATTGATTTGTGTGGCTCTCTTATTACTTTTTTGTATCCCCCTGTTCCTCGGATACAACTTGATCCTTCTAAGGCCAAATCAATCTAAAATGAAAAAAACAAAACGCCTAGAGCCAATAAATCGAGATCCATTTATAAAACCATTCAAAACTATTTTGAATTTACCATACAAAAATATGTCAATATCACAACATCCAACAATACATACGTACAATCACAGAATATGCATAATCAATAAATCAAGCCTCTGATATCAATTTTGGATCGAGGTTTAAAATTTGAAGAAAAATCATTAAACCACGAATGGTTCGTGGGCGGAATATCAAATTTTTTACATTAACCAATTTAAACATATTAAATATTAAAATCGTGCATTTGATTATGCATACAAAGTTAAACATATTTAAAAGAGGTAAAAATAATTTTATACATTTCTTGTATCAGATAAATTCTGATTTGGTGGAATCTTATTTGTTGTCGCAAGTTCTTCGTTCTTCGTAGAACTTGAATCAATTTTCACACTAACAACCACTCGTAGGATTCGAAAATCTCAATTGGATGTAGATCAGGTGAGTGTGGGTTCTCAAAACAACTGAGAAAGAAAAATCAATTTTTTCTCTTCCTCTAGTGTATTTCGGCGGCAAGCAGGGGGAAGGAGAGAAACTCTTTTCTCAGCTTTATGTAATCACACACTGTTAGGGTTTGTATCAAAATATAATTAGTGAGGCAACCCTAACGCCATCACCTAAATATATATAATTTTAGAATTTTCACATATACCCCAGATATGTGTAATTTTTGAAATTCACCACCTACAATCTATAATTGTCGAAAATCGCATCCCTCATCAATATCAATATTGTGTCCAAATTCATCAATCCAAAATCGATAAATTTAATTGATCTTCATCAATTAATTAGTTTCTTTTATTTACTAATTATCCAATAATTAGAAAATAATAAATTAATTAATTTAAACATCAATTAATTGTCCTTCACTAATTAAGTGACAACACTCGTCACATATAGGTTCAGAAAATACATCTTAGCCCAAAAACACATTTTGGTCCAACTGATGTGGCTTTTTCTATTCTTGTTCTCATGAGCTATTTCTGAGACCGAATGGACTCACATGAATAAAGGACTCAAATACTCGACGAATTTATCTTCACAAATTTTTTACCTATTTAATCCTGACATCGTATCACTCCACTATAAGTTCGATGCAGAATCTATTATCGATTCATGCGCATTACATTTTCTGTTAGTACAAATAAACACTTTTATTTCACTGTCCACATAATATTTTAACATATTACTCCTCGTGAATATCAATAACAAGAGCGGGATGTAAAATTATCATTTTACCCCTCTTATTATTATTTCCTTAACTCCTTTATTGACTGTGAATAAGAAAGACATAACAGTGAATTATCCCGTACAATTTACCATGTCTTATTCAATGATTTATTTCATCGAGTACCTGGTCAGGTTAATTTATTCACACACCCATCAATAAAATATAAGGTGATATTGTTGTATTTTTACAATCTAACCACAAATTTTCATATATGTGAATCACACAACTCCAACATAGTTGAATCACGATCCCAACAGCCGATACATTGTCTGACAATTTGAAATCACTCATTTGGCGTGTCAAAGATCGTAACTAACTAGGTCAAGTTTCATGATGAATAGACTTAGAGTTAAATAGATCGCTTTGCTCCAAACTAATTTATTAATGGTCTATTCAACATGTTCCATAACATGTCTAGGTTAACCATTAGAGTCTCAACTACCAGCTCAAAGACCGATATCTTTTGGTTCAATCCAACAGTCGTAATCAGACTTGATTGCCCAGTCGATCATAAGACTGTGAATAACGTTCTGAACTATTTTGGAACAGTCTATCTAAAAGACCCCTTAGTCTTTACTTCTTCTTACGTTGATAATAGTTCCAGGATTTGAGTAAATTATAAACACATTTTAATTAATAGAAAAACTTACATTCATTCATTAAACTTCATATTTTTGCCAAACGTCAAACAGTACTAAAATAATATTATCCCTGCTTTTAGTACTGTACAGTACGGGCTACCAAACAAGCTCTAAGTGTTTTGGAAACTTATGAATTTAAAAAACCATTGGGGTTTTGAAAATTTTTGGGTTTTGAAAACCTGCAGTGTTTTTTAAACCAATGGATTTAGGAAACCATTGGGTTTTAGAAACTTTAGAGTATAGAAATCTTGAGATTTTGAAAAATTTTGGATTTAGCAAATCTTAGGGTTTTGCCCAATTCAGTCCCTATTTTTTTATTTCCGTAATTTTTCAACACTAATTAATTTTATTATTTTGTAAATTATTTTCAAAAATAAATCAATTGATTTATTTACTTGGTAATTGATTTATCAAAGTAAAAATTGTTGAAAAATTAAATTTTAAATTGAAAATTAATTTTTAAAATTAGATTGGGCTGTTGTAAAGAATTACAAAGTGATGGGATTTCCTGAAGGTGAAGGAGCAAATTACAAACCTCATGAATATTAGTTTATAAATTAGTTGTAATTTATTCATTATTCTTTTATGGGTTGTAATTAGAAATGAGTCAATAGAGAGGTTAATTTTGAATGGATGATTTATTATTAATTTCGTATCATCATATAGCATGTCATATAGAACTAGAGATATACCAGTATCAAAATATCATGTAGCATGTACATGCATCATTGTAATTTAATTTATAGTGGGTTATAATTTAAATACAATGCGAATCTTATAAAAGTTATAAATTTTAAATTGGGATTTAAATTTATAAAAGTTTATAATTTTTGAACATGTTTTCCAAATTAATAAAGAGTTATGTTTTTGAAAAAAAACAAAAATCTATTTTTTCTCAAAAACTAAGTGGGAGAGTCGTTTACGATGAAACGTTCCCAAGGTCCCAAACACAAACTTGATCGTGGCACGAGGAATAATTTAGAGCCGCCATCACAGTCCTCTCTTCAGTGAGAGAAACTTGATAATCGTGTCATTTTGAGTCATCGAGTTGTTTAAGAAGCTGAGACTTGTAAAGGAAATGGTGAGGCAAAACCATTCCTAGACGGACTGTTAGTTCATAACAACTTTTAAAGTCGATGCGTTGGTTAAATACTTAGACCGTAACACATTGAAATCTCTCATAGGGGATAGTCAATAGGGCTAAGGTGACCAAAATCATTGTTGATTGGTTTAAACTAGATGTAGTGACATCTTGAGAAGCGTTAACCAGGCGAGATGAGTCTTGATGCGATATGAGGTAGCTTGAGCGTTGTCCTTAGATGAGAGAAGCTATCATTGTTGATCATAACATCATGAAAGAAATATTTTTTTATTGAATTTTTAAATATTTAAGTACTTGAATCATGCATCATATACTTTTCTAAATGATTGAGTATTTATTTGCACTATTTATTCTTTTAAGTAATCATGTCATTTTTCCTACTCTCAACTATCTTAAACGTGAACAAACTTACTAGTGAAAATTACGTGGATTGGAAATATAATCTTGATATCGTGCTGATGGTAGAAAAGTACAAGTTCGTGCTCACCACCCATTGTCCCCTTGAGCCTATTGCGGAATCGACTCAAGAGGAAAATGATGCTTATGCTTCTTGGTTACGTTCTGATGAAATCGGCAAGTGTTATATATTGGCTTTTGTCAACAATGTGTTGCAACAATAGTATCAGAACATGGATACAGTTGCTGATATAATGTTGAACATCACCGAAATATTCGGAGATCAGGGTCGTCAAGCCAAACAAGTAGTTGTGCTAAACTTCATGAACGGTTGGATGAAACCTGGAACTCCTGTCAGAGAACATATAATGCTGATCATTAGTTATCTGAATGAGATGGAGATCATGCGTGATGAGGTAGATGGCGAGACACAAGTTGATATAATCCATGAGACACTGCATGACACTTTTGAGAACTTCAAACTTAATTATTTGATTAATAAGTCGAGGTACTCACTTCCTAAGCTGATGAAGGAGCTGCAAACTGCTGAGACTATGTTTCTGAAGGGCAAGAGGAAGACTGGAGAGGTAAACTTTATTGAAAGTAAGCCTTCCACCTGTAGTTCCAAAAGAAAACACAAGACAGATCCAAAGAAATCTAAAAAGTAGAATTCGAAAGAAAAAGGCAGAAGGATGGCGAGTTCAACTTCCATTGGCAAAATGGAACACAAGTATCGGTTGTATCTATGAGAACTATTAAATTGACGTTTGATAAATAAACTATTTTATGTAAAACCAATAGTTCAAACGATATATGACACTGAAGTGAATGTTGATTCATAAAGGGATAGTAAAAGGTTGAAGTCTGGCTCAACCGATCTAACCTATTTGTGGCACTTACACCTTGAGCACATTAGCCTGGATATGATTAAAAGACTCGCGAAGGATGGTCCTTTACAAACTTTAAGTGTGGGATCACTACCCACATGTGAATCCTGTATAGAAGGTTAAATAACCAAGAGACTTTTTTCAACAAAGGGTGAAAGAGCTACTCAATGCCTCGTAATCGTACATAGTGATGTATATGGACCATTGAATATCCAAGCAAGAGGAGGTTATTAATACTTTGTAACCTTCACAGATGACTACTCACGGTTTGGACATGTTTATCTAGTGCACCAAAAGTTTCGATAATACAAAATGTATGAGAAATGATAAAATACTCATAAATAGTTATTACACCCTACTTTATGGACAAAATCCCAACACTATGTACATTGTCAAACTTCATGTTGATCCTTCTTGGTCCTGGAGAAAACTCATTAAACTCAAAGACAAGCTAGCTCATTTCAGCACTATTAATATTGGAGATGGTAATTATATTTGCCTCTTCACTGATCCATGGCACTCTGATGGTATCCTCCTCCAAAAGCATGGTATGAGATTTGTTACACAATCTGATTCACCTTTGCAATCCATGCTTTCTATTCTTATTCAGACAGGTTCTTGGCAATGGCCTAATCAAGATGTTGAGAGACACTTCAACACCTAGAATGTCCATCTAGCTCATGTCTATCCATTACAGATTGCTGACCAATGGTTCTAACTTGACAGTTCAGCTTTCTCAACCGGTAAAATGTATGACTCTCTTATTGGCCACTTGGGTTCTATCAATTGGTCCAAGATAATCTGGTTTCCGGGCAATATCCTAAAGTGTGCATTTGTTCTTTGGCTTGCTTTCCACAATAAACTCAGCATAAAGGACATATTGGTAAATGGAATCATTCTTTGGACTTGAATTGTATTTGCTGCAATGGTATGAAATATGTAGAGCATTTATTCTTTGGACTTGAATTGTATTTTTTGCTGCAATGGTATGAAATATGTAGAGCATTTATTCTTTGGTTTCTCATTTGTTAAAACCTTGCTTGCTTCCTTAGTATCAAAGTGTAGCAGTGATCTTTTGTCTGGCTCAAGGTCTTCTTTCATTCATTGGCTCCTTCTTCTTGACAACAACAAGAGTTACACAAGTCTGAGCTCCAAACTTTCTTTCTCTACTTTTGTCTATTGTTTGTGGTTAGAAAGTAACATGAGAATCTTTAGATACTCCTTTAATTTCTAGGAAAATATCTTACATGATAAAAGAAAGTCTTCTCTTCCTTAATAAGGATAAGAACCTTAACTTTGATATTTGTCTCCTAGATAGATGGTTGTAATTTTGGGTCTTTATTCTTCTTTCTGTTTTTTTTTTGAGTCTATAGTTCTGGAGTATGCCCCTTTATTAGTGTAATTCTTTTGGTTAATACAAAATTTTTGTCTTTGACAAAAAAAATTTAGGTGAATTTAATGTCTCCACGACAAAGCAATTTCTACTACAATACAAGGTATGTTTAAACAGCAGCCAAGTTTCCTTGATTTCTCGCGGTGCATAGGATGATAGGATTAATTCAACTCCAACCTCCAACATAAATAGTAAATCGAATGGTAAAAGTGTGATATAGATGACAATTTTAACTCAAAATAGCATAAATCGGAAATAAAATTAACGATATTTTAATTCAAATTTATTTTAAACTTTCTAAAGCTATATACAATGGATTTTCCAGGCAGTTTATAACTTCAAACTATCAAACAAAAGGTTATCATTAATTAAATAAAATAGAAAATTACCGGTTGTTTCTATTTATTTCATTGACATGTTGGGTACATCCCACTTTAGGATCTAATAGTAAATGCCATACTATGTATTTCTTACCATTTTAAGATGAATTTTTCATTTCATCTTATCTCTATATTAAAAGGGGTTTAAGAGAGAAATTTTTTATTTCTCCTTTTACACTTTAAATCACACTAAATATAGTATAATCTTAAGTTTTTAATTCATTTACAGTTCTATTCACTAATCAATTTTTTACTATTACTTTATAAAATTTAATATTTAATATTATTATGTTATTAGGAATGTAAAGAATCATATATATGATTTTAGATATCATTATATCATAAACATTATTCCAATCAATACAATGAGTTATTGTTTAGTTTATTTAGTTTTATAATAAATGTAATTATTTTCAATGTCCATTATCCGTAGTAAAATTATTTGTCATATTTAATTTCTCTTCTTAAATAATTTTATGTAGTTTTTTTCATCTTATCTTACAATATAAATCTGTTAGGATCGTGCGCTCTTTAATTAAAAAAATTCTTGTAGATAATTTATCATAATTTAATTTTTTTAAATAATTTATCATTTCAAGATGATGTACAACTTATTTAAGTTTTCTTCTATTTGTAATAGTTTTATTATGAATATATCATCTCTAGGTGATGCATGACATATTCAAATTTTCTTTTATTTGTAATAATTTAATTGTAAATATGAGAAAATTATCATTATTATTTTCTTTTGTTTTAGATTTATAACATTTTGAAAGCTAATTTATTTATTTCAACGTTAATAATAATTTTAAAATTTATTGTATAATTTTAAAATTCTTAAACGCGTGCGAAACACTTACTTCTTAACTAATTATATTAAACGGGGTTTAAAGGGGCCCTCTTTTTTGTATTTCATTAATTGAATTTCGGTTATTGATTAAGGTGAAGTTCCGTAAAAACCCCTGCCCTCTTTTAAATATCATGAACAGTTCCTGTAGGTTGAGCGCCTTT
>QANY01003750.1:1834-191280 GCA_003255025.1 Datisca glomerata | reverse complement strand
ATTTATTTATTTAATAATATTATTATTACTATTATATTATATTATAATATATTATATTATATAAAAGAGAAAAAAAGAGGGTTCCTCTGTTGCAGCAACAGAGGAAGCTTTTCCTCTGTTGCACCAACAGCAAGAGCTGCAATGCAGCTCTTGCTTTATATATATATATTTGTTTTTTTTAATTGTTTTTCTTTCATTTATTACATAACATGATTTTTACTTTATTCTTGCATTATTATTTTTTATGCATGTTTTATATAATCTCAACATTTTATGTTTTCTATAATTTGACATCCTATAACTTATCTCTATTCTTTTACTTCCATTTTATTGTAATTATTAACATTTATTTCCTTTACATGTTTACTTGTTTAGTATTCTTGCATCGTCATGCTTATAAGGCGATTTTTGCATTATTCCCTTATTATTATAATTAATGTTCATGTATGTGTGGATTATAATTTTAATAATTAGATTTAGATTTTGTTACTTCCATTATTTAATTTTCACTAAACAAAGCCAACGATGGACTTTGAGATTTTCGGGATACTAAACTTCTCGAACTACTGAGGTGAGGAGTTATTCTTGGGATACCGAGAATAACTCTAATAATGCTTTGATTTAAAAAGATATAAGAATACAAAAAAAATAAGTTTTCAATAGTCTTTGAACCACCCATTAAAAGTAATTTATTTTGTTCATTTCTATGATACAAAATGCATCAAATGGGATATTCAAAAATGAATCTCTTTAACATTTGCCTTAAAATAGAAAAATTGGATAGTATTTGATTAAATTTGGTAATCATTTTATAATGGGTGTTGTGGGGTGCTAATACCTTCCACACACACAAACGACTCCCGAACCAACTTTGAGTTTTCGTAGACCAAAAATTTTCATTTTAAAATTGGGTGACCAATCACACCCTAAAATGATTGGTGGCGACTCCAAATTTCTTTTTCCTTAAAAAAATGAATATTTTAATAGCTGCTCCGCGTCGCACGCACGTTGCGACATGGTATGAACACATTCAATAGTGGTTTTCTCTTCATATAATGAGTGTATGTCTATTATAATTTATATTGAACCACTATAAAGATCTTAGCTCAATCGTAGATACCAAAATATTTCACGCCTAGCTCGAGATCTTACTAGCTCACTCCTCATAGCGCCTATCATAAGTTCTCGCATCACGTCTATCAACAAGACTACATGTTCGTGGGAATCATGTCGATCCATAAATTAATATTTACACCTCATCTTGAGCTTTTCTCAAGGTGACAACCTAATTAAGTACGCTTTGTTCACGTATTCCAAATATTTTAAGCATACAATGTCTCATCTCAGTTCTCTTTTCAAGCATCTGAGGTGACCGCTTATATGAGTAAGTCGATCTATGCCTAGCGACATTTTCATTTTATCCAAACATGATATGTGTGTTTTGTTCTACAAATAAATAAAATAATGAACAACGTCAAGTTCATTAATTAATAACATTGATACAAAATATATTGAAAATTACACATCATATTACAATATGTATAATCCTAGAGATTTGACATGGCTTAGAAAAATATATCTAGGGATTGGCTTTGTCAAAGGATCAGCCATTATTCGATGTGTAGAAACATGTTGTATCACTATTTCCTTCTGCGCTATAATATCTCGTACAAAATTATACTTAATGTCCATATGCTTCATTTTCCATGACACTTCAGAACTTTAGTATACGTGATGGCTTCTTGACTATCAAAAAATAAAGTCATTGGTTTCGTTGCACTAGAAATAACTTGTAAATGTTGCATAAACCTTCTAAGCCAAATTGTCTCCTGCATTGCAATCGAACAAGCTATAAATTTTGCTTCCATAGTTGATAACGCAATGCATGTATATTTCTTGCTACTCCAAGATATCGCGCCATTGCTTAGAAAGAAATCATATCCATACGTTGATTTGCGTTCGACAGGGTCACCACCCCAATCAACATCTGAGTAACCCACTAGATGCAGACCGTTTCCTCGATAGCATAAACATAAGTCTATAGTACCTTTAAGGTGCCTCAAAATCCTCTTAACAACTTTCCAATGAGCTTGTCCAGGATTCAATTGATAACAACTGAATAAACCAACAACATAATATTTAACAGGGCGTGTACACAACATAGCTAACATCAAACTTCCAATGGCATTAGAATATGGGATTCTGGCCATGCTCTCTTATTCTTCTGGAGTCTTAGGACGCATTTTTAGACTAAGGATTTCTCTATTTACTATTGGAGTGTCGATGGGTTTGCAATCTCACATATTGAATTGTTCAAGTATTTTCTGAATATATGACTCTTGCGACAGAGCAAGAAGTCTTTTTGAACGATCTCAATATATCTTCACACCCAGTATAAATGTTGCTTCACCCATGTCTTTCATATCAAAATTAGAAGACAACCATTCTTTAATGGTAACGACAAATGTTTTATCATTCCCAACCACAAGGATATCGTCTACATACAATGATAAAATTATAAAATTACCTTCAATATGTTTGACGTAAACACAATGGTCTTCATCGATCATCATAAAATCATACAAGGTTATGGATCTACGAAACCGTCTAGAAGATTGTTTGAGGTCATATATAGATCTTAGGAGCTTGCATACTTTACGCTCCCGGCCTTTTGCAAAAAAATTCTCAGGTTGTTGCATGTAAATTTCTTCATCTATTTCCCCATTTAGGAAAACAGTTTTTACGTCCATCTAGTGTAATTCCAAATCCATCTGGGCAACAATAGCTAAAATTAGACGTATGGAGGCAAACCTAACAACAGGTGAAAACGTTTCCTCATAGTTTATTCCTTCTTGTTGAGTGTAACCCTTAGCTACCAAACATGCCTTATATCTTTCTATAGATCCATCTTTCTTGCATTTAATTTTGATAATCCATTTGTTCCTAAGATCTTCACGCCCTGGTGGAAGATTAACCAAGTCCCAGATATGGTTTGTTCTCATTGACTCTATTTCTTCTTCCATTGCCTTTAACCAATGATCTTTTACAGTTGATGAAAAATCCTATCGTACAGTTCTCGACTCATGTTCATTATTTGGAGAAATCATAAAAGCTTCTCTCTTGATTTCAAAACGTTGACGAGGAATACTTTTACGAGTACTCTATATATAATCTTCTTGCAGATTTGTATCACGGCCAAAATGTTACTCCCACTCGGATTATGGAGTCGAGACAAATTCTCATTTATTTAAGATGTCTTATCCATAGTAACTTTAGTGTCAACATCTTCTATCTCATATAGACTCAGATCTTGACTGGCTTCATTTTTGCTAGAAAATTCATCTCTAAAAATGTGGCATCTCTTGATTTTAAATTCAGTAAAACTTCCATCAATTTGTTCGCCAATGAACACATATCCTTAGAGTGTTCAATATATCTTATAAAAATGAACTTCTTACCTCTCGATCTAAGTTTATCATGTTTATGAGAAGAATTGCGAACATAAGTTACAGATTACTTAAGTCGGGTTTCCTGCCCGACCAAAGTTCATATGGGGTAGAAGTTACTGATTTAGAAGGTACACGGTTAAGTAAATATGTAGCAGTAAGCAATGCATCTCCCCAATATGAAATGGATAAGCTCATTTGTGCCATCATAGACCTTATCATATCTAGAAGCATTCTATTCCTTCTTTCCGCAACACCATTTTATTGTGGAGTTCAAGGAATAGTTAGTTGTCTAGATATGCCATTTTCATCACATATTATTTGAATCGATCAGAAAGATATTCACAGTCTCGATATGTTCTCAACGCTTTTATCTTTTTGCCTATTCGATTCTTCACCAAATTCATAAATCACTTGAAGCAGTCCAATGCTTCAGATTTATGAGAGATTAAATAGACATAACCAAAACACATGAAATCATCAATAAAGTGATGAAATATGAAGCGCCACGTCTGATCTTCACATTCATAGGACCACAAATATAAGAATTAATTAATTGCAATGGATAATCAGCTCATTTTGCCTTTCCAAATGGGTTTCTAGTTGTTTTTCCGGCAAGACAATGCTCACATATAGGCAACTATACCTTTACAAGTGAGCCTAATAGACCTTTTTTAACAAGCCTATTCATTCTGTCTTGCCCTATATGACCTAATCTAGCATGACATATATTAGCATTAATCACATTATTACTAGCGATGCTATTAAAGAAAAACAATAGTCATTACTAGCATTGTTATGTTTAGTGTCTAAAACAATAAAACCATTCAAAAAATAACCAGATCCATAGTACTTATTATCTAAATAGAAGTTTGGACCACCTGAATGAAAATTGATATTAAAACCTAAATCTAGGAGAACAGTTACAGAGACTAAGTTTCACATAATCTCAGGAGCATAAAGGACATCATGCAGGAATAACGTCTGACCACCATGCATCTCAAGCTTATAAGTGCCAATTCCTTTAACTTCTACTCTAGAATTGTTTTCTACATAGACCCATCTTGCTCCCATGATGAAACTCTATAAATGCTCCCCTATCTCTAACTACATGGTCAGTTGCTCTTAAATCTACAGTCCATATAGGATATGATTCAGTTAGTAACACACTGCTAGAAACATAACAAGTGTGAGAAGTAATATTAGAAAGTACCTTGTCTTTCTTGGGTTCATTAGGAGATGCAGTGCATTTACGCGCAAAGTGACCCAAAATGCCACAGTTATAGCATTTCATCTCACTATTGTTCTTCCTTTTACCGCCACGTTTGCCTCTGATATGACGCTTGGTCTCAGGTTTCTTGCCTTTGGGTTGTGGGTTTGCACGTTATCTTTTCTTTTCTTTATTGAAAAATTTAGAATTTATGTCTCTTAAAACCTCTCTTTTGGGAACTTGTTTCAGCAACATAAGCTTGAGTAGAAGTTTTCAAGGGTTTCCAGAACTACTTATTCCTTGAGAATATACTGAACTTTTTTATGTCAAATATCAAAATTATCACCGTTTAGTTTCTCACCCTTGTTCACGTCAACTATTATATTTTTTTATGCAGAAGTCATATCAACTACAACATATAAACACAACAGTGCGTATAAATACCAGCACTTTAAATGAAAAACACACAATCACATCTTAAAGTTATGGCAAACTTATCTAAGTCAATGATGATGTGATATGAGTATAGGATCAAAAGTTCACAGTGCTTACAATCATCTCCCATACAAAATATCAGATCGTTATATGCCCAAAACATATCACATATGAGAATTTACTAATCTCATTTATCATATCTCCCATTCAATTAATATCATAACATGAAAAGTATATACACAAAATAAAAGACTATACTAAACATGGTAACTTACTTAGTTATAATTAATTCTAAAAATAGTAATCATATGTACAAAAGAAATGGGACATCACAATTTGTTCAACACTTGAACATTTGACTCCATTCAGTGTATGTTCCTTCCTGTCTACGCCAAGGCCCAAGATTTACGAATTATGATAATCTAGCTGAACGACGAATTTCAGAACGTATATTTCGTTCCCCTCTTGATATGAGATCTTCTATAATACAATCGTATTCTTCATAGATATACTTTTCCATGATCCTCTATCACCCATATATTTTCCATTTATTTAGAGGAAAACTTTACAATGCCAAGAAGTTATTTTCGGCATTAATGCTAGATTATTGTGATCCTTATATTATTTTTGGAGTAATTTAAGTCACACAAAGCTCAGTAGGTAACAAATTTTTTTGTTCACCAAATACGTACTAGGATTCACCAAATACATAGGAGTTCACCAATTACGAAGTGAGGTTCACCAAATACATACAAAAGAATAATTCTTAGAGGGGTTCACTAATTATGTACTCGGGTTCATCAATTACGTAGTGGGGTTCACCAATTACGCATTTGGGTTCACTAAATACATACAAAAAAAATAATTCTTAGAGGGGTTCACCAATTACGTACTGAGATTCACCAATTACATAGTAAGGTTCACCAATTACGTAGTGAGGTTCACCAAATACGTACAAAAGAATAAATTTTGGAGGGGTTCACCATTACGTACTGGGATTCACTAATTACATAGTGGAGTTCACCAATTACGTAGTGGAGTTCACCAATACGTACAAAAAAATAATTTTTGGAGGGGTTCACCAATTACGTGCTAGGGTTCACCAATTTCCTAATGGGGTTCACCAAATACATACAAAAAAATAATTCTTGGAGGGGTTCACAAATTACGTACTAGGGTTCACTAATTACATAATAGGGTTTACCAATTGCGTATTGAGGTTCACCAAATACATACAAAATAGTAATTCTTGGAGGGGTTCACCAATTACGTACTGGGGTTCACCAATTACGTACTGAAATTCACCAATTATGTACCGGAGTTAACCAAATACATACAAAATAATAATTTTTAGAGGGG
The DNA here is from genome assembly GCA_003255025.1 of Datisca glomerata. Lineage (NCBI taxonomy): Eukaryota > Viridiplantae > Streptophyta > Magnoliopsida > Cucurbitales > Datiscaceae > Datisca > Datisca glomerata. The sequence continues at coordinate 184,830 of QANY01003750.1, read as the reverse complement.
TTCACCAATTACATACTGAGGTTCACCAATTACGTACTAAGATTCACCAATTATGTACTAATGTTCATCAATTACATAGTTGTGTTCACCAATTATGTACAAAAGAATACCGATGGTTTTTCACCCAATACCGGTGGCTTTTGCTCAATACCGGTAGTTTTGGGCTCATTACTGGTGGTTTGGGGCCCAATATCGGCCATTCATAGTGATTTTTTTTTTCATTTTTGGCGGTTTTGTTGTTTTTTCGACGGCTTTGTATCAATACAATAGTTTTTTATTTATGACTGCCTTTCAACAAATTTGATTTTTAAAATTGGTTAGGGTATACTAGATGACTCGCAAACAAAATTATCAAAATTTTAGAAGAACACCTTGGAAGATGATTAATTTTATACGTGAAATATTTTGATGAACCCTTTAACATTTCCTTTGCACTCCACTAGTACTAGGGTTCACCAATTACGTACAATTTAATAATTATTGGAGGAGTTCACCAAATACGTACTAGGATTAATCAATTACGTACTACCTAATCACCATACCTAATAGGCGAATAGCCTATTTTTAGCCCCTAAACGCCATCCTAAAGGTGCTAATCGTATCGTCAAAGCCAAACGCTTGTTTTATACCTCCAATCGCATGTTTCATTCCCTAAATATCATTTATAAATAGGCGATCACCAATCTCCCTCCCAATCACCACTTTTTGGGCCTAATCATTTATATGGTTCTAATCGCCATTCTTCACAATCAATCATAAAATTGATATTTTTATAATTATTTACCGTACACCAGAAAAATCATCGATAAAAATAGAAACAACTTGTTATTTCAATGAAAAAATTCATGATACTCACTTATTATGTGAAATTAGATTGGATTAATTGAGGATTCTCGATATAATTGAACACTTATTCATAAACTCGTTAAAAGTAGTCATTGATAATGTTGTTGTACTTGTGTGATAAGTATCAAACGAGACGGATTTTCACCATATATAATTATAGGTCGTGATGTTATGATGGTCGGTAAATCCTATTTATTGATTTGATGAACACGTATAACCCTCAAGGTCGGATTCTATCTATAAATTGAACATATCCGCTAAAAGTTTGAAATTTGAAATTTTAACCTTTTATTTTATAAATTATAATCCCATAAAATTTGGAAAATAACCTATTTACGTTTTAATTTATAAGCATATAAAAACCTAAAAATCAATAGAGATAAAAATTATGAAAAAGCCTAAAATTAAGACCGAAACAGCTTCTGGGCATCTGAAAATGCGTAAAACAATATTTTTTAAAGCTGACACTGGGATGCAACATGTATACCCCTCCACATGTTGATATATGAATAAACTTCAATTTGATATTTTACAGCCCACGCGGTTCCACATGAGTAAAAAGTTACGTATTCTAGAAGTTGATGTGCACGTGCCACGATCCTCTTCACTTGTATTGGGACTAAACGCCATTCATTACTGGTGATTTTCCAATCATGAATAGCATTTGGGGTCTGATGGTCACGCCCCAAACGCTTGTAACAATGGCGTTTCGGGTCCAAACGCGACTAGCAGGCCCCAAACGCCATTCATGACTAGCGATTTGCCAATCACAAATGGCGTTTGGGGCTTGATGGTCGCGCCCTAAACACAAGACACAAAGGTGTATGGGACCAAAACGCCACCAGCAGGCCCCAAACGCCATTCATGACTGATGTTTTGCCAATTATGAATGGTGTTTGGGGCTGCTGGTCGTGTTTGGACCTCAAACGCCTTAAACACAAGCAATTCGCCATGTAGGGATGACGTTTAGTCATTTTCACAAATTTCTTATTTTCACACACAACCATTTTCATACACTCAGTCATTTTCAAACTCTTAGCCAATTCACAAACTTTCTTATTTGTACATCACTTGGTTATTTTTTGCACATTTAACCAAAACAATTTATATATTCACATACTTGGTCATTTTCATACATTTTCATTTTCTTGTCATTTTCATGCAATTGTTTTGCTACACTGGCCATTTCATATACTTAGTCATTTTCATGAGCTTAACTATATTCACACACTTGATCATTTTCACACATTTTCATATTTTTGCCATTTTCATGTGGTTGTTATGAAACAGTGAGTCAGTTTTACACACTTAGCCACCTATATACACTTAGCCATATATTCATATATTTCGACATATTTTCATACACTTAGGTAATTTTCACACTTATATTCACACACATGGTCTTTCTCTCTCACGGACTTAGTGGTATTCACCATTCTCGATTTTTTATGTGAATATTAAGTATCTTCACTTATATTTTAAATTGGATTTGAATTTAGTAATGAACTGTTAAGACAATTGAACACTTACTCATAAACGCTTAAGAATGTATTCTTAATTATGTTGTTGTCATTTTATAATAAGTATTAGTAAAATAATATTTTTCCCACTACATTTTAGAAGTACACCTCGAATAATGATTAATTTTGTACGTGAAATATTTTGGTGAACCCCTCGAAGAATGATTAATTTTGTACGTGAATATTTTGGTGAACCCCTTGAAGAATAATTAATTTGCATGTGAAATATTTTGCTGAACCCTTCGAAGAATGATTAATTTTGTATGTACTAGGGTTTACCAATTACGTAGTGTGGTTCACTAAATACGTACAAAATAATAATTCTTGGAGGGGTTCACCAAATACGTACAACCTAATCGCAATACATAATAGGTGAATAGCCTATGCCCTTAAACGATCCTGAAAGTGCTAATCGCATCTTCAAAGCGAAGAGCTAGTTTTATGCATCCAATCGTTATTTCATCACCAAACGCCATGTTTGAATAGATGATCGCTAGTCTCCCTCCCAATCGCCATTTGTTGGGCCTAATCGCCATTTATATGGCTCTAATCGCTATTCTCCACAATCAGCCGTAAAATTGATATTTTTATAATTATTTACCATACACCGAGAAAATCATTGATAAAAATAAAAAAACTCGTTATTTCAATACAAAAATTCATGATACTCACTTATTATGTGAAGTTAGATTTGATTAATTAAAGATTCTCGATACAATTGAACATTTATAGAGAAACTCGTTAAAAGTTGTCATTGATAATGTTGTTGTACTTTCGTGATAAGTATCGAGCGGGACAGATTTTCACCATATATAATTATAGGTCGTGATGCTATGATGATTTGTAAGTCCTATTTATCAGTTTGACAAAAATGTATAACCCTCAAAGTCAGATTCTATCTATCAATTGAGCATATCCACTAAAAGTTTGAAACTGAATATTGAAATTTGAAATTTTAACCTTTTATTATATAAATGATAAGCCTATAAATTTAAGAAAAACCTATTTACCTTTTAATTTATAAGCATATAAAATACCCTAAAAATTAAAAGAGATGTAAATTTTGAAAAATCCAAAAATTAAGACCGAAACAACTTGCAAGCCTCCAAAAGTGCTTAAAATAGTGTTTTCTAGACCCAAAATTTGGCTGCAGTAAGATAACTCCACTGTGCATGTAGATCTCTGAATAAGCTTCAATTTGATATCTTACAGCCCACGTGGTTCCACCCGAATCAAAAGTTACGCGCTCCAAAAATTGAACTGCGCGTGCCACGATCCAATATAGAGTATTGGGACCAAACACTATTCATTACTGCTATTCACAGTCAAGAATGGCATTTGGGGCCTGATGGTCACGCCCCAAATGCGTGACACAAAGGCGTTTGGCCTGTGTCGATGGACGCATGTCAAACCCCTGTTACAATGGCGTTTGGGGTCCAAAAATGACCAGTAGGACCCAAACATCATTCATGACTAGCGAATCACCATTCGTGACTGGCGAATTTCTATTCATGAATGGCGTTTGAAGCCTGCTAGGCACGCCTCAAATGCCTATTACTATGGTATTTGGGACCTGTTTTGTGCGCCCCAAACTCCTGTTACTATGGTGTTTGAGAATCAAATGCGACTTGCAGGCCCCAAAGGTCACTCATGTCTAGTGAATCACTTGTCATGAATGGCCTTTGGGGCTTGTTGGTCACGCTCCAAACACCTAACACAAAGGAAGTTTTTGTTCTACATTAGTCATTTCACATATTTAACTATTTTCACACACTTAACAATATTTATACACTTAACATTTTTTATATACTTAGTCATTTCCAAACACTTTGTCATTTTTATATACTTATTTTGTCACTTAGGCATATTTTCATGCACTTGAAAATTTTCTACACTTTACCATTTAATGTACTTGTTTTGATGGAACTTAACTACTTTCATGTGCTTAATCATTTTCACAAGGTAGCCTTTTTCACACAAGGGTTTTGATACACTTAACTATTTTTATATACTTAGTCATTTTCACACACTTCAGTCATTTTCATACCCTTAGCTATTTTCACACAGTTAGTCATTTTCATATACTTAATCACTTTCACACACTTGCCGATTTCTATACACACATTTGCCGATTTCTATACACTTGCCAATTTCTCACTTAGCAATTTTCACCAACTTAGTTATTTTTATACATTTATTTATTTTTACATATTTAACCATTTTCACACACTTAGCCATTTGCATACAGTTAATCAATTTTACACGCTTAGTCATTTTCATATAAATAGTCATTTTACACAATAGACATTTTTTATATACTTCCCAAATTTGACATACTTAGTAATTTCCAATACAAACCTCATATGTAAATATTTATGAAATAAAAAACTTGTTAGCATATTAGAAAAAGTAATTGGGATTCTTCTTTAAAAAACATCTCATTCATTAGTATCACTACATATTATATTAAAAATATTTTTTTTGTCATAAATCCCTTCTAAACACTCTAACACTATAGCAATTATGTGTTGTTATAGCACAACACAACAATGTTTTGCTCCAAAATGTAATAGAAAACTAATAAGTGCGGAGTGAAATTTTCACAAGCGCCAAAGTAAACCCCGTCTCTCTTACCAAATGAAAGATCCGCCAAACCCGCGTCTCTCTCTTACAGTACAATAGCTCTCTCTTCTCGCAAACCCGCGTCTTTCTCTTTCAGTACAATAACCCTCTCTTCCCCCAAACCCGTATCTCCCTCTTTCTGTACAGTAGCTCTCTCGTAGCTCGATCATGAATCTCCCCAATGAGCTCTCTCGAAGCTCACCAACGAGCTATTTCACAATTACTATCTCTCTCTCACTATAGTAGCCCTCTCAAAGCTCGATTACGAAGATCCTCAACGAACTCTCTCTTAGCTCTCTCTATATCTCTCAGATTTCTCTCTTGAAGCTCTCTCGTGGATATCTTATCTTCATCGCAGGTTTCTCTCATGACAACAAGCCCTCACTCTTTCAACTCTGTCTCATAACTCTCTCTTACTTTGACTTCACAGCTCAGAATAGAGGTATGGCTTCATTCTGAAATTTTTGTTTGATTTTAGTGACTTTCTGTCTGATTTTTATGATTTCTGAGTTTTATTTGAGTTGATTAGTGTCAGTGTGCTTAAGTTTGTCTGAATCTTTTCTTTTTTCTTTTAATTAGGGTTTCATGAGTTAATTAGTATGCAAAATTTGTCCTAGTTGGATTAATGTTAGAAGTTTGAGGGAATGATTTGGTCCCTGATATCTAAGTAGCTCACCGTTCTAGCCATCATCCACAGTTTGTCCCTGATCAAGTTCTCAACCTAAAGCAACTCACTGCTCTTATACTGTCAGAGAAAAATAAGGTATATATCCTCATTTGAGACTGTTTCTTTACCCATTTTGCAAGCATAAAAAACCTTCTGACATTTTTTGTTGGAATTATCTTTTGATAAAATGATGCTCATAGTAGTCACTGAAGGGTCTTCACGACCACATGCCCATTGAGGCTTTGTAGTAAACTCTGTTACTTCCTCTGCTCCTAATCACCATTTTTCTCCATAGCGCTAGTCCTTCACAGAAAATCTGTTGAATCCTTATAGTTTTCTTAGATTGGATGAGCAGTAATGCTTGACTCACCGATAAGTCTTAAAATCTTCACATAATATTTTGCTGGGTTTTACTCACCGTCTACTAATCTCAGACCATGTCTCTCTCTCTCTCTCTCATGAAATCCACCATAGTGGGATTCTTGTTGACTCTCCAATCGACTAATTGCAAAAAAGACACTCAGTAGCTATTTCCTCTTCTTCAAAATGACCTGTTAGCAATAAGATAAATCTCTTAACCAATTGTTGAACTATAGATTCTCTTAAATTATTGGACTCATGCAAGAACCATAAACTCATTTTTCATGAATCAAACTATTTTAGTTTCACATCTTGCTCATGTGCTCTATCACAAGTCGGCTTTTCACTGTGTGTAATTTAGATATTGTTTTTTTTAATTTGATGGTATTAATAGATTTTACATATTTATTTGTTAAAATATGATAATTTGTATAATTTTTTTGAAGTATTTGTAGCCTTTTACATATTTTTTTGTTTAAATTTGATAATTTGTAGCATGTTTGAAGTATCAGTAGTTTTTACATATTTCTTTGTTTAAATCTGAAAACTGCCTTTATGTGGGCCTAATAAGTCTTAGTAGCAGGCGGTGCAAGAAATCAAGCTTCAACGATTTCTTTCTCTATTTTTTATGCAAGAAAGATTGATTTTCCTCACATTTCTGTTGTAAAAGTCTTTTTTATATCTATTGCTTTCCCACATTTTTTATTCTCTTTATTTAAACTCTTTCTTTCTCTTTCCATCAGTTTCTCTCTATAAAAGGCAATGGTTGTATCACAAATAGGATATGCAGGAATGAACATTACATCAAAGCTACTCATGCAATCTGGTATGAACTCGCTTATCTTTGTTGCTTACCCACGTATCCTCTATTTTTTTCTGGTTGGTGATTGATTCTGTTCTTGGAATGGTTGTATTGTAAATAGGATATGCAGGAATGAACATTACATCAAAGCTACTCATGCAATATGGTATGAACCTAGTTGTCTTTTTTGCTTACCCATTTATCCTCTATTATTTTCTGGTATGAACCCACTTGTCTTTGTTGCTTACCCACTTGTCATTGTTGCTTACCCACGTGTTCTCTTTGTTTTTGTTTTGTGGTTTGAATCCACTTGTCCATTATTTTTTCTGTTTCTTTCTCATATATTAGTGAGTAGCAAAGTTTTTATTCTGTGTTTAACTGAGAATTGTCAATATAATAGAGGTGAACAAAATTAGAACAAATGGTGTCAATGATAGACTTCCTTATACAATACTTTTACAAAAATATGGTTATGGTCTTCCTTCCCCGGATGAGAAATGTTATAGTAAAAACTGAGGACATACTTCATCCGTTATGTGTAATCATTGTGAATCGTGGGCCAAATACTGAATTATTGGTTACTAATCCAGCTGAGCTGTCTGGCAAGAGAAGGCTACAAGTTTTTTTATGATGTTACTCTCACTCTAAAAATGCTTGGTATCTGCATTTTCTCGTTAAGTGAAGAACCTAAATATTTAATCCCCTCATTGTCATTCTTCCTAAGAAGACGCAAGGGTATTAACGTTATCTATTTACATGTTCTTAGGTTGAGATGAAAATCTTTTGAAATACATTATTAGTAAGCTGAGTATCCATGATTGTTGATGCAAATTCCTTATGCATGATAATGTTAAGTGTCAACAAGTCACATATAATTGATGGGGCTCTTGAAGTAAAGTATTTGTTGTTAAAACAGGAAGGAATACGGCATCAGACTATGAGTTGAAATTTATAGATTTCCTTTGGATGAGAATTGCAAATTTTAGTTGGCTGATATGGTAGCCAGGGACAGATTGTAGATACAATTGGAAGGATGCTGTTGGTGAGCATATTTATGTTCTTTAACCAATATTGTTTGTTCCAAAAACTTTCATATGGGCTCTTTTGTTCAATTCTAAAATGAGAGATCATGAGCAGTGGTGTTTTTGCTAGGTGAAAATCCTTACACATGTCTAGGATTATTTACCTTTTTTGCTACTATTTTGGGAGTTTAAACATTGGAATTTAGCAATATCATATCTTATCCTTGATGTTCTTTTAATTATATATTGAGAAATGGCTTATACATGAGTTAATTTTATTGTTTTTTGGCATATTTGCTATTTTTTATTTGTATATAGAGAAATGGCTTTTTCAAGTTTTTTTATTTGCCCAGCTTGCTTCTTTGACTTTTTTAGAGTGGAAAGAAAATATGTGTGCCCCATAGTCTATGCCCCTTGCTAAATTTATCCTTTGATTATGCCTTGTATCCATTTAAATGTCTTTGATACCCCACTAATAAGGCTTACTCTTTTTTTATTTTTCTTTTCTCTTACATTATACATGATTAATGGTAACGGGGTACTCCTTTCATCAATAATATATAAATGATGAATTCTCTATTTTCAACTGTGATTGAGGCCTTGCAGCTGAATAATTGGGTAAGTGGGAGCTATGATGTTGCATAAGACCGTTTTATCATTTAATTACATTTGGATTTCAATATCAATAAGATTTTGTTGAAGTATGCTTGGACCCCAAACTACATTATATTTTCTTGCCCTCTTGTTTTCCTCATTTCTCTTTAAGTTTAGGATCTTAAAATGTAAAAAACTTATCACAATCGATGAGACACAAAAAATCAAAGCTCATAAGGTAAAAGATCACAAAGCTGAGGCATTGTTCGATGGTGTTTAGGTATGTTACAATCCACTGAAATCTGTTATAACATTCTCTCGTAGAACAAATTTCTTTTAATGTATGATTCTTAAAAATAATATTGAGAGCTAGGGATGAAAGTATTCACTATTCACATGTAATACTGTGACTATTTTTTTATGAACAAACTATTAAGTCTTTTTGTTATTCAATAGTTGGAGATATTAACATGATGTGTTCATGGAAATACTTTATTTCTCAAGGTTTTATTGTTTTCACATCTACTTTTTTTGTTCAACCACGAGAACATTATCTTTCTCGGTTAAAATAAATAATCATATGAAGACTTATATATCAGGTTCTTTCTTTTTTCAATCATATAAAGAATTATATGAGTAGCTTCAATGTAATCCTTATACTTTCATGCAATTCATATTTAATCTATTTTATTTTTCTTCTTTTTAGGGGTGAGGGATTGGATGAATTTGAAAGGCTTAGTGTTGCTATGAACTTTCTCTGTCACTTAAGCTTTGTTATGGTCTTATAAGACATTGTTTAGATGGCTGTTTGTTAAATGTTGCATTTTGAGATAGAAGATAATAAACTTGGTTTGTAGTTAAATGTCAGAATTCGGTTGCTTTCCACCAACGGTTATACTATATCATGAAATGTTGTAAGTCTACAACTAATTCTTGACTTTCTTATCTCATAAGTCATTTCTTGGTTGTTGATAATTTATATTATACTATTTGAAATATGAGGCTTGCTCCTTCATTTGAATGGATCATCCATGCTTTGGTACAACATTTTGATCTTGTCATGAAGCATCACCAAGGCAGTTACCTGTGCCACCACCTCCAACCACCAAGTTGACCTCCACTTTCAGTACCAAGTTGTGAAGTATACTAGATTTTAATTTTTTTAGATAAATTACTTTTGCTTGCTCTACGTAAAAATCAATATATAATTATCATTTGAGATGTGATTCCTAGTAAACAATGAGTTTGTAACAATTTTTACTGATTAAATAAAATGATATGTGATTTTGTTATTTCGTGATATTTTCTGAAAAATTATTTATTTTTTATATTTGTACAATTGTAATTATAGTAACAAAAAAGTTATAAAAAGTATGTAATAACATTAACAAAACAATAAGTATTTAAAAATTCTATGAAACACCTACGATAGCATTTATAAAAGGCTAAGAAAGACCTATGATATTATTTATAAAAGACTATAAAAGGCCTACTACAACATTTATAAAATGCTATGAAAGGCGTTTTCCAGCGTTTTTTAAACGCTATGAAAGGATTTGATAGCGTTTAAAAGCGTTATAAAAAGCTTTTGATAGCGTTTTAAAAAAAGGCTATCGTATAATTTTTTATAGCGTTTAAAAAATGCTATTATAGGTAGTGTACTTTTAATAACATTGGTATACATAGACTTTTAATAACGTTGGTGTACATAGTATTTTCAGAAACGCTATCGAAACCCTATGATAGCATATTTTGGTCGCTATCATAGCCTTTTTTTGTTGTAATGTAAAAACATATTTCATATTTAATTCCTTTAATATTTATAGATTGTTTTATTGAGAAACGATGGCAGAGATGATTTTTAAATGTATGCTTCAAATGCATCATTTTTACCCTCGAGATCAAATTGAATGGTTTCTCATCTCTGATATGTACTCTTCGTAGAGGTCCTTCCATTTCCACAAGCTCTCTTTAGGGAATTTATTGTCAAAACATGGAATAGTCCTTAAGTTAAAAACCTTGAATCTCACATTGAACAATGACAAGCTTAGCAACTTATCCAATTTTATTTATTGCACAGAGAAACTGACAGAAAATGAAAACTAACAAATAATATATAGGACTAACCTTTCTGACCCTTTTTTGCATTCTTTCAAGAATTTAGCAAACGATCATGAACATTATTCATCTGAAGCATCATATTTACCATAGTACTCATCACCACAATCAGATCTGTCGCTTTTGATCAATGAATATTTAGCTATTAAATAACATATGTAAATAATTATTTACCATTTTATCGTCATTATATAATTTTGCGTAATCCGCTTGGCTATTTTTTGGTAAGATGTGTTAATCGTAAAGAATATAAGTTTTACAGGTCCATAGCCATCAATAAATCAATAAATTTTGTAGTTATTTTACTGTAAATATTTTTAAATGCCATATGTAATATAAGACATACCAGTTTGTAACCATCATTGCACTTATACAAATTTGTCTGCTTATTTTATGGTAAAAGAATTGTCTACCATATGTATATTTCTTTATCTTAATTAATCAAATTTTATTTTTAATGCTTGCATTCTCTTATTAACTATTTTTTTCTTGCCGTATATCATTTTTATACAATGTCAAGATTTCATAGTTGTTTTGGAAGAGGAGATGAATGTCGAATTGTGGAATTAGGAGGGCCTAAAACTTTTTGGGCACCTGTAAAGGCAAGAACTTGTACCTATAAACTTTTTAGGAGCAATTTATAGAACAATAAAACAAGGAACTAAATGACAATGCAACGTGAAGCATTCACTTTCCATCTGAATTATTGCTCATTAGTCAAGGAAACAATGACCAAAACTAATACCACGAGTTGATCTCCTTCAAATTATAAGATAAGGTTCACTTATTGCTTGAGTAGACAGTTCACCTCACTTGACACTAAAAGCTCTCTCTTATTGGACTCATACTTCGTAGGATTGTTCTTCTGTTTAGGTAGGAAGTATGTATGAGAAAAACGACAACACTCATTCACTAACAATAATATTCCCAAAATGTCTCATTTAATTATTTTACACACAATTAAGAAAGAAGAATTAAAAAAATCATGAATTTTAATGGATCATATATATTTTGTGGTGCCAATGATAAAACCTATAATCAAGTATTGAAAATCTCATATCAATTGTTGGACATTGTGTGAGATGGCGTGAGATGTATATGTGACATCGTGGTTTGGTGCTTGGGCCGTCGGCCAAAACAGACAATATTTTCCGTCAATTGATAGATTATGCGTCTGAATTGGAAAGCTACAATTATATACATACATTTCTTTTGAAAAGTGAAATTTCATTCCATCAGGCCAAAGGCGACAACACATATCTTAACACAAATTGTTAGATCAAGATACAGATAAACAGTTATAAAAGTCAGACTAAACTTAGTTATCTCAAATGCTTAAGTTGTTAAGCCAAAGAAAATTTATATATTTGAGCAAGAGAGTGAACTTTTGAATCTGGCTCATCCATTCACAGAATTGGTGGATCGATCTGACCTATATTTAAAAAAATTTAAAAATAAAAACTTATTAACTTTTTCACTTTTAGTGTTATGTAGATTTGGGCCTGCATTTTTTTTATCAAAATTATATCTATAAATTTTAGGAGGAATTAAAAACTATAGCATTTATTAAAGAAAAATGTTATATAGTACCGTGACATTCAATATCATTACCAATTAATAATGTGTCAAATCTAACGATAGACATGATAATAGATTGAGAAACTAAATTCTAAAAATTAGGATTCTAATATATAAATTTCCTTATGTCACGTAAATTTTCGCATTCTAATAGCTACATAATATTATTGGTACTTGATTTTGATTTCCAACTGTTCGACTTCAATTCTTTTAGATGGAAGAATATGGAGATCAGGCTTCAGAGAAAATAAATCTGAAATCAAATTTAAGCAGCAAAATTGGACTTCTATAATTCTAATACTCACAGAAACATCATGATCCATAATTAAAAAACAAAATCTAACTCATCACTTACTCCTAATTCCTAACTTTTATGTACATCTTTCCTTACATAACAAAATTATATTTCCCTAAAAGACAAAATTATATTAAAAAAAAGCCCAAACAACAACAATAAAAAAGGGGAAAATCTCCATTAATTATAAATGGAAACCTCTGATGAATTCTACCTATTCTGTATAGGATTTGCTGTACTAGGTGGAGCTCTCCTAACACTTTGTTCCACAGCTTTCTTGGGCTCTTTCATGGATCCACCCATCTTCTTTACATTTTCTTTGACAGAATCCATGGAAATTAGGAGCTTTCTTGGGAGATTTCTTTCTGTTGAAATACTCTGTTGTTCATGGCAATGACACAATGAAGAACTCATGAGAATTTGAATAAGAATCAAGGCGAAAATGGTTGTCATAGCTCTGCAACTCATCACCTTCTTCATGATGACTGTCCTTTTTTCCTTAGTAGAAGAAGAGTATTTGAACATTGATATAGTACATAGTTTTGAGTTGAGTTAAATGGGTTTATATATAAATGACATTTTGACATGTTATATGTCACATGGCCTACATCAACATCTAGCTTTAAGTATTATTATTTATTTTTTGGCACGAGATTAGACTTCTTTTAGATTTTGAATCTTAATTTTTTTATCATAGGTTTAAAAATTAGGCTTTTTTCCAAAAATAAGGGATTAAACTCTTGTGTGATGACACATTAGGGAAATTCCGCCGCTGATTGGCAAGCTCCAATTTGTCTAGCTAATAAATAAAAATTTAGTGGTAAAGATCTGAAGAACATGAGGGAAAATCTGGGAGATCAGAGTAGTTGCAGTTATAAATTTATAGCTAATAATGAATTTTTTGGACTTATTACTTTGTTTCATTATAGTTTTTAAAGAAATTTGAGACTTGGAAGCGGCTTAACCATGTGATATTTGAATTGACTATTACAGTTTCTGACTTCATTTTTGAGTTTTTTGCAATTGGGAATTAAACTATTAATCTCATGTGATTAACAGTTGAAAGCCAAATCAACCCAACATGGTTACATGTTCTTCTTCACTTTCCTATTTCTGTCTTAATTGGCCTCTACTATGTACCTCTTTTACGTAAAATATTTGACTAAAATGTAAATTACACTCTTACACTGTCATAAATGTTTTTACAATTCACACTTATGAAATAACTCATTTACTTCTTGTTTGTTTTTTTATTTTCACCAAATAAAAGGAGAAAACTCGTTGTATAATCGAAACTTTAATATTTTTAACAATAATTACCCAGTTCAACACCAGACGAAGAATCAACCAAGGAAAAGCCGAATACTTCATAACCACCGATAAAAATCTGAAGATATCCAGTCAAAGAATTCGCTAGAAAGCATATTGAAAAAGAAAAATATGGAAATCAGTACCTCTACTAAGCGGAGGTGACAAAGAAGCAGATGAAAATCAATCTAAAATGGAGAAGTTTAGAACCTTAGCTTAGCCACTTTTGGCTAAAATGCAAAATAGATGAAAATCAATCTAAAATCCCTCTCTTTGTTTTCAACTAAACGAAAATCGTGAGAGAGATCTATTTGGTGAAAATAAAAATAACAAGTACTAAGTCGGTAAGTTAGTAAGTACATGGGTATGAATTGTAAAAACGCTAAAATGTAAGGATGTACTTTACAAAAAAAATATTTTTCAATAGGGCATTTGTGATAGTAGAAGTAAACTTCTGGTACTCCTAGTCGGAGTTTAAAAAACTCGTTATCGATCTGCATAACTTGATTTCAAGCATAAGTTGTTCGAATTTGAGAGCTCGTTCATTCTTTTTTCTCTTCATAATATGAATTTACTTATTATTTCAGAAGTGTCGCACATGAAAAGGAAAAAAATTTGCACCAAGGATAAATTGTCAATGCCACAAAAGTTCAAAGAGGGCCATGCATTGAGATACTCAGAGTTGGCGATGAAAATATATTGAAAATTGGCAATGAACTTATTTACTAAATAAGTGAATGTCATTGCCTCAATAAATAGACATATTTATAACAAATCTCCACGCCATAAATGAGTGAGCTTTAACGGATATATATTTGTCCTCTATGGCAAATATACTTACGCCCTTATGATAAATATAGATTAATTATGTTACAGAAATATGTTTACCCCTCTATGGATGTCTTTCGATAGTTTATTAGCGATCAACTAATAATGTTAACAGAATAAAAGTAGTCAATAAAAATCAAAGAATGAGTTGAAGATCAAGTAAAAAGCTTAAAAAGCTTAATCAGTACACAATTGTTTCCCTCTTTTGTGCTCCTAAAAAGGTGCCACTATCACCCATGTTTTATAATTGTTTGTAAATGGGAGAAGATGTTTGTAATAAAAAAGACATAAAATGGCCAATATAAGCCTTGACAAAATCTCATTCTTAATACAATTAATAAAAAAGTTTTATGTGATTTTTTCTCATCAAAATTTTTTTATGTAAATTATGTTCATTATTTCATTTATTTACTCATTATTTCCTTGTTTCTCTATAATTCAGCTAATTCTATAGTTGCGAATTATTTCCTTAACAACCGAAATCATTACAAAGGTTGAGTTTTCAATAGTTTTTAAAACAATGAAAAATTCTCAGTAATAGGGCAGAATGAGCTCTATCTGTTGTAGCTTTTGTTTCTTAGATTAATTTCCAATCTATTAATTCTATACTAATTTAGTAAAACAGGCATTACTATTTCATTTCTGCATGTATTTCACAAACGGGGTAGTCATGCTATGTAATGTTACGGCACCAAAAGTATTATTTATTTACTCTCAATCATATTTTTTTGTTAATGCGATTTTTAGTCTATTTTCTGATCAACTTATATATCACGTTTTGATTGATCAATTAACGTATCAATTAGGTTAATTTAATAAATAACTTTAATGAGCAATAAACATCATTCTATAAATTGTCGTCACAATATTAAAACTTAGTTTATTCTAAAAACATATGTATAAGTATGCACACACTTATATCGTCACAATATCACATATTTTTCCGCATCATGAAAAAACTTGATCAATATTTTTAAGACACAATTGAACTTTTGCTCGCTTGTCAGATTAAGTTTGGAAATCAAATGTGCATGATTCACTTACTTGGAATAATTTTTACAACGATCGTGGATCGTGGAAGAGAATGTAACATGAAATTCAACAATGAAAATTTAAAATGCTTTCCCACATGCCTAACTCCACAAATACCAACAGTAAAGTGCATTGTTTTCTTGCTAAATCACAACATATTATATCATTGCTTAGATCTGTTTGATATATTATTAATTCTTACAATAAATAGAAAAAGTGCCATTTTGCTGCTTTCCACACAGCTGTTCATATGGATATTGTTTTATGTTGGAAAAGAAGGTCCGAATGAAAGAAAGTTGATATATAATTAACTTTTTGTTATAATCTCATGCATGAACAAGTCCACCTACTACATTTGACCAAATTTGATTATAATTTATAGGATTTTAATATGGTATCCGTTCACTATTTCAACTCTTTTCAGATAAAATGGATTAGTATGAGAACACTAATATCATGTTTTAATTTAAAAAAAATAGTTATTGAAGAATGGGTAAGATTATTCCAGTAGTAATGATCATAAATATATCATGTTAAAAAAATCATAAAAAATGATCATAAATATAAAAAATATAAAAAAATAATCACTGCACGTATTTTAAGATAAAAAATCATGCGCCAAAAAAAAATTTGGCGTCACTCATGAAAAATTACTTTCAATAGTCAATGGTTTATATAATATATATAGTATATATTAAATATACATGCAATATATTTTATATATTCAATTTATATTATATAAATTTTATGAACATTGCACTTAACTTTTTCTGGTTGCAGGGAATTTGTTTTGTGAGGCTGATTTTTTTTAAGAATTGAGAATGGCTATTTTTTATTTTTCTTTTATTTTTGTTTATTTTTTTTAAAGTGTTTTATTCTTATTGTTCTCCCATTTAATAGACTACTTAAACATGTGTTTGGAAATGGTTGTTGAGCTAAAGCTTGGGTTAGTAGTCCAAGTTTAAGGCCTCCACTGGCTCCAAGGCCCAAACTATGGCCTAACCATTCCCAAGGAGAAAGGAAAGGTAACTTTGGTTTATAGTCTCTACTTTCTGTTTATTTATTTTTTTTCCTTTTTTATACACTACTTTTTGTTTAGCTTCAATTCAAACCTTACAATCAAATATGCAGGGACTAAATTGGCAATACTATATTTCCTTGAATGAATCAAATGGCAATCGACTTATGATGATCACACAATTTGACCAAATTTAGAGCGTATAAGTTATAACATATATTTCAACACCAAAACGTGTAAATATGTTTCCTATGGACGAGCTCTCACTTTTTTTGTAGTTAAAATGTTATGAGAATTGTGGAATATTATGACTTAAGCGTGAGACATCATGATATAGGTGTGTCTTTGCTAACTCAAGTGATACTGCTACATAATGACATTATGTATCGTGGATTGAGCATTCTCGCCTCTCCATATAAAAATAGTGTTTGAGTCTCTGTTTTCTAAGTCTGAGTCTAGTGTTGACTCAAGCAGCGGTATTATGTCGTGGGTCGATGACACCTTCCTTCCGATACCCAAGTACAGAATGCTTGATGAAATTAGGGATGTTGGAGGAAGGAATGTCAAAAATATTCGTGGATTTAGTACCCGCTACTATTTGACATAATGGATGGGTTTATGTCCTAAATACCAGTTGGGTACCCATTTTTTTGGAGAAAAAACCAAGCGCATGACATAATGGATGGGTTTATGACCAACTAAGGTTGTGACGCTCCGATCCCTGAGGGTTAAGCATGCGCACAATTTCAAAATCCCAAATTCGATACAAACCACAATTTTGAAAAAATTTCCAAATATTAAATCTTATTTTATCCATGATAAAAAAATATTGACCTTAAACTTATTCATGATCGGACTCTTAATCATTAAATAACGGAAGTGATAAAGTGTAATACCTCGACCCAACGTAAATGAGTATTTTCGTAAAATTGATTTAAAAGATCATGTGCTTTTAAAATTTGATTTAAAAAAAGAATTATTTGTAATTTTTTTGAAATTAGTTTAATTAGATATGATTTATTATAAAGTTTAATTTTTAAATTTTAAAAAGATTATAGTATATAATTTTAAAATCCACTCACATCTATATCTATATGCATATACACCCAAAATCAACCCTAACCTTATTTTTTTTATTTTATTTGACAATCTCTCTCTCCTTATTAAAGCACTCACTCACACCATATAAATATTACATCTAAGTGTAACCTCCCTCATCCCCCACTTCTAATTCACTAACCCCATCCCGTATGACTGTGTCTCTCTAAAACAGCAACCCTCTTTTTCTCTTCTTCGTTTTCTCTCTCTTAAAAGTTTTCCAGCAAGTTTTGCCTATTCTTCTTACTCTTCCTTGCCTCTCCACAATTGGTCTTCTCCGGTAAACTATTTTTTTCTTTCCTCTTTCATTGTTTTTCTCTATTTCTCAATTCAATTTTTCTATTTCAATATTATATGTAATTATCCAAATCTAAATTTTTGCTCTCTAATTTTCAGTAATTTATATTCTTGTTCGTCTCTGCTCTGTTCAATTATTCTTGCATCGTCGCCGTCCATCAATTCTGATAAGGCATTTTATTTTCTTCCTCTCGTTCTCGTCATTTCTCCTCCCTTTCTCTCGATTTATTTACCCTTTCACTGAGCTCATTCCTAATTTTTCTTTGTTAATCTATTTTCTTTCATTTGGGCAGCTTTCCATCGTTGTCTTCTTCAAATTTCATCGTCGTCTTCATCGTTGGTAAGCTATTTGTCCTTGCTTTCTTTCTTTTTTTCTTTCTTTCCTTGTTCCTCATCCTCTGTTTTTGTCTGTAACTGGGTCTTGCGACTCAGTGTTTCTGACCCGACCCATACAATCAGACCAAACCGATTCATCCGAACCAGACCGGTTCAATCAGACCGGATCGAGAATTGGTTCATCTGTTTTCTTATAAATTTTCAGACATACAATTCAAACCATTACATATGAAAATTTCACTTATACAAGGCATATACATTTATCACACATGGATCATATGACAATATAAGTTCACTTACACAAAATATATATATGAACATAACATGCTTACAGACAATTAAAACTTATGAGAATAACACATCTTACATTCATCACACGTGTCTCACGTTACACACGTGCGTCACATTACGATGTAAATTCACTTACACAAAGCATATACATTTATCACACATGGGTCATATTACAATATAAATTCACTTACACAAAACATGTATATGACCATAACATACTTACAGACAATTAAACGTGATTAGAATAACAGATCTTACATTTACACACATGCATCATATTACGATGTAAATTCACTTACACAAAACATATACATGAACATAAAATCGATGAGAATAACACATGTATGATAAATGTATATAACCCATGTATGATAAATGTAAATGCTTAGTATAGGACAGGTTCAAACCGTCCAGACCAGCTAAACCAAACCAGGTCAGACCGACCCAGTATTGAACCGAACCATTCTACTATAAACTAGACCGATCCAAACCTTTGACTCAATATTCTTCAAGTTACCTTTTCTCACGCAAAACTGTATTTTCCAGTCTCGCTCAGATAGGGTGTCATCTATTCATGTTTTGGTCATACATTGGGTGTCATCTATAAATGTTTTGTCACTCATGAGGTGTCATATGTTCATGTTTTTCGTCACCTATGAGTGTCATATGTTCTGTCGCCCAATGTGAGTTATATGTTTCATCGCCCGCTGTGTACCATCTGTTTCATCACCCAATGGCAGTCATCATTTTCGTCACCCAATTCGTCATGATATGTTTCAGTTAACGTGTGATCAGTTCTAATTAGATTGTTAACTATGGGTTATGCCAAGACATGATATGAATAAGTTTTTTATATGATTCAGTTTGAGACACGTGTTATCTACGTGCTATGTTAAGCATGTCATGATCAAGTATGTTATGTTATTTCATTTATGATATACGTCAAGTTTCGTTATGTTTGTCATGATTGCATTTATTACATGTAGTAGATGTATGTAATTATGTGAGTTTGTTTACTGAGTACTTTAAAATACTCATTCTTCCACAGTTGATTATGATGCAGGTGATGATAGCGAACAGTATGAGTGGGAGACTTCCATAACTAGTTGGATTAGAGGAATTTATAATTTTCAGTTTTTTTATTTGCTTCAAGAGTTAGGAAAATATTTTATGCTAAACTCAGTTACTTGAGTATTTTATATTACGTTATGTTTTTCTACGAATTATGATGAGAGAAAATTTCATGAATTATGGATTTCAAGTTTTGACTTTATTCAGAGTTTAATTATATTTTATCGAGGTTTTATTAATTATGCATTTAAGGCACTTTAATGTTTCCGTTATTTATAGTCAAAATTTTTCTATCATGGGTAAAATAAGATTTTAATATTTGGGAATTTTCTCAAAATTATGGTTTGTATCGAATTGGAGATTTTGAAATTGTGAATTGCATGCATGCTTAACCCTCTGAGATCGAGGCGTTACAGTTTGGTATCAAAGTAAATGTTTTAGATTCTGTAGACTTTTCTTAGTGAAAAATATGGCATGTCGCTCACTCGGCTCCTTCATCACCTTACAAGTCAGGTACACACGCATGATATATATATGTGTGTGTGTGTGTGTGTGTGTGTGTGTGTGTGTGTGTGTGTTTTAATTATTGATTCGGTATGATGTGTTTTAGTTTCATTATGGGATGTTTGTTACGTTTATGTTATATTTGCGCCATAACATTAGACTTTTGGTAAGTCTTGAAATTTTTGGGTAGCTGAGTAATGGCTCCCCTACAAGAAACAACAACCATGCATCGATCGATCGTGGTGCAAACCCTCTGACAACCATGATCGAAATGTTTCAAGAATTTTTGGAGTTATTGAGGCAGACATCGGCAGCTCACCTAGCTCAGCAACAACAACTGCAACAGATAACATCGATTGACATGCAGCTGATCCACACATTCTGGAGGTTGAACCCGCCCGAATTTGACTGTCACTCGTCTGACCCATTGTTAGCTGATAAATGGATTGTGAGATTGGAGTATATCTTCCAATTATGATGTGTTCTGAGATTCAAAAGGTTATATGTGCAAGTTTTATATTGACGTGAAAAGCTCGAAAATGGTGGGAACTCGCACAAAAAGCTCATGATGTTGTGCATAATCCGGTGAGTCAGGGTCGATTTAAGGAGTTGTTCTTTGAGAAGTATTTTTCGATAACCGTTACGACAAGTAAGGAGGCCGAATTCCTTAGACTGGTGCAAGGCAATACGATTGTTGTGAATTATGAAAGGAAGTTTGAGGAATTATCTCGCTACGCCATGCATTACGTTGATAGCGAGATCAATAAGGTTCAGACGTTTGAAAAGGGATTTTGTCCAGAGATAAAGGATTATGTGCCTCTCCATAAGCATACCACTTACGTAGCGATGATTGAAGCAGCATTGTTAATGGAGCAGAATCTTCCACCAAGAGAGCTGCCATGGAATGATCGCTCGTCACAAGAGAAAATGAAGCTTCAGGACGACCATATTGAACAACGAGATGCAAACAAACAAGTTAGAGATTCGCATGTTATTTGCGCAACTTGCAACAAAAGTCACATCGAACAGTGTTATCGAAAGATTAATGCTTGCTTTAAGTGTGAAAAAATTGGGCATTATCTCAAGGATTGTCTGTTGAACAAACAAGGTCAGAACAATCAACAAGAATAAAGGAAAGTCATTCGCTTTGACACACCAAGAAGCTGTCGGTTTGAATGCAGTCTCGGCCGGTATAGTTCTTGCCCTTGGGCATTCAATCTTCGCATTGATTGAATTTCAATTTTATTTTCTTCATTAGTATTTTATGTGTTATCGTTGGTTAGGTTTTGGATATTTTCCAGTGTTTTAAAAGTAGCATATTTCTTTCGAGGACAAAATTTTTTAAGGAGGGGTGAATATAATACTCTGATCCACGTAGATGAGTATTTTCATTAAATTGATTTAAAAGATAATATGATTTTAAAATTGATTTGAAGAATTTTTTGTAATTTTTGTAAAACTATTTTAATTAGATATGATTTATTTTAAAGTTTAAATTTTAAATTTTAAAAGGGTTTTTAGTATATAATTTTAAAAGTCGCTCACATATATATGCATATACACCCAAAATCAACCCTAGCCTTATTTTGTATTTTATTTGCCAATCCCTCTCTCCTTTTTAAAATACTCAGTCACACCATATAAATATTACACCCAAGTGTAACCTCCATCATCCCCCACTTCTATTTCACGAACCTTATCCCCTGTAACTGTTTCTCTCTAAAACAGCAACCACATTTTCCTCTTCTTCATTTTCTCCTTCTCTCAAAAGTTTTCCAGCAAGCTTTGCCTCTTCTTCTTACTCTTTGTTGCCTCTCCATAGTTGGTCTTTTCCTGTAAACTATTTTCTTCTTCCCTCCTTCATTGTTTTTCTCTATTTCTCAATTCAAATTTTCCATTTCAATGTTATATGTATAATTATCCAAATCTAAATTTTTGCTCTCTAATTTTTAGCAATTCACATCCTTGTTCGTCTCTGCTTTATTCAATTATTCTTGCATCGTCGTCGTCCATCGATTCTGATAAGGCATTTTATTTTATTCCTCTCGATCTCATTATTTCTCCTCCATTTCTCTCAGTTTATTTGCCCTTTCACTAAACTCATCCCTAATTTTCCTTTGTTCATCTATTTTCTTTCATTTGGGCAACCTTCCATCGTAGTCTTCTCCAGATTTCATCACTGTCTTCATCATTAGTAAGCTTAATTTCCCTGCTTTCTTTCTTCCTTTCCTTGTTCGTCATCCTCTTTTTTATCTGTAACTGGGTCTAGCGACCCAGTTGTTTCTAACCCGACATGTCACATCCAACCAGACTAAATCGATTCATTCAAACTAGACCGGTTCAATCACATCTAAACTGGATCGGTTCTGTTAGATCGGACTAAACTGGTTCAACCCATCCAGACCAACCCAGCTAAACCAAACCAGGTGGACCGACCCAGTATATGAACATAACATGCTTATAGACAATCAAAACTAACCGACTCAAGATTCTTCAATTACCTTTCTAACCCGAAACTGTGTTTCAGCCTCGCTCAAACCTTTGCATTGTTTTAATTGTTTGTAAGCATGTTATGTTCATGTATATGTTTTGTGTAAGAGAATTTACATCGTAATGTGATGCACGTGTGATAAATGTAAGATGTGTTATTCTCATCAATTTTGATTGTCTATAAGCATGTTATGTTCATATATATGTATTCCGTAAGTGGACTAATATAATGATGTGACTCTGATATTATAATTGTATCATGTATTTATATTTATTATCTGTTAAACCGTTTTTCAATAATGTTTATATTTTCTTAACACTTTGGTAATTATTTACTGTTCAGTTATTAATTTGATTATCATGAGATAAATATTTGGGTAAGACTGATTTTATGTTAGTATGTTATCATGTTTGATTATGTTACATGTATTAGTATGCATTATATGTTTACTTGTGAATCATATGATCAATTATTATCATGTGTTGGAATCTGCAAGTTATGAAGTTAATTCAGTCAAGTGGTAATTAGGCGATTGAGGTGTCATCTGTTCATGCTTTCGTCACACATAGGGTGTCATCTGTTTATGTTTTGGTCCTACATTGGGTGTTTTCTGTAAATATTTTCCGTCACTCGTGAGGTGCCATCTGTTCACATTTTCTATCACCTATGAGTGCCATATGTTCAGTCATCCAATGCGTGTCATATGTTTCGTCACATGTGTGCGCCATCTGTTTTGTTGCCCAATGGGTGTCATATGTTTCGTCGCCCAATTCGTAATGAAATGTTTCAGTTAACGTGTTATCAGTTCTAATTAGGTTGTTAACTACAGGTTATGCTAAGACAATATATGAATAAGTTTGTTATATGATTTTGTTTGAGACACGTCTTATCTACGTGTTATGTTAAGACATGTCATGATCAAGTACATTACGTTATTTCATTTATGACATATGTAAAGTTCAGTTATATTTTATCATGATTGCATTTATGACATGTGGATGAATGTTATTATTTGAGTTTGCTTATTGAATATTTTAAAATAATCACTCCCCCACAGTTGACGATGATGCATGTAGTGATGGTGAGCAGTATGAGTGAGAGACTGCCATAACTAGTTAGATTAGAGAAATTTATGATTTTTCGTTTTATGATTTGCTTCAAGACTTAGGAAAATGCTTTCTGTTAAACTTAGTTATTTAAGTAATTTATTTTACGTTATATTTTTCTACGAATTATTATGAGAGAAAACTTCATGAATTATGGATTTCAAATTTTGATTTTATTTCAGAGTTTAATTATATTTTATCGAGGTTTTATCAATTATGCGTTTAAGGCACTTTAATGCTTCCTCTATTTATGGTCAAGGTTTTCCTATCATGGGTAAAATAAGATTTTAATATTTGAGAATTTTCTCAAAATTATGGTTTGTATTGAATTAGGGATTTTGAAATTATGAAATTAAACATTTTTTGGTTGATCTATTAATCTCCTTTAAATCAGTTTTACGAAAATTTCCTTAACACTTGTTGGACAATTCTAGTTTGTTACTGTTTCAATCTTTGTTGGTTCCACTGATATATCGTCTTTAGAAACGGTATCCCAATTTTAGAGAATCCCTTCACAATGTGTGTTCATACGAACTGAAATGTTACATGACGAATTGGACGAAAAAATAAATGACACACAATAGGCTATGGAAACAGATGACACACTTTGGGTGACAGAACAGATGGCACCCATAGGCGATGGAAAACTTGAACAGATGGCACCCATAGGTGACGAAAAACTTGAACATATGGCACATCATGAGTGATGAAAAATATTTACCGATGACACCAATATGTGACCAAAACATGAACAGATGACACCACATGTGTGATCAAAACATGAACAAATGACATCCGATTCATATAACAGAACAAAACGTAAATAATTTGATTTCTTATTAACTAAGGCTCGTGCTTAAATTCACATCTTGCAAAATTACCACTTGGCATAATTTAGTTACATAGTTTGAAATATTCAATGCTTGATAACAATTTAATCATATGGTTCATAAGTAAACATATAATACATAATGATAGATGTAACTGAATCAGACATGATAACATACTAATTTATAATCAAACATACCCAAAAACTAATCTCAAGGTAATCACATTAATAACTTAACAGTAATTTAACACCAAAGTGTTCACGAATATAAATATTATTGAAAAATGGTTTAACAGATAATAAATATAAATACATGATGCAATTATATCATTGGAGTCAAATCACTATGTAAGCTCACGTACATAAAATATATATATGAACATAACATGCTTACAGATAATTAAAACCGATGAGAATAACACATCTTACATTTATCGCATGTGGGTCACACTACGATGTAAATTCACTTACACAAGCATATATATTTATCACACATGGGACATATTACAATATAAGTTCACTCACTCAAATATATACATAAACATAACATTCTTATAGACAATTAAAACTGATGACAATAACACATCTTACATTTATCACACGTGGGTCACATTCGATGTAAATTCACTTACACAAGCATATATATTTATCACACATGGGTCATATTACAATATAAGTTCACTCACACAAAATATATACACGAACATAACATGCTTACAGACAATTAAAACTGATGAAAATAGCACATCTTACATTTATCACACGTGAGTCACATTACGATGTAAAATCACTTATACAAGCATATATATTTATACACATGAATCATATTACAATATAAGTTCACTTACACAAAATAATTACATGATCGAAATCTTTATTATTACGATGTATATGCTTTGTATGAGTGAACTTATATTATAAAACATGCACAACCAAAAAAATAAAACATGCACAACCAAAAAAAAAAACATTGTTAGCTAATGAAAGAAAAAAAAACAAGGTTTTTAATGTAATCATCAGCTAACAATGGTTAACTAATAAAACATGCACAACCAAAAAAATATGCATATAACTTCACAATATCAAAATCTCCAAATCTTATTTTAACAAGATCTGGAGAAAATTTCCAAATATTAAAATCTTATTTTACCCATGATAGAAAAACATTGACCATAAATATCGGAAGCATTAAAGTGCCTTAAATACATAATTAATAAAACCTCGATAAAACATAATTAAAGCTCTGAAATAAAGTCAAAGTTGAAATCCATAATTCATGAACTTTTCTCTCATCATGATTCGTAGAAAAACATAAAGTAAAATAAACTACTTAAATAATTGTGTTTAACAGAAAACATTTTCCTAAGTCTTCAAGCAAATCATAAATTCCTATGATGCAACTGGTTATGGCAGTCTCTCACTCATGTTGCTCGTCATCATCATCTGCATCATAAATAACTGTGGGGGGTGAGTATTTTAAAATACTTAGTAAGCAAACTCACATAATAACATGCATCCACATGTCATGAATGCAGTCATGACAAAACATACTTGAACTTGACATATTTCATAAATGAAATAACATAACGTACTTGATCATGACATGTCTTAACATAGCCCGTAACAAACTTATTCATATCTTGTCTTGGCATATTCCCTAGTTAACAACCTAGTTAAAACCGTTCACATGTGAACTGAAATGTAACATGACGAACTGGGTGACGAAACAGATGAAGCACAATGGGCGACGGAAACAGATGACACACATTGGGAGACCGAACAGACGACATTCATAGGTGATAGAAAACATGAACAGATGGCACCTCATGAGTGATGTAAAAGATTTACGGATGACACTCAAAATGTGACCAAAGCATGAACAGACGACTCTCCATGTGTGATCAAAACATGAACAGATGACACCCGATTCGTATAACAAAACAAAATGTGAACAACCTTATTTCTTGTTTGTTAACTAAGGCTTGTGCTTAAATTCATATCTTGCATAATTACCACTTGACTTAATTTAGTTACGTAGTTCAAAATACCCAATGCTTGATAACAATTAATCATATGGTTCACAAGTAAACATATAATGCATACTAATACATGCAACAAAATCCAACATGATAACATACTAACGTATAATCAAACATACATAAATATATATTTATCTCATGATAATCACATTAATAATTGAACAGTAATTAAACACCAAAGTGCTCACGAATATAAACAACATAAAAAACATTTGAACAAATAGTAAATATAAATACATAATATACAATTATAACATCGGGAGTCACACCACCATGTAAGCCCACTTACATAAAACATACACATGAACCTAACATGTTTACATATAATTAAAGCTGATGAGAATAATGCCTCTTACATTTATCACATATGGGTCGTGTTACAATATAAGTTCATTTACACAAAACATATACATAAACATAATATGTTTACAAACAATTAAAACTTATGAGAATAACACATCTCACATTTCTCGCACGTAGGTCACATTACGATGTAAATTCACTTACATGGATTGCCACGAATTAAATACAACAACTAATAACCTAAAATCCAAGGATCTCATATCACAAAATATTCATATAATACTATAATTGCAAGGTTGTTCATAAATAAATCAATATTAAATAAACATGTTTTTTTAATCCGTATAAATATAGAGATTTAATTAAAACAATGCAAAGGGTCTGTGCGAGGCTGGAAAACATAATTTTTGGTCAGAAAGGTAACTGAATAATTTTGAGTCAAAGGGTTTAGATCGGTCTGGTTCAGAGTAGAACAATTCGGTTCAAAGTTGAGTCGGCTCGGTTAAATATTGGGTTGGTATAGCCTAGTTTGGTTTAGTTAGGATGGACCGGTTTGGTCTTGTCTAACTAAACAGGTTCGGTCTAATCTGATTGAACCAGTTCGGTTCGGTTGTATGGGTCAGGTTTGGTCAAAAAACAACTGGGTCACACGACCCAGTTACAGACAAAAATAGAGGATGGTGAACAAGGAAAGAAAGAAAGCAGGAAAATTAAGCTTACCAATGATGATGAAATCTGGAGAAGACGACAATAGAAGGCTGCCCAAATGAAAAAGAATAGATGAACAAAGGAAAATTAGGGATGAGTTCAGTGAGAGGGCAACTAAACTGAGAGAAACATAGGAGAAATTATGAGAACAAGAGGAAGAAAATAAAATACCTTATCGAAATTGATGGACAACGATGATACGAGAATGATTGAACAGAGCAGAGACGAACAAGAAAGTAAATTGCTGGAAATTAGAGAGTAAAAATTCAGATTTGGATAACTATACATATAACATTGAAATTGAAAATTTGAACTGAGAAATAGAGAAAAAAAATGAATGGAGAAAGACGAAAATAGTTTACCAGAGAAGACCAACTATGGAGAGGCAACGAAGAGGGAGAAGAAGAGGCAAAGCTTGCTGGAAAACGTTTGAGAGAGGGAGAAAATGTGGTTGCTATTTTAGAGAGAAACAGTTATAGACTTACAGGGGATGGGGTTCGTGAATTAGACGTGGGGGATGAGGGAGGATACACTTGGTGCAATATTTATATGGTGTGAGTGAGTCTTTTAAAAAGGAGAGAGGGATTGTCGAATAAAATAAAAAATAAGACGTGGGGGATGAGGGAGGATAGACTTGGTGCAATATTTATATGGTGTGAGTGAGTGTTTTCAAAAGGGAGAGGGATTGCCGAAACAGTTACAGGCTTACAGGGGATGGGGTTCGTGAATTAGACGTGGGGGATGAGGGAGGATACACTTGGTGCAATATTTATATGGTGTGAGTGAGTGTTTAAAAAGGAGAGAGGGGTTGCTGAATAAAATAAAAAATAAGGTTAGGGTTGACTTTGGGTGTATATGCATAAAGGTGTGAGTGAGTTTTAAAATTATAAACTAAAACCTTTTTAAAATTTAATAATCAAATTTTAAAATAAATAATACCTAATTAAAATAGTTTACAAAAATTACAAATAATTCTTTTTTTTAAAAGAAAATTTTAAAATCACATTATCTTTTAAATTAATTTTACGAAAATGCTCATTTACGTTGGGTCGGGATACTACATTCTCTCCTCCTTAAAAACCTTCGTCCTCGAAAGGAATATGTCACTTTTAAAACATAGGAAAGTACGCAAAACCCAACCAATGGTAAATCACACACTACTACAATTTAGGGATATAATGACAGTCATATATGCATTATAATGACAGCTCTATAAAATCTGTCAAAGGAAAAGAGGCAGATTTTAACTTTTGAGATAATATGACAGGTTTTAAATACAGTGTCATTAATATATGACTTATTATGATAGCTATTTTTTGGTCTGTCATAGTAACATCTCATTTTTTATTTTTTTTATTGATATATTTCTATAATTTTTCTTTATTTACAAAAATCTCATGTCATTTAACCCTAATCCCTAATCTATCTTAAATCATTTGCTTCAGATTTGAGAAACAGCACTCCTTGGAGATTAGGGTTTCTCTCTACCACTTTCTTTCACGATTCAGATCTGGAAACTCTCTCTCTCTCTCTCTCTCTCTCTCTCTCTCTATTTCTTCTTAGTCACGCGACTGAGAAGCCCCAGCCCCACGATTGTGATGTCTCCCGACGGGGAAATCAAAACCCCTAAAGGGTGCGACCAAGGAGCCACCGTCTTCATGCCCCGTGATGGAGAAATTGAAACCGCGAGAGGGAGGTGGCCAGCCTCTCACCGACTTAGGGTTCTTGTTCAAATTTCTTTGATTTAATTTTAATTTTTTATTTAGGGTTCTTGTTCAAATTTTTTGTTTGATTTTTGGTAACCCTTTGATTTTGAATCTGAGTTTGAAATAGTTAAGGTTTCTAGTTTTACTTTCCAAATAGGCTTGGTTACGATTTTATTTTCTATTTACTTTACCTCTCTATCATCTTTGTTCTTTTCCTTCGTTCTTCGCCTTTCACTCTATTTCAGATTGCTTGGTATGGGATTGAAAGTTGGGCAAGAGGGAGCCGTTATCGAGGATAGTAAAGTCTGACACATGGATTTGGGGTCTATAAGTTCTATAGAGGATACTTTTGCAAGGGAATCGTGTAATGGGCAGAGCCATGGTATTGGAGCTCAGACTTGCTCTGATGGTAACTGTTATGTAGGGGAGTTCAAGTGTGGCGTCAAGCATGGTCTTGGATGTTACCATTTTAGGTTAATTATTTTTCCATTTTATAAGAGTAGTGGCTTTGCTTTCATGTATCTAAATTCTTAGTTCCTTACTTAGCTTATTATATATCTTACTTATTGAATGGGTGTTTGTTCTTGCTTTAATATTTTGTAGGCTCTAAATTTTTGGAAGATAATTTTGTTATTAAAGTAAAACTGGAGATTGTGGTAAGAAAAGACCAGATATCATGCTTCTTTGTGCTTACTTTCATCGTATATACAATTTCTGATCAAAATTTTAGATTTCATATAAATACTTTCTAAATTAAATCCAAGTCTCACTGTTCCGTATCATGTCGAAGAATTGATAGGCAATATAGTTGAGGAGGCAAGGACTGGAGAGATTGGTGAACAGTCTTCTTATTAAAATGTGATTTACAGGTTAGACAGCTTGGAGTAGCAGCTCAAAAGTATCATACTGCTGTGCAAAAGGTATCATCCAACTTATCTTCTCTTGAATTGTAAACTAATTGTAATGTGTATGTTCTTTCCTTATGTATTTATTTAATTTTGAAGAAAGTATCTATCCATCATGCATTCATTTCTTTCTCTTTTAAGATAGAACTATAATTGGTCAATTGGTCTTATATACCACTTTGCTATTATGTAAGTATCTCGAATGTCAAAGATGTTTTTCTCACTATTTACTTTTTTTAATATGGAGTTTAAATACTTATCCCTATTTGAAAAAAAAAACATCTATTTGTTGTGGATAAGAGATAATATCGATCAAGTGGCTGCCGTTTTTAATAACTTTTTAATTGGTAGAAGTTTTGAAATAGAGTCCGAGAATGGTTAATTCCTAAGGAAAAAACCATAACAACTGGTTCAATTGTGAACTTCACTTTATTCTAATATGACTTCTTATTTTTGTCAACTAAATTACATGTCCATAGTCAAAGGACATGCATTTACAACTAAATGATGCTTTTACTACTGATAGGGCAGATATGCCTAGCATAGAAACTCATTCATCCTTTCCAAGTCCATAGAGGATGCATATTCTTAGCACATAACACCCACGACATTGGGGTACTTAAAATAAACTATACATAGATACATCCACAATCACAAAACATAACTTTTGGAAGCCAAGAACAGATAAACAGAAAAACACAGCTGAGAGCAAAGGGTTTGGGAACTTTATTTTGAATGAAGCATGGTTAATTTAAAATTATGATTTAGGTTTGTGGCATCTACTTGACAATTGGCAAAGGCCTTGGAAGTCTCGTTAGTAAAGATCTAAGCTACATCAAGAGATATGTATGGTGCCTTTAGGTAATTTCGTTTATAAACTTGTAATCAATGAGTTACCATGACCTTTCTTATTCACCTTTCAATTGAAGTTGAAACCTATTTAGTTTTTGTTCTAAATAATTTGCATGGGGTAATTTCGGCAAGACGATATATTAATACTAAAAGATAATTTTGCTGGAATGTTTATTCATGATGAAATAATTTTCTTGTTCAAAACCTTCACTTTTAACGACTGCTCATTGCTCATTTAACATTTATCTATTAACAATCTCTTATATTTATTTTTAATTGGGATTTGCAGATTTGAAAAGTCATGAAAGATTTGTTTTCTTATTCATTTCCTGAATTTACACTCATATCTATCCCATGCGTTTAAATTTTAAAATAGATGTTAAGGTGACTTTTGTAGCGTATATTTTAATATTCATTGATGATCTCGTACTTCATCAATAGGCCTTTAGTTAGACTTCTTTATGTGATTTGTGTTGAAGTTATTTTTAGTTCAAACTCAACTTTGAAATTACTAAATGTTGTCATTTATTCGTGTTGTACTTATGTTTGGTATAAAGAAACTCCATTAGGCAAATACATGTGTTTCTTGTAGTTACTTTCTTCAAGGTTGTCTATTACTGAATATTTTATCCATTAATCAATTCTTTCAGTTTTTATTTAAAACTTTTGAATTTGGATTGTGTTACTTTTGTTGATTTTTGAAGAGGCTCTGCTCTGAAAATATCATCGTTACTAACTTAGTACCTTGGTGGAATGAGCTGCAAGGGCATAAATTTGATGAAATGCTTTTAACAGATAGGATCTTTGTCATGAATCCGATGAAATGTTTTCTGGGTTCTTTGGCTTGAAAGAAATGGAAGATCTTGTTTAGAAATATTCGTTGTCAAATTTATTAATGAAAATGATTTTTTTCCTTCGTAGGTGAGGATTGCTAGAATACTTAACATATACGGACCCAGAATGTGCATCGATGACGAGCGTGTTGTCAGTAATTTTGTGGCACAGGAAAGAAATTTGTATAGAATGATCATATTCATTTGCTCAAAATATGGTTTATTATAGTGTAAATTGGGTATTAATTATGATTAGTGTGGATAATGTAAGCGTTAAGGAGCCTTTAACTGTTTATGATGATGGGAAGCAGATAAGAAGTTTCCAATATGTTTCTGATTTGGTGAGTAATTGCACTGTGAATTAGCTATGCTTTGTTAGAATAAAATCAGTCACTTTTGTATCTTTTTATTTATGTAGATGTTTATAGGATTTAACTATGTCATGTACAAATTAACTTGAAGTGTTTTCTTTCGGGGTGTTTGCGTTGATGTACAATTTTTTAGTTGTGTTTTAAATGTCATTTTTCGATTGTCCTCGTGAAATTATTTTTATAAAGATAATTGTTGTTGTTCTTATAAATGAATATCTAGCTTGTGGATATTCTTCAAATAATTTTTACAGATGAAGATGGAGTGAAGATGGAAGTACAATTGATTGATATTGAATTGAAACGTTCCTTGTGTCTCAGCATATCTAGAGATAGTATATGGTAGATATTATATTATGATGGAAGTTTTGTTGGACTTAAAGTAACTTATTAAGTAAAGATTTAAGAGGATTTGATTAATATTTCCATGTATATTGCTTTCACATGATTTGTACGATTAAAAAATATTGTTTTCACATGCTTTGTACTAAAACTGAGTTATTTCTCCACTCTTGTGTTTTTGTTTTCCTGTATCCATTTTCATGATCGCTCAAGTATTTAATCTATCTGGTTCACCCTATATTTGTTTTAATTTTTTGGTGCTTTTTCAAAATGCATGTAAAATATTGAAGGGCTATCATGAAAAGGCAATGCCTTTCATTTTAAACAAGAATTCTCTGTCATCTAATTAC
Source organism: Datisca glomerata (assembly GCA_003255025.1). Lineage (NCBI taxonomy): Eukaryota > Viridiplantae > Streptophyta > Magnoliopsida > Cucurbitales > Datiscaceae > Datisca > Datisca glomerata. The sequence continues at coordinate 151,791 of QANY01003750.1, read as the reverse complement.
TTTTGACGCCACCAATGATGACGGGGAATCCCCGTCATCTAATTACTTTTGGCGGTACTCTATTATGATAATAGCCTGATAGATGACAGGCGGTCAGCCATCATTATAAGGTTAGAATGACGGGTTCTCACTGTCATCTAAGGCCAAAATTGTAATAGTGACAAAACACAATATAGTGGATAATTGAAAAAACTAATATCAAGATGTAATCAATATGAAGATCGAATGTCCAAGAGCAAGAAGTATACCAACAACAATTGTGGTTTAATCGTTACCTTCTTGACTTGTCAAAGTGAATATCTTTCCTTTATCCTTGCTCACATTTGTGTCATTGTGTTGACCATGTTTAATTACAGAACATTCCTTAAGATAATGCCAGGTCTTCCCACACTTCAAACAGGCTTTTGACAACTTATAGCACTGTCTAGGATGATGCTTGTTACTAGTGGCACATAAAGGATGAGATTCATTAACTTTTTTCTTAGCATCTCGTTGTTCAGTATGATCATCTCGAAACTTCATTTTCTCTTGCGATGAGCGATCATTCCATGGTAGCTTTCTTGGTGGAAGATTTTGCTCCATTAACAATGTTACTTCAACCACTGTTGCGTAAGTAGTATGCTTATGAAGTGACATGGAATCCTTTATCTCTAGATGAAGTCTCCTTTCAAATGTCTGAGCCTTCTTGATCTCACTATCGACGTAATGCATGGCGTAGCTAGATAATTACTCAAACTCCAATAATGGCCTGCATAATTAAGTAAGTATACTTGATTTGATTATTTTTTATATTAATATCAGAGCCGTATTTTGTGATGTGTCCGTGTCCATCTGATTGTCAACTATCTATGTTCTATTTTTTAACTGATATTGTACGTTATTTTTGGAAATCACTATCTAAAATCATTTTGGGAAAGTGTTCAATTGAACATGGTTTCAAGTTAATTCCTTACTTCACAGATTCGGTTTTGGAATTTTATTCTACATCTCAATGCAGGTTTATTACAGTAGATGTTTCAAATTGGAAATCCCTTGTTTTTTGGTGAATTGAAAGCACTATCCATATTTATCGATGGCTTGTTCTTTGGGCTTTCATAAGTGTTTGTTTTCACTTTATTTCTTTGGCTATTCCCAATTCGTTTTATTCAGTTTTGAGATTTTATATTGTCTCCATGGTTAGTTACTAGATTATGAGAAATTTCGTTGCAGTTGGATTGTGACTAGATTTGTATAATTTGGTCAACCACATGTTTTCTGTTGCATGATGTGATTAGATTTGGACTTGAATTTCTATTACTCGACATTCAGTAATCTTCCGAAATGGTTTTGTTTGCATTTCAGTAGAGTATTAACTGTAAGTTTTTGCACCTGTGCTTTTTGCACTGTTTGTATATTTGTGGGTTTGATTATTTTGAAAATTCTTATTTTTAAGTGATTCTATCTTGTGTGAATAATTATTATTTTGGAATAATATTAGATTGTGTTTTGGCCATTTTTTGCTGCTTGTTTTGAAGTTGTTCTGAGACTGTCCTTTATGCACGTTTTCATTGAGAATTATTAAAGCCCAATTCGTGACCTGACTCTTTCTATAGTATACAATCATAATCTGTGATTTTATGTTGCATGGTTCACCTAATTTGGAGTTTTGTTACTTACTGATAATTCTTTCATTCAGTTGGATTTGTTTCTTAAATTTCAGTGAATACTGTAGAATTTTTTTTTTACCGATACTTTTTTTTAATATGTTCACACATATTTTTAAAGTGATGTATATTTATTATGTTAGTACAAAAGATGGATTGGGCCCAGATTATGACGGATAATATACTATGTACTATGAACTCTGTGAGTACAAAATGAATCAACATCACAACATGGTTGAACATGTAGAGTATTTGAGTGAAATGTACAACGAAGTGCGAAGAAAAGGCATTGAAGTTGAGATAGATATATGCAAAATTCTTCTCAATTCCTTATCAGACTCGTGGAATGCAGATAAAGAAGAGATCATGAAAAACTATACCCCTGAAGTATACGAGAGTATTGCATAAGACCTCATATTAAGAGAGGAACGAAATATACGTTCAGAAATTTGCCGTTCAGCTGCATTATCATAATTCGTAAATCTTCAGAGTGCAAGGTTGGGCCTTGGCGTAGACAGAAAAGAACATACACTGAATGAAATCTCATGTTCAAGTGTTTAACAGAATGTGATGACTGTTTTTTGTATTAATTCTAACTAAGTAAGTTGTCATGTTTAGTATAGTCTCTTAGTTTGTGTATATACTTTTCATGTTATGATATTAATTGAGTAAGAGTTATGATAAATGAGATTAGTGTATTATCATATGTGATATGTTTTGGGCACATAACTAAATAATGGTGATCTGATATTTTGTGTGGGAGATGATTGTAAGCACTGCGAACTTTCGATCTAATACTCAATATTTGAGGTCAATGTAAAACAAACATGTTTATTTAATATTGATTTATTTCCAAACAACCTTGTGATTATAGTATTTTATGAATATTTTATGATTTAAGATCCATGGATTCCAGGTCATTAGTTGCTGTATTTAATTCGTGGCAATCCAGGTAAGTGAATTTACATTGTATTGTGACCCACGTGTGATAAAAGTAAGATGTGTTATTCTCATCAGTTTTACATATATATGTTTTGTGTAAGTGAGCTTAGATAGTGATTTGACTCTGATGTTATAATTGTATTATGTATTTACATTTATTATCTGTTAAACCATTTTTCAATAATGTTTATATTAGTGAACACTTTGGTGTTTAATTACTGTTCAGTTATTAATATGATTATCTTGAGATTAATTTTTGGGTATGTTTGATTATAAGTTAGTATGTTATCATGTCTGATTATGTTACATGTATCAATATGCATTATATGTTTACTTGTGAACCATATGATTAAATTGTTATCAAGCATTGAATATTTTGAACTATGTAACTAAATTATGCCAAGTGGTAATTATGCAAGATATGAATTTAGCATGAGTCTTAGTTAACAAGAAATCAAATTGTTCACGTTTTGTTCTGTTATACGAATTGGTTGTCATCTGTTCATGTTTTGGTCACACATGAGGTGTCATATGTTCATGTTTTGGTCACATATTGGGCGTCATCTGTAAATGTTTTCCGTCACTCATGAGGTGCCATCTGTTCAAATTTTTCGTCACCTATGAGTGCCATCTGTTAACGCGCCCAGTGTTTGTCATCTATTTCCGTCACCCATTGTATGTCATCTGTTTCATCGCCCAATTCGTCATGTTACATTTTAGTTCATGTGTGAACAGATCTGATTAGGTTGTTAACTAGGGAATATGCCAAGACAAGATATGAATAAGTTTGTTATATAGTTTTGTTTGTGACACGTGTTATCTACGTGCTATGTTAAACCAAGTCATGATCAAGTATGTTGCATTATTTCATTTATGATACATGTCAAGTTCAATTTTGGTATGTCATGATTGCATTTGTGATATGTGGATGCATATTACTATTCGAGTTTGTTTACTGAGTATTTCAAAATATTCATTCCCCCACAGTTGTCTACGATGCAGGTGGTATTGGCGAACAACATGAGTGAGAGACTGTCATAACCAGCTTAATCAATATAAATGAATTTAGGATTTTTCAGTTTATGATCTGCTTAAAGACTTAGGAAAACATTTTAATTAAATTTAATTATTTATGTAGTTTATTTTACATTATGTGTTTTTACGAATTAGGATGTGTGAAAATTTCATGAATTATGGATTACATGTTTGACTTATTTCAGATATTAACTAAGTTTTATCGAAGTTTTATTTATCATGCATTTAAGATGCTTTACCGCTCCCGCTACTAATAATAAAGATTTCGATCATGGATAAGTTTAATGCTTCCGCTATTTAAAATCAAGGTTTTTCTATCATGGACAGATTTCCAATTTAGGAATTTTCTCAAAATTAGAGTTTATTTCAAATTGGGTATTCTGAAATTGTGAAATTACATGCATGCTTATTCCTCAGAGATCGGGGCATTATAGTTACAACTGTAACATCCCAAAAATTTAACTGAGTTTTAGTTAAATATTTTACCAAAAACATAGCGGAAGCTAGGTCAATTTTTTTTAAAACAAACTCACATTAAATACGATAATATATTACAGAAAATCAAATCCTTCATCAAACTCTTAATTACATAAAAATAAATTTTACTTAATAAAACAGTCAAGAACCCAAGAGTACGTGTTTTGAAGTCTCACGATTTAACTTAAATAAAACCCAACATCAAATGAACAATTACTAAGACTTTTAAATACAACTCGATGACTCTCGTCCATTGCCAGAGACTCTAGACCTCTTTGACAATAAACTCCTCCTCAATATTATCATCATCTCAAAATTATAAAATAAAATGGAATGTGTATAAAAATATACTCAATAAGTAAAATCGTACATACATAACCTCACATACAATGCATACCATTTTATCATATAGAATGTTACTTATACTCTTATCATTCATTCAGAGAGTTCATAATTTTTCTTACAAAGATGCTGGCCAACTTCTGTTAGAACTCGCCATCACACCCAGAGCAGAAAAAATATCACCCATCGGTAAGTTGTTAGTTTGTAAGGTACGTACTAAGTGACCTTCCTCACAAGTACCATTTCGCACCTTCGAGGAGGTGGAACCAGTTGTAATAATTATCTTCCCACATAACTAACTAGAGCATTTTCAAAGACTTGTAAGGTACGTACAAGTGACATTTCTCAAGAGTAGCATTTCGCACCTTCGAAGAGGTGAAACCAGTTGCAATGGACGAGAGTCATACAGAGGATGATGTAACACATACAGAGGTTTGGTAGGTACGTGGCTCTAACGGCATAATATTTTACATTTCATGATCATAGAGTAGTATTTCATATCTTATATCACATTAGTTTATCAAATTTCAGATCATTGAATGCATACTCATTCAGAGTACATCATAACAGCCCAATGAATACATCACAAACAACCAAACAAGAAAGAGAAAATCGAAGTTAAATTCACATTTTTCAGACACAAGAAAGCAACCATGCAGTTACATATGTAAGATTTAGCTTACCTTATATACCTCTTTAAGTTCCTAAAGTTCAAGTCCTTAAAGGATAAAAGAAAAAAATTTCATTCTTAGACGTTTTCAAACACTAACGAAAAAAATACAGTTTGAATGTCTGGTTTTGAGAATTTATTATAAATTGCACCCAATGTAAAAAATTACAAATATTAGTTATGAATGATGATCCATGTCTCATAGATCTTGATTTAAAATTTTATAATTTTTGAAAGTATTTTCATATTGAAAAATCCTCATCAACTAGGGTCTTTGTGGCAGTAAAATGAAATTCAGATTTACAGGTTTAACTACTCATTTAAAATACCATATCTTATCTAAAAATTAGAAAAATTTACAGAACTATATTTACATATGATAAAAAAAACTATTGTATAATATTTAGGCCAAAATGATGTAATGTATGCCAGAAACTAAGCCATGAAGTTGAAGTGGTTTGCCCCTATATTCAGGTTTCTGAAGAAGATTTGAAAAAATGTTTAAAATTCCGCAATTTTTAAAATTCCGAAATTTTTACAGGAGTAAGATTAATGTCTTATATGATATTAGTATTTTCAGAATTTTTAATCAATAAATTCTTAGTAAAAAAATCGTTTTATCTGTACTATCAGAATTTTCATAGATATATACAACAACGGTTATTTCCATATTCACAGAACAGTAACCATTTATTATTATTTTTTCTTTAAATTTTATATCATATGACATTAAACTTACAAATCTATATGTGTATACTTAAAATGAATAGAAAATAAGTTTACCGGAGAATGGGTGGAAGAATTGATGATGATTTGCTACTGAATCAATGAACGGTGATGAAGCAACCGTGGAGTAGAAACAGAGACCAGAAAATGGAGGTTTTAAAAAACTGAAATTAAAGAACATATTTCCTTTCAAAGAGTAATTAATTAGCATAAGAGAGCAAAGAGACAAGATTTAAAAAAAAAATAGAGAATGAAGAAGAAGGAAATGGTTACCGGAGATCAACTTTGGTGGATCGACAAAACTGAGAGAAAGAAGGAGTTAAAATAGAGGTTTAGCGTGAAGAAGGAAGGAAATTGTCACAGAATAGTTGCTGGAAATGAGGGAGAGAGGGGGACGTGTTTGCTGCCTGAGAGAGAAAAAGAGCAACAATTGAAGGGGTTCATGAAAGATAAAATGAGAGAGTGAGGGAGATAGTTGAGTGTGATGCTTATATGGGATGAGTTAGAAAATTCTTTGCTGGGATGGAGGCTACGTGTAAGAGAGAGAGAGATGGTCAGAAAGATATATGGTATTTAAAGTGTATAGATTAGGGTTTTCTTTGGGTGTAAAGGCACATAGGTGTGAGTGGATTATAAAATTATATCATAAAACCATTTTTAAAATTTAAAGAAATCAAATTTAAAATAAATCATATCCAATTGAATAGTTTTACAAAAATTACAAATAATCTCTTTTAAAAAATCAAATTTTGAAATCACGTTATCTTTCAAATCAATTTTACGAAAATGCCCATTTATGAAGGGTCGAGATATTACATTCTCCCCTCCTTAAAATTTTTCGTCCTCGAAAGGAAGATGCCACATTTAAAACACTGGAAACACCCAAATAGAATCCAAAACCCAACCAACGGTAAAGAATAAAACACAAATGAAGAAAACAAAAATTGAGATTCAACCAATGCGAAAATTAAATGCCTAAGAGCAAGAAGTGTACCGGCGACAACTACATTCTAATCGACAGCTTCCTGAGGTGTCAAAGCGATCTCCTTTCCTTTATTCTTAATCAATGTTGAGCTATCATTCAGACCTTGTTTGATCATAGGACAATCATTTAGATAATGCACAGTTTTCCCACACTTGAAGCAAACATTCAACTTCCGATAACATTGTCTTGCGTGCTTCTTGTTGCAAGTGCTGCAAACAGGATGAGAATCTCTACCTTGTTTCTTTGCAACCTTTTGATCAATATGGTTATTTTGAAGCTTCCTTTTCTCTAGCGATGAGCAATTATTATGTGGCAGCTCTCTTGGTGGAATATTTTGCACCATTAACAACGTTGCTTCAACCACGTAGGTGGTGTGCTTATGGAGCGACATCGAACCTTTTATTTCTGGACGAAGTTCTCTTACAAGCGTCTGAGCTTTCATGATCTCGCTATCAACATAATATGTGGCGTAACGAGATAATTCCTCAAACTTTCTCTCATACTTAGTTACAATCATATTTCCTTGCATCAGCTTGAGGAATTCAACCTCTTTATTAGTCCATGTCACTGGATTATGCTCGATGTCATGAGCTCCCACCATTTCCTAGTTTCCTATGTCAGCACGAAGGTTGCATAACCAATCTTTTGAACGTCAGAACACAGCATGTACTGAAAAATCTGCTCCAGTCTGGCAACCTACTCATCAACTATCAGTGGGTTGGATGAATGGCCATCGAATTCCCGTGGGTTCAGCCTCCTGAAGATCTGTATCAATAGCATGTCCACTGGTGTTTGTTGTGATTATTGTAATTGTTGTTGTTCAGCTGGGCGATCCGTCGATGTCTGTCTCAACAACTCTAAAAATTCTTGAAACATTTTCATCATGGTCGGTGGAGGGTTCGCACCAGAATCAACCAGTGCGTGATTGTTGTTTCTTGTAGGGGGAGCCATTGCACTGACTTGTAAGGTGATAGAGGAGCAGAATGAGCGACATGACATATTTTTCACTAAGAAAAGTCTAATGAATCTAAAACCATTGCTCTGAAAATAGCCTGTCAGTCCTAAGAAACTCTTAATTTCCATAACACTTATTAGTCTGATCCAATTCATGATAATCAAACTAATAACTAAACAGTAACAATTACAAAAGTGCTAACGAACTATAAACATGATTATAACATCAGAGTCACATTATTCTATATGTCCACTTACACAAAACAATTATATGAACATAGCATACTTACAAACAATTAAAACTGATGAGAATAACATTGTTACATTAATCACATGTGCGTCACATTATGATGGAAATTCACTTACACAAAATATAGACATGAACATAACATGCTTACAAACAATTAAAATTGATGAGAATAACACCTCTTACATTTATTACATGTGGATAGCATTACAATGTAAATTCACTTACCTGGATCGCCACAATTAAATACAACAACTAATTACCTGAAATTCAAAGATCTCATATCACAAAATAGTTTATTTTAAAGTGATTTGGGTATGATTGATTTTATGTTAGTAGATTATCATGTTTGATTCTGTTACATGTATCAGTATGCATTATATGTTGACTTGTGATTCATATAATCAATTATTATCATGCATTGGACTCTGCAAGTTATGAAGTTAATTCAGTCAAGTGTTAATTAAGCAATATATGAACTTAAGCATGACCCTTAGTTAACAAAAAATCGGGACTATTCAGGTTTTGTTTTGTTATACGAATGGGGTGTAATCTGTTCATACTTTCATCACATATAGGGTGTCATTTATTCATGTTTTGGTCATACATTGGGTGTTATCTGTAAAAAATTTATGTCACTCATGCGGTGCCATCTATTCACGTTTTCCATCACCTATGAGTGCCACCTATTCTATCACCTAATATATTGCATATGTTTTATCACCCGTTATGTGCCATCTGTTTGATCGTCCAATGGGTGTCATCTGTTTTATCGCCCAATTCGTCATGATATGTTTCAGTTAATGTATGATCAGTTCTGATTAGATTGTTAACTAGGGGTTATGCTAGGACAATATATGAGTAAGTTTGTTATATGATTATGTGTGAAACACGTGTTATCTGTGTACTATGTTAAGACATGTCATAATCAAGTACGTTACATTATTTCATTTATGATATATGTCAAGTTCAATAATGTTTTGTCATGATTGCATTTATGACATGTGAATGCATGTTATTATGTGAGTTTGCTTACTGCGTATTTTAAAATACTCATTCCCCACAATTGATTATGATGCAGGTGGTGATGGCGAGCAGTGGGAGACTGCCATAACTAATTGAATTAGAGGAATTTATGATTTTAAATTTTATGATTTGCTTCAAGAATTAGGAAAACATTTTATGTTAAACACATTTATTTAAGTATTTTATTTTACGTTATGTTTTTCTACGAATTATGATGATAGAAAACTTCATGAATTATGGATTTCAAGTTGACTTTATTTTAGAGTTTAACTATGTTTCTTCGAGGTTTTATTAATTATGTATTTAAGCCACTTTAATGCTTCCATTATTTATGGTCAAAGTTTTTTTATCATAGGTAAAATAAGATTTTAATATTTAGGAATTTTCTCAATTATGGTTTCTATCAAATTGGCGATTTTGAAAATTTTGAAATTACATGCATGCTTAATTCTCGGAGATCGGGGCATTACATAAAGTGTCTTAAATGCATAATTAATAAAACTTCAATAAAATTGAAATCCATAATTCATAAAGTTTTCATTCATCATAATTCGTAGAAAAACATAACGTAAAATAAATTACTTAAATAACTGAGTTTAATAGAAAAGGTTTTCCCAAGTTTTAAATCAATTCATGAACTGAAAACATAAATTCTTCTAATCCAACTGGTTATAGCAGTCTCTCATTCATACTGCTCGCCATCACCACCTGCATCATAACCAACTGTGGGGGAATGAGTATTTTAAAATACTCAGTAAGCAAACTCACATAACAACATGCATCCACATGTCATAAATGCTATCATGACATAACATAACTAAATATGACATATATCATAAATAAAATAATGCAACGTACTAGGTCATGTCTTAGCTCAATATAGCACGTGGATAACACGTGTCTCAAACAGAATCATATAACAATCTTAATAATATCTTGTCTTGGCATATTCCCTAGTTAACAACCTAATAAAAATTGATAACACACTAATCGAAACATATCATGACGAATTGGGCAACGAAACAGATGACACTCGTTGGGCGACGAAACAGATGGCACACATCGGGTGACAAAATAGATTACACACATTAGGCGACGGAACAAATGGCACTCACTGGTAATAGAAAACATGAACAGATGGAACCTCATGAGTGATGGAAAACATTTACAGATGACACCTAATGTATGACCAAAATATGAACTGATGACACCCCATTCGTATAACCTATCATAACATGAACAGACTATTTTCTTATTAATTAAGGGTCGTGCTTAAGTTCATATCTTGCTTAATTACCATTTGACTGAATTAATTTCATAACTTGCAGAATCCAACACATGATAATAATCGATCATATGGTTCACAAGTAAAAATATAATGCATATTAATACATGAAACACAATCAAACTTGATAACGTACTATTGTATAATCAAACATACCCAAATATTTATCTGATGATAATCAAATTAATAATGGAATAGTAAATAACTATCAAAGAGTTCATGAATATAAACATTATCGAAAAACAATTGAACAAATATTAAAAATAAATACATGATAGAATTATGACATCGAGAGGCACACCATCATGTAAGCCCATTTACCTGGACTGATATGAACAAAATTCGTAATTATTGACTGGGTGTAAACTGATCAAAGCTGTATCGGTTCTACTTGGTTCAATTGGTCTAAAAGAGTCAGTTTGGTTGGGCTGAACCGGCTCAGGCAAATGAATCAGTTTGGATTGGTCTGATTTAACCGATTCAGACCAATCCGGTAAATCTGAACATGTTTAGTTCAAGTGAACCTGTTCAGGTCTGGATGATCTGGTTTCGGTCTGGGTCCCAAAGGCCCAGTTACAGTCCAAAATAGGGAAAAGCAAGAAAGAATAGGGGAGGGGAGTGAGCCTGGCCGATGATGGTAGAAACGTAGAGAGAGGTAAAGAAGAGCAAGGGAGAAAAATGAAAGATGAAGCAAAGAGGAAAAGACAAAGTAGGGGAGAAAGAAAAGACAAAGAAAGAAGAGAAGAGGAAGAAGAAGCTTACCGGTGATGGAATGGCGACGACAACAGTAGGGAGCAAGAAGAGAGAAGAAGAAGAAAACATAGAGAATGGGGGAGGACAGGGGGGTTTTATGATTTGGGGCTTAGGAGGAGAGAGAAAGAGAAAACTAATATATAAAGCATTAGGTTAGGGCTAGGTTAGGGTATAAATAAGCATATGGTGTGAGTGTGCTTGAAAATGGGGAAGAGATATTGCGGAATGAAATAAAAAAGCCTAGGGGTTGCCTTGTATACATATGCAGTATGAGTGAGTTTTGAAAATACAAATATATCCCTTTTCAAAACTTAAATAAATAAAATTTAAAAATAATATCATCTAGTTAAAATAGATTTTGGAAAATCACAAATAATCCCTTTTAAAAATCAAATTTTAAATCACATTCATCTGTTAAATCAATTTTACGAAATACCCATTTACGAAGGGCCGGGGTATTACATTCTCTCCTCCTTAAAAACTTTTATCCTCGAAACAAATAAGTCAGATTTTCAAACCCTTAAAATCACAACTAAAACTCAAATGATAAAAATAAAAATAAAATAAATAAAATAAAAATCATTTTAATAAATGTGCAAGATAAAAATATAAAATATTTAATCTTATCGAGTTATTATACATAAACATGTCATAACAAAACTAAGGTATATCATACATAATCAATAATTAAACACTAATAACATACATACCTTACTTGTAAGGTGAGGGAGGAGCAAAGTGAGCGACATACCATAACTTTCACTAAAAAAAGTCTACAGAATCTAAAATCATTACTCTAATACCAACTGTAACGCCCCGATCTCCGAGAGTTAAGCATGCATGTAATAATTAATAAAACTTCGATAAAATTGAATTAAACTCTGAAATAAAGTCAAAACTTGAAATCCATATTTCATGAAGGTTTCACTCACCATAATCCAGATAAGAACATAATGTAAAATAAATTACTTACATAACTGAGTTTAAAAGAAAATATTTTCCCAAGTTTTAAATCATTCATAAACTGAAAACATAAATTCCTTTAATCCAATTGATTATGGCAGTCTCCCACTCATATTGCTCGTCATCATCACCTACATCACAATCAACTATGGGGGAATGAGTATTTTAAAATACTCAGTAAGTAAACTCACATAATAACACACATCCACATGTCATAAATGCAATCATGACATAACATAACTGAACTTGACATATATCATAAACGATATAATGCAACGTACTTTGTCATGTCTTAGCTCAACGTAGCACGTAGACAATACGTGCCTCAAACAGAATTATATAACAATCTTAATCATATCTTGTCTTGGCATATTTTCTAGTTAACAACTTAATTAGAACTGATCACACGTTAATTGAAACCTATCATGATGAATTGGGCAACAAAACAGACGACACACATTGGGCGACAAAACAAATGGCACTCATAGGTGACAGAAAACGTGAATAGATGGCACCTTATTAGTGATGGAAAACATTTACAGATGACACCTAATGTATGATCAAAACATGAACGGATGACACCATATATGCTATGAAAGCATGAACGGATGACACCATATATGCTATGAAAGCATGAACGGATGACACCCCATTCGTATAATAAAATATAACGTGAATAATCTGTTTTCTTGTTAACTATGGGTCATGCTTAAGTTCATATCTTGCTTAATTACCACTTGATTGAATTAGCTTCATAACATGCAGAGTCCATCGCATGATAATAATTGATTATATGGATCACAAGTAAACATATAATACATACTGTTACATGTAACAGTATCAAACATGATAACGTACTAACATATAATCAAACATACCAACATATTTATCTCATGATAATCAAATTAATAGAACCGTAAATAATTATCAAAGGGTTCATGAATATAAACATTATCGAAAACTAATTGAACAAATATTAAATATAAATACATGATACAATTATAAAATCGAGAGTCACACCATCGTGTAAGCCCACTTACCTGGACTAATACGAACAATATTAGTAATTATTGACTTGGTGTAAACTGATCAAAGCGGTATCGATTCAACTTGGTTTGGTTGGTCTAAAACAGTCAGTTTGGTTGGGCTGAACCGGCTCGGGCAAATGAATCGATTTAGATTGGTCTTATTGGACTGATTCAGACTGTTCTGGTTAAACTGAATAGGTTCAGTTCAAGTGAACTGGTTCAGGTCTAGATGATCTGGTTTATGACAACAACCAACTAGGTCAAAAGGCCCAATTACAGTCTGGAATAGGTAAAAGAAAGAAAGAACAGGGGAGGGGAAGGAGCCTCGTCAGTGATGGAAGAAATGAGAAACGTGTAAAAGAAAGATAGAATAGAGAGAGGGAGAGAAAGAGCAAGGGATAACCATAGGAAGAGAGAAAAAATGATAGATGAAGCAAAGAGGAAGAGACAAAGCAGAAGAGAGAGAAATTGAGTGAAAGAGAGATAAACAGAGAGATGAAATAAAAGGGAAAGCGAGAAGTCAACGAGAAGGAGAAAAGCATAGAGAAATGAGAGAAAACGAGAAACAAAAATAGTGGGAGAGACAAAGAGAACGAAGCAGAAAGGGAGAGAAGATCTGAGAGAGAGGAAGAAACAAAGAGGGGGGAGAAGGAGAGAGGAAGATGAATGAGAGAGAGAGACTGAGAAATAGAGGGAGAGAGAGAGAAATAAAGGGAAAGAGAGGGAAATGGAGGGAGAGAGAGATGAATCAAAAAGAGAGAGAGGGGAGAAGGGGAACTAAATAGAGGAGAGATAAAAGACAGAGAATGGGGAAGAGATATTGTCGAGGGTTTCCCTTGTATACATATGCGGTGTGAGTAGGTTTTGAAAATAAAAATGTAGCCTTTTTCAAAATTTAAAGAAATCAAATTTAAAAATAATATCATCTAGTTAAAATAGCTTTAGAAAAATTACAAATAATCCCTTTTAAAAATCAAATTTTAAAATCACATTTATCTGTTAAAAATTTTTTACAAAAATGCTCATTTACAAAAGGTCAGGTATTACGAAGGTATTTTATTTCCTCACTCTAGTTTTAGAGCGAATTCTACTAGTTTCTTATTGGAAAATTTTCCTTATTCTTACTCTAGTTTGTCTCTCAATCTTGAACATGACCTTCTATAACATGTACATGCTCAATGAATTAAGAGTAACTAATAAAGGAATGAGAATCATCGATTTTGATTTTGACTTATGAGGTTTTATGTCATCTTTGTCGTGGTTAGGGGTGTTTAATGAGGGGTTTGGTTTGATTTTGGATCAATTCAATAATCAAACTAATATAATCATTTGATAACCAAGTAAACCAAACCAAATCAATTAAACATGTAAACCAATCCAAACCAAACCATTAATTATCGATTTGGTTTCGGTTGAATTGGCAGTTTTATTTCTTTTGTATTTAAAGTTAATGCAAGAAAAGAACTTATCTTAATAAAGTAAATCTTATTTCATTAGATAACTTAGTCAATAAAATATTTTTTTAATAAATAATAAAATGGGTCTTATTTCACTAAACTGAGGTCATGTTCTACATGAGGGTTGGGCTAGATTGTGAGCAAATTAGGCTTATTCTTATGTTTAAGTAGTCGGTTTGGTCTGGGTTGGGTGATTTCAATAGGAAACCAGGCCTATACCGAATTTAATGGTTCTTCAAAAGTTGAACCAAACCAAACTATGTTTACTATTCTTTTTGTCAAAGTTACATTACAAATTCTAGGGGGAATGGAAGAATATGACTAGAACCTACAACCTCTAGGGTATGGGTGTGGGGGTTTAACCAACACAGCTTGTCAACCATGTTTACTATTCAAACCACCCAATAGATTATGGTTTGGGTTGGTTTGAGTTGGTTTGAGCGGTTTAGTTAGTTTAGTCGGTTTCTTTGCACACCCTAGTTGTGGTTAATCTCTCTCCCCCGCAATTCATGTATGTAATATAAATGCTTAGATTAAAATGCATTATTCTATACGCTTTAAGTAACTCTGTTTTTTTGTTCTCAACATGAATGAGAGGAAATTTTGGCATGAAGCAACAATTAGTTCTAATGTGAACCGCTCAAGCTCCATCATATCGTGACCCGTATTTCTCTTAGATTTCTCCATATTCGAGGGACAGAGAGGTTGGGAGAGAGAGGGAGGAGAGAGATATGGGTGATGAAAACGACAGGGCTTTAGGGGTTTTAAAAAATATAATGGTCCTTTGAGCAAAAAACTAAAGAAAAAAACGGTCATGCTTCAAAGAAAAAGAAAATAAAAGGTATGGGTATTCATTAGGTACTCATATTTTATTGGGTATTTCTCACACTCATCCATTGTAAACTAACGAGTATGGTTGGGTTTCAATGGTAAAACTAAAAACATAAGTATTTAGTGGGTAAACTCATATTTTACACAAACTCACCTATGACATCTCTAGGAAGGATGGCATCATCAGCCATCCAAATGAAGAGGAGATCTCTATATATAAGGTCGCCTGGACTATGGGTTGATATTTCCATTCTACCCATTTCTAAGGGAGTGGTTCACAGAAAAGGAAGATCCCCTGTGAGTTCCAGCCAAATGGCTAGAGGCATCTACTGGAGTGCCGTATTTTGAGGCATACAAACACTGATGAAGACTTCACCTTTGACTAGTTTACCACATGTTCCAGTTGAAGGTCTCAAATGATGTGAGGGCATCAGTGGTCAAGATGGGGAAGCCAGGTGTATCATTGTGTTTAGCAGTTAAGATAGGTTGTCTGGCGAAGACCATAGCATCTACATGCATGATTAATTATGAAGTGAGCTGAGGTGACCAATTCTAACCTATGTATTAACCTGCCTACCTTTTCGTGACCAGTCCTTGCCACGGCACTATCATCATTGGACCTTAGGGAATCTTCATGGAGATGATGATGATTGGACCCGATAAAGTACAGTCACCAACTATCACTTGCTTTATCAATGCCACACACTTCAAGTCTACCACATTGCACTAATTACAACAAGATGGTCATGGATTCAAGTCTTATTCTGATAGGCTCTAGACATTTTCCCTAGGTAGAACTACTGTGAACCGTCTAAACTTCAACCCTTATTTCTTTTCTCCTATTACATGAGGGATCTTTGTCTATCAATAGAGGGAGAATCAAATCATATTCCACAAGATCCTAGATCAACTATTTATGCTTCTTAAAGTTATACTGGAGATGCCTCAATGCACTGTGTATTGGCTTATGCTGATTAAAAAAATTACAGCTAGGATTTATGTATTTCACTCACCCCTAATGCTGAAGGATGCAGTCGAAAAGAATGGAGCATCTCATTTACTCTTTAGGAGAAATCCGCCCTAGATACATTACCCACCTTGTTGTGCCCCTCTCTGGGTTCGTTGGTTAGGCATCCGCAGTGAACCAATGAGCATAGCCCAATAAATTTGCTCTTAATTTAAATGTAATAACTTTTTTTATTTCATACTCGGTCACATCTGGTATTTTGTCGATTCATGGAAAAATGAACCTATTCTGATCGAATTGTTCCGTTCTGAGTGGCTTTGACCAGATTTTGAGATGAAAAAAAAGCGGACTTGTATATCGTTATGGTATGGTCCCAATAGATCGAATATTTCATTCATTCAAACAAAAAATGAAACACAAGTTGAAGCAAATTTTGACCCATGTATCCATCTGGTCTAGTCCCGAAATATCCGCTCATCCACGGATGACAAGTATGCTCGCCAAATCTTTTTAGCAACAAAGTTTTTAAATTTATTTTTAGGTAACTTTTTTATTTCAAAAATAGAAAAATAAAACGAAAAATATATCCCAAAATGCTTTAAATTTTTGTGGGTGACAAAATATCACAATAATTTTTACCGTTATAGATACAAATATCCTTTCGGACTTGAATCTTCTCTTGTTTATCTATAACATATATAAAAGCACCAAACTTAGAGAATTATTTTTGGATGATAATATCCTTATTGATATTTTAAATTATCTTATTTATCTGTCAATTAATATAGTAGGTCACACATATTCCTATCAAATTAATTAAGATTTGTCCTCATAAAAATAAAAAATATTTTGATCTTTCTTATCATTTATATATATATATATATATATATATATATATATATATATAAAGTTAGGTATGAACACTCTATATTGCCCCACGTGTTCATGCCTAACTTTTGCCATGTGTGATATTAGTAAGCAATCCTTTATCAAATTACATTTGATTAATTAGAACCATTAAAATAACATTTAGTAGGCTATTAATGAGGTAATTATAGTTTTGTGAACCTAATTTACATATTACATTTACAAATGAAGTGGATATAGCATATCATCTTTTCGTAAAATCAAATTAACTTAATCAATAATTTAATAATTAAGAACTATTTTTAGCGTAATAATTGAAAATCCTAGATAAATGTAAAACTTATCTATTATTTATTTTTTTGCAACTTCAGAATTTTAGTTCTTTTAAATTTATAGTGCACGATCTATATTTTATAACTTCTAATTTTTTACTATATTATCTTCCCTCGTATCTATCACATCCATATGAAAAAAATAACAAGACTCCCTATTTCTTCATTAGTGACTCCAGTAATCGGTTGAGTGAAAATATAATTTCTTTTATCCAAGCTCTTTCAGTCTCTTCAAATTCCCATTAAATTACTTATATGATGGGTATGTTATTTTATACCTTTTCACTTTGTTACTGAAAACATATAATTATAATATAAGTTTTACTTTTATCACGTACATATTTTTTGTAAAACAATAAATATAGTTATTACTATTTTGACGTTTGCGTTATTAAAATTTATTACTCAATATAACAATTTAAAATACAAATTCCTTTTATTTCTGGTTAGTCGGATATGCCTTAATTCGCTTAAGAGGCAAATTTAATTCATTTAAGGGGTAACTCTAGGTCTAAAACTTCTGGTTTTCATCTACCAATCTACCATAACCGTTGTCTTCTCATCTATACCCGGTTATAAGTAAGGTCTGTGCCCAACATTAGTAGAATTGATGACATTGATTTCAGCTATGCCTCAAATTTATGGGTTCGCTTATTGTATTTTGAATTCTTCTTTAGTTTATCAATTTATTTTTAGAAAACGATGAATTGACATTATTTTTAGTTAATACCCCATTTCAAAGTTTAATGCAATTCAAATAAGTTTTCTTTATATTGATCTTTACTATACATGCTCGCAAGTATAACTTATTTTTTCCTTTACCTGATTGAACTTTTTTTTCCAGAGAATTGCCGACAAATCCAAAGAGGAAAGTTATGAAACCTGATTAATTGTGTTAGAAGTTACTAATTATGTTACTTTTACGAGGTATAAAATTTGAATTGTTAGCATATTTCAAGTAACTTTTGTAACTTTGTAATGTGAGAATCTCTCATGTCTCGCTCTATCTTACTTAAAAAAGCATAACTATATTTATATGATTACAGAAAAAATGAAACAACAACTTTTTTACAATAGAACTATGATTTGACTCTCTTATGTATGCACAAACAAGTGCCCCTCTTGTAACTCAATTATTTATATAGTGGAACTATCAAAGAATTTTAATGCACCATCACATATTCACAAACTAATTTCGTATGGGACATATAAAAACGAAATAAAATCATATAGAGTATAAATAGTAACTATTCACTCTTTGTTTCATGCACACAAAAAATAATGATTTTATATATCTCGAGTGCTCTCCTATTCCCCTCTCATATAAAGTCTCTATAATTCACTCATTATATTTTACATTTTCATTAATTCTACCTTATTTTGGAGCTATTACTTTTGAATTGCACTTAATTATTTTTTACTTTAAATTCATAAATTATAATATACTTTTTTATTTCAATGAGCTATGTCTTATTATTTTGAGAAAGACTAGATTCATCACTGACCATTAATTTAATGAGAAATTATAGTAGGGTAGCCCCTTTTAAGAAATAATTACTAACAATGACCCTTAATTGTAGTACATGCAAAAATAACTCTACTTAAGTTTAAGATTTTTAAATTATATTGAAGTTACTATTTTACCTTCAATAACTAATTTATGTTACCAAAAAAATAAAAAAATAAAACCCATGTTAACCATCACGTATCTAAATTCTTTTTGGGGGGGTTTTGCTGAAGATTTTTGAAGTTGCTCCTACATTTTTCATGATGGACATCAAATGACACTCATTTGTAAACTGTTCCTCTACCGTCGTTGAAAGTCCAACGGGACATAAACTCCATCCAAATTTCTTATGAACTAAAATGGTCGTTTGCGGGTGGGGTGGGGTACACGACAGGCCGCGACGGCTGTTATTTACCGTGACGACTAAGGATATGTAAAAAAATGGAAAGCAGTAGAAGACCGTGGAAAAGAGAAGCTCGAAAATGAAATAAAATGGCAGATGTGGGGAGGGTTTTGATGGGGAAGAAGACAAAGATAAAGTGGGAGAAGAAGATAGGGAAAACGGGTACACGTGTCTCTTTCCTATTGGAAAATAGTAAATGTGTGGTAGAATTTTGTTAAGGTACATGATAGGGTACCGTACCGAGGAATAAAACACCTTAGATAATCTCATGTACGTTCATTAAAGAGGATCAATGGCTACCATTAACTTCTGTACAATATAGAATATATACTTTACACATTTTTCATGTAATGATATTTATCTACTTTTAAATTAAAAACGTGTGGTAGAGTTTTTTTAATGATTAAAATATTAATTTTTAGGATACTTAACTAAAATAAGAAAATAAAGACAACTATTTTGTTTTTTTAAAACAATTCAAAATTCAAAATATGTTTGGTAGGTTTGATATTCGTAAGTGTACTGTAAACATTATTTTAACCATATATTAACATTATTTTTTCCCATTCTATGCACATATTAAATTATTATCACTTCATGAATATCGGGATTTAAACATAAAAACACAAAATAGTATATAAAACAGTACATGATTATTACCTCACTTGTTTAGCTCATCTTGATTCCTCATTCCCTTAGAGTTTAGCTACTAATAAGAGTGGGGCTTTGTTCAATTAGTCTTATTGAAATTCTACTTTAATTCTAAAGATGTGCAGTGATATAGAGGCTTTCCCATGTATAATCACATTGGTGTATGTATAGAGGTTGTTAAATAGGCTGAGGATCATCGAGTCTTTTATGATGTCTTAATTTTACTTTCTATCATTTCCTCTATCTGAGAAACCCTGAAAATAGAAAGTTATTCTTTAAAAAAGGCATAATAAACATAGTTGGAATTGAAATGACGAACTGTGATGAGTTTAAGACATAATGCAAGTTTGATGTCTACTCATATTCGTAACTGTACTGTATACATTATGTTTATCATCTGTTATTATTATTTTTACCCCATTTTATACATACACTATGTGATCATTACTTCATAAATATCATGATTTTTTATAAGCTAAAAATACTTTAATGAAAGTGGCATGATTTAGAGAATTTTAATCACATAAGGAATAAGTATAACTAGCAAACATACAATATCTGAAAAACTAAAAAAATAGAAAATTGATTCCTTGAAAGACAAAATAAACAGATTAGTAATTGAAACTCACATGCGGATTGTGGTGGGTTTAAGGCATAATGCAAATCTGATGTCTACAAGTATTCATGAGTATACTGTAAACATTATTTTTACCATTTATTAACATCATTCTTACCCCATCCTATGCATACACTACCTGATCATTACTTTACAAATATCAAGATTGAAACATAAAAAATAACATTATATAAAACAGTTATGATGTACTAAAATTTGACACAAATTGTGAAATAGTACGATTTAGAGAATTCTAATCACCTAATGAATAAGCATTACCTGCAACACAAACAAGATCTGACAAACCCAATAAACATAGTAATAATTGAAACCCAGAGGTGAACTTTAAGATATGATACAAATATGATGTCTATTAGTATTCATAAGTTTATTGTAAACATTATTTTTACCATCTGTTAGCATTATTTTTATCCCATATTATACATACACTACATGATTATTACATCACAAATATCAGGATTTAAACATAAAAAATATAAAACCGCTACACCGTACTGAATTTTGACACAAATTGTGAGATGATACGATTTAGAAAATTCTTTCAATAATAGTCCAATTTTTTTATAAAATTTTAATCATAAGCTAATTTAATAAAGTTCAAATTTTTTAATAGATTTAATATTATTTTTAGCCTTATGAATTTTTTCCAAAGAGGAGTTAAAACTTGTTAAATTGTCTCCCTAGTCTCAAGAAAAAGAATTTAATTTCTTTGACCAAAAGACAAAAATTAATTTTAAAAACGTAAAAAAAACAATTTAAAATAAAAAAAATAAAGAAAACAATTGTAAAATAAAAAATGAAGAAAACAATTCTATCACACTCTCTCAAATATTTTTCATTAAAATATTTTAAATCAATTAAAGAGTGACATGTGGTAAAACACTTTCCCAAACTATCTTCTACAACTCATCATCTTCCATCGAAACCCATTTTCTTCCTCTCCATTACCATTTTCAGTGAGATTGCTTCTTCAATGGCAGGTTTCAGGCACGTCGCAACCCCATCACGACCATTGCGGTCGTCGCAGCCCGTAGCGACCCCTCGTGGCGGTAGCAATCGGTGGCTGCTCTCCTTGTCTTGGCGGCTGGAGTTCTTGCTCGGTGGTTTCTCTCCGTTCTCTATTGCTCGGAGTTTGGAGTGGTTTCGGTAGTAGAGTGTTAGTTGTGCGTGAGAGTGATGGTGAGAAGAGAGAATAACTGAGTTTGTTTTGTAGTGAAAGGTATATTTGTGAAATTTCGTATTTTAATCAGTGATTATATTAATTATGAGTCACATTTATAGTTTCTGTTTTATAAGGGTTATTGTTGCTAATTATTTATGAAATAGAGCTACCCACACCAAAAGTCCTAATTTAATTCGAGTTAGGTTATACTGGTTAAGAAAGTTTAGGTTCAATAATGAAATTCTAATAAGAAAATATGAAAATATTTTTTTAGAATACTTGATTGAACTATTTAAAATATTTAAATTTTACTTATATCAAAATTTTAAGCGTCTTAAATAATCATGGCACTTGATAAAAGACTAGTTTGAATATAAAAGTATAATGTCTCATTTGGGTTGTTTCTCATTTTTGTTTGAAAACAAAAACAAAAAAACATCACATTACAACTTCTTTAAATCCGTGTTCAAATGATCGGCGGTTGAGATATTAGTCTAACTGCTCAGATCGTGTGATCGAACTTCATTTATTAGAACCCAAGAGCAGGGGATTCGTTTCCCATCCTTAATGTTTGAGAAATTCCCAGGGAACGAACAAAAACCCAACCATATAAACAACCAAAAAATTATCAAGCGGCAACGCTCGTGCTGCTCCCTCACAAACCCCAGCGTCTTTCCCAGTCCTTGTTGATCTTCCTCGAAGCTTTCAGCTTAACACTTCTTGCGAGCGATTCGTAAACAATTTAGGGTTCTCCAAGATTCATTTTTATTGTCCTTATGAACTACGAAGCTTCCGATAGCAGCGGTTAGTTGGACAATTTTGTAAAATTATATCGTTCAAAGTTGATTTGGAGTTTTTGCAATGAATATTGGGTTCTTTGTTTTCCTTTTAATAATTCGGCTTTCTTTATAATGGGGTTTGCCAGAAGGATCTGAAAATGGTTTGCGTCGTGTTTGAAAGATTTATATTTCATGTTATTGATTTGCCGGCATCTGTTTGTTTCGAGGATTGTTGAGCGATTCTTTAGAGTGAACGATGTTTGGGTTTTGTCCATCTAATTCTCCGGCTGTGATTTTTGCGTCTATTGAGTAATTAGGGTTAAGTTTCATTTAGGTTTAAGGGCTTATTTTGCTTGTTGCTAGACTAAATGGTTTATTTGCCCGCACTGGCGCTGCCAGTGGCTTTGTCCGTCTAATTCTAGTTGTGTGAAGTTGCAATTTACCCACAAGTTAGGAATTGGGATGAGTATGCGTAAGCTCATTACGAAGCAGAGTGAAGAATGGGATAAATACTTAAATAGGAGTCATTTTGCTTTATGAGTAGGGAGTCTTTGATTAATTTGGTCAAAAGGTTCAGCTAACGAGAATGCTATAGGCTGTGCTTGTGTGTTATGTGGATTTATATTTATTTTCATCATCCCTATGGAGTGTGATTATTTAAGTTTTCTAGTTGGAAGAAACTACGTCTGTTTAAATTAGACTTTTTCATAGAGTAGAGAAATTCGTATTCGTCTCCGAGCAGCCATCAATTTTCCTACTTTGACATGTGTATGCAGGTTAGGCTTCATAGCATTTTAGTTTGTTTTTAGGATGATGCATATGTATAGTGCACAACAAAGAGGTTCCTTAGTGACACATCCTATAAAAATTATGTTTATGGTATATAAAACAAGTGCAGGTACTGACGATGATCTTCCACCATCACATCATAACAGAATTTCAAGAGGAGGCCATGTTTCTGGAAATGGGAGGTCAACAATAGGTTCTTTCCCATATTCCAAAGTACATAATGACATGGAGGCCCAAATTCATTTCCTCGAGCAAGAAGCGTATTGTGCAGTCCTACGTGCTTTTAAAGCTCAGTCAGATGCCATTACCTGGGTATTTACATTGTTCTCTTTTGGTCTGCAAGTATCGGTGCACTCTGCTTTATAAGTTCTGGATTATGTGCTCCTTTAAAATGTTAATTTATAGGACAAGGAAGGTTTGATAACGGAACTGAGGAAAGAATTGAGAGTATCTGATGATGAACATAGAGAGCTTCTGAACAGGGTTAATTCTGATGACATCATTCGAAAGATAAGGTTGGGCGGTTTCTTTTGAAGTTCTAATGTGGGAGTTTATGTTAAATTTTGTACGGACTCTGTATTTTTCTTCTGCTGTTTAATATTTTAGACTTGGGAAATGCTGTCAGAGAATGGAGACAGTCAGGTGGGCAGCAAAGTGTAAGGCATGATGTTTTACCCAGTCCAACAGTTTCAGCATCACGCAAGAAACAAAAAATTACACAATCGGTATGCTTTTAAATTTGATAGAAGTGGAAGGAAACAATATAGATTAAACTCAGTTTTACTTATTCGAAGTACAACTTTTCCCCCTATGTAGAGCGCGTCATTACCAGGTTTCTCGTCAATGAAACCTGTGCAATATCCTTCTTCTGGCCCTTTTGGAAGCAGGCAGTTCAATAGCCACAGCACTTCTGGTGCGCTTGTTACGAACGATACTGCTGAAGCTGCGACCTATGATTCCTTTATTGGAAAGAAGGTGTGGACCAGATGGCCTGAGGACAACAACTTCTATGAGGCTATCATTAAAGAGTATAATCCTGCAAAGGTACGTATTATATTTTTACCAGACATTTATGGGATAGATACTGTGTTTTGAGAAGACTAGTTAGTTGCATTTGAAATTATGCATATTCTTCTAGCTATCTTGTATTTTTGCGTGTTATAGTTGACAAGATACCAATTGCATTATAGAGTATGGTTTTCAAATATATCAAATTTTATAAGGTCATACTCTTCTCTTTCACGATATTGTCATTTATTTACCAAGTACTTTAGATGATAATGGAAGTTCGGAAGAATATTTCTCTTATTTGCCACATCTTTAAGCCATCCTCACAAGGAATCTGTTATTTTCAGGGCCAACATGCTTTGGTATATGATATGAATACAGCAAACGAGACTTGGGAATGGGTTAATCTTAAAGAGGTTAGAATTTATTTTATTTTCTTCTCATGATAAACTTTCCTACTTATTTTGAGCTTGCTGATTTTGTGGAGCAATAGCAACGATATATCGTGGCTGAAATAGCACTGATATGAACCATTCTTAGGTTACCATGATTGTCCTGCCATTCAATCTCTTGCTCTTCTGTTTAATATAACAGATATCTGCAGAAGATATACGGTGGGATGGAGATGATACAGGAGTAGCTCATAGAGAGCGTTCCAGTGGGCAAACACGTGGTTACAAAAAATCACTTAGCCTTGGTCCTGGTACTGGTAGTAGAGGGAGAGGACACTTGAAAAATCAATTGACGAAGGAACTATTGGCATCACAAAATGGTGTCGGGGAGAAAGTTCTAAATGATATGGAATTACTTAATACCGAGGCACTGGTGAAAGAGGTAAGCAATTAGACTTGAGAGAATCGATACAATAGTTCTGTGTGATTTAACATTTTATCTTCCAACTTAAACAGGTGGAGAAAGTTTTCAGTGCAAGTAATTTGGATCCTTTCGAACTGGAAAAGGCAAAGATAATGCTGAGGGTAAGATCTAATTCTTCTCAAACTTTCTCATCTTTTAGTATTTCAATTTTGTTGATTATATGTGATATATGCAGGAACACGAGCAAGCTCTTGTTGATGCAATTGCGAGGCTCGCCTATGTGTCCGATGGTGAAAGTGGTAATAAATACATTAATACACGATAACCTTCTACCTTTAGATGTATCGTGATGTCCTTTACTTAATTGGGGATTAAAAATCCATTGGTTTGCCGGTATAAATAATTGGCAGAAGCTTTAAATTTTATATTTAATTTTCCTTTATTGTTCTTAGTTTTGCCCGTATTTGTAGAGCATATATGGTTGATTTGTCAAAAAGAAAATCTGCCAAAGTCTATAAATAATTTGTAGAAAAATAGCTGAAGTTTGGATTAAGTACAGTAAAACTATGATTTTTTGCACAACTTTTCTCTCTCGGCAAATTGCTGCCATTGATATGGCTCTGAAATTTTAATTCAGTTCTTGTTTGGCACATAACAGAAGAAGAGCAACAACTATTGCATGATCAATAAATGGTTGAAAACAATGTAAGATCTATGGCTGAGATGAAGATAATCAACGGCTGTAGGAACACGCCGGAAAGCATTGAGATGTACCAGAGGACCGGCAGATTACGTTAATTTACCGGATTCTCTTTCTGTTGATTAGAAATTTGCTTCTTCATGATTCTTGTCCGCTGCGTTCATCCCTCTTGTAGCTCTACTTTGAGCTTTTATTTATTCTGAGATGAAACTGCAGGTGCTTTTATTTAAGGATCTAACAGCGAGAGGTGATTATGATTTTGAACCGTGGTGGCAAATTACATGTAACCATGCAGATATTTATTCTATTGGCAGCCTTTTGAAGTAGAGATTGCACTCTTTTTAGCTTTTCTCTCAATCTCTGATATCATCCTTCTGAAGCGTTTAGCTATCCTTTTCTCTCTGAGTCGCATTGTCCTTTTGAACTTTGTAAAATTTAGATCTGAACAACCATACTTGTTGACCAAGTTACCCCAGCCCCATACCTGCAAAGCAAAGGAAAACAGTCTAGAAGAGTTGTTCTAATACATAATTCAGCCACACAGCCATGGGGAAAGAACAATGTATTCGTTAACGGTTGTTACGTTACTACGTTGCGTAACAGTACAGGAGGGTTTTGATATCATTACATCTGTTATCATAGACCTTAAGTGGATACAGTCCGTTATCATAGACCTAAAGTGGATACAGTCCGTTATTATAGACCTAAGGTGGATAACCTGTGTCGACTGTTATCCTGACGTGATGGCCACAGCAATTAGAATTTTAAAATGATTCACGGTCACGTAACCTCTGTCGATTTCAGTGGTACCATCATCACGAAACTACAAAGAACACGACCGCTATTTAAAGAACTCATTTATTCCACAAGTAATTATAAGGGTAATTCTGATGGTGGAAAGTGTATATACGCTTATTTTGGTAAACGAATATACATGACAAATGCCAAAGTACAACTGAACATAAATTATGCTCATTTGGGGTTTGCTATATAAGTTCGGTGTCAAAGCACCAATGAACTCGTAATGAGGAAGACTTGCTCATTTGGGGTTTGCTATAAATTCGGTATTAAAGCACCAATGAACTCATAATGAAGGACGATATTCGTTGGAGTCAATATGTTGCCAAGAGATAAGGCCAAGCAAGCCGTTCAGAGAGATGTTGGGAATATGAAGACATGAAAGCCTAAACTATTGCATTCATACCTATTCCAGTTTCTATGAAGCAAAGCTTTTGATTCCATGTAGAGATACATCATTTTAGGTAGTACCTCTGAGTTTTTTCTCCCTAGATCTGATAAATTTTGAAGACGTGAAAGATGCATCAAGTAGAAGATGTAACTAGATTGCTCGAGAGGAGGAGACAAATCCTAAATCTCTCCCTTACGTTGAACAACTTTCAACAGACTGCAGTCAGCATAAAATGCTTGAGAAGGGACAGAGGCTGTACCACCGAAGAAAAATCTAACTCTAATTAGAGAGTTATGTTTGGATATTGGAAAATGGGAACGAAAGAGATATGCGAGGAAAAGTAAGTGGAATGAAATACGAGGAAAAGGAAACAATATTCTTATTGTCATAAAAAAAAGTCATATCCTTATTTTCCTCTACATATTCCAAAGGCTCTGAAGAGTCTGAACTGTAAAAATGAAACCATTTCCTTTACCCTCCTAAAATCCAAATATTCAAGATCCAAACATAGCCTAAAGGATTCCAACTAGATATTTCTTTTGGTTTACTTTGGATTTAACAAACTAGGAAAAAGAAAACAAAAGCCTGAGGAGAATTAATGAGAAAAATGAAGGAAAAAGAAAGGAAACGTTAAAGTATGGAAACAAAGTTCATCATGAGAAGAATAAGAAATCGAAAGACAACAAAAATCACAAAGACAAGAAAAAATCGTGTGTCCTTAATCCAAAGCCTAGTGCATGGATCCTCAGAGCAATAGTTCCTCTCATAATCAGGAGGAGTAACAAAGATCCCACTCACAAGTTTGACCACCCCTTAAATAACAACACTTCCTTAAATAATACATCTGAATGAAACTACGGGCATCTTGAATAATTCCCCCATCTCTGGACAGAACCATATTTGAATTGGGAAGAAAGGCTTTAAGAGCAGTAATTACCATCAAATATTACTAGATTAGATTATCTATCAACAATTGACTTGGTTCTCTCCCAAATAATCTACTTTATATTTAATCTAATACATCCCACAGGCCTATAAATAGTTTATCGGTACACTAATTCGCTATACTCGAAGTTATCTTTATTTGACTCATAATTATAAAGACATTTGCACAAGTAGTCATTCTCATCTCAATCCAATGGATTAACAAGCAGTTTATCGAAAACAAAATGCTTCCAACCCATATAGAAAGTCCTAAAACCGATCAGGAAATATCGAAACCCAGACAGGAAAGTACAGCCACCAGCAGAAATTTAACCAGCAAGCTTAAGAACCGATCACCTCAAATTAAACATAAAATAAAAAAACCAAAAAAAAAGGAGGGGAAATCAGATAACCACACAAAACAATCATAGGGAACAATGGAGAAAAGGGAGGAGTAAACCTGCGGAGGAGAGGACAAGTTCTGCAGACCCATCTGTCCAAGCGTCGTGAACTTGAGAGGATTGGAGAATAGAAGGGCACACGGGGGATCTACCCAAGCCTCCATCCGGAAGGCGACAGGTCGAACTCCGTAGCAGGGAGATCAAGTCATGATGCTGTCATTCTGGATCTGTTGGGAGGCTTGAGATCAGTCCACGGAATGTTATGCGAATTTTGGGTTGAGATTACGCATTGAAACGTTGGCATAAAAAAACAGTATCTCAGAGAGAGAGAGGATAAGAGCGTTATGAAGACGGAGGGTGAGGGAAGAGACAAACTCTGATGGAAAACGAGTCATGTGGAAGACGAGCTCTTGCATTCCCACCGAAGGGTTATCAATTAATTAGAATTAGAATGTACACGGTTTAGTTTGATGAGTTATTTAAATAAAATTGAATTGAAATATCCAGTTCTGTCTTATATCAAATCGTAAAATTCATATGAACTGAACCGAATCAAAATATTTGGTTTCATCATATACGGTTCGATTCGACAATTCGGCGACACATGTACAGTTTTATCTTTAGAATAAGTTCTATTTGTAGAAAATCATGAAACATAGGTGATTTAATCACCAATACAACGTAGAAAATCAGTATGAATCAAAAAGAAACCAAAAAAATAGGTGATTTAATCACCAATACAACGCAGAAAATCAATAAGAATCAGAAAGACAACACAATATCTCAAATAATTGTAACTAAACCGTAGAATAGCAAAACAAGAATCAGATCTGAACATGGAGCAGAAAACTCGTTTGGGATCTAAATCGAAGAGCAGTATACAAAATGTTGGGGAGTATCCAGGACGCAATAAATCGAAGAGCAGCAGATCTAAATGTAAATCAAATTCAAGATGCTTTTACAATAAACCAGATCTAAAGACTAAGAGACTAAGATAGAGCAGCAAATTCACGAAGAAGGAGAAGCGAGGAAGAGGCCGTTCGTGAAGGCGAACCTGGATAAGAGAAGGATAAACCAGATTTGTGGCTGCTACTAAGTTCGCGAAGGCGAACCTAAAGAAGGCGAACTGCTGTGGATTGCTACTGCTATTGAGTTCGCTAAGGCGAACTTGAAGAATGAGAAGCTGCGTTTTTGTCGAGAAAAGGGAAGAGACTTCAACTTCAGATTCGCGAGGAAGAGGACTGGCTACTGAGTTCGCGAAGGAGTGAGAACATAGAGACCAGAGACTGGAGTGGTCGCAAAGAAGAACTTGCGAAGGAGTGGAGAATATAGAGAGAGAACTGTGGAGTGAAGTGGCTGCGTTTTTTGTTGAGAGAAGGGAAGAAAGAATGTCTAACCCTAATTTTTTTAGCTTATATAGTTGCGTAGGAGATTCGGCTTGGCTCGGTTTGAAAACACAAAATGTTTCGAACCGAACCGAACCGAGATACATTATATAACCGACCAAACTGACTATTTTCGATTCGGTTCAGTAACAATATTTTCACCCTTATAATTGATGAATCCCACCGGAATTGACCTTTGCTCAATTCTAATATCTGGTTCAAATCCTATCAAATGCACAAAAATTATTTGATACCATCCACCCTAATGTTAAAATGAGTAATTTATCTCTTGATTTAGATAGAAAAATTTATGAGAACATGATGCACGGGTTTTTCTTAGATTAGCTAGATGCTCAAATACTGCCCGGACACACATGGTTATCAACAAAAGAAAATGTATTTTATTCAAGTTGGTTGAATACTTTTGCTTACAACGGAAAATTGTAAAAAAAAATGACATATCGTGAAAATGGTCGAAGAGGTGTAACTTGTAGGAGAATGTCCACGACAATTGGCCTAAGTTAAGGCCATATGTATGTCTTATGCTCAAAGAATTTTTTTTACTAAGTTGCAATTCTATAAAGAATGAATATTGTAATTACAATTCAGGATCATAAGACTTGTGACTCAGTACGAGTCAGGGCTTAATCACTACAACAACTCATCATGTCATGCTCCAATATTATTTGCAAGGGTGTTCCTTTCATATAATTCAAGTTGTCGCAAGAATATAACATTGCTAGAATATAACGTACTGGGGAATGTAAGTTTACTATTTACTGTAGATTGCCAAAACCATAGAGATAGAACTGAGATCATACTTCAATTCAACTGTTTGCAGCGAAGTCGTGCTCAAGACTTGAGAGAAAATGAAAATGTATTTTATTCAAGTTGGATGAAAATGAAAATGTTTTTAACATCATTAATATATTTTACCATTTAAAAAAATGTAATAACAATATCACTTAACTTTTACCATGACAAACTTTGAATTTTACCGCTTAACCTTTAAATGAATATGAGGCGAAAACAGTCTTAAGCAAATTATGAAATTAATACTAAAAACCAAAATGTGGGCCTTGGAGTTGGTGTAGCAAACATATATGTCAAGTCTATTTCAACACCTAAATTTACATCTGAACAAGTTCTATTTAAAAAAAATGCAAAACTTATAAGCTTTTGATATTGTTCCAAACTTTCCCAATTCCCTGGAAGAAAAGAAGCCAGTGAAGAAGCCGGACAATCCTGGTTTTGTCTACACTTTTTCTTAAACTATTAAAATTGTTAGATTGTTCTGGCTGCCTAAACAATTTGTTTAGTCCGTTTACATTGATTAAATCTTATCTCTGGTAAAGATAATTTTGTTCCTTCTAAATTTTTAAAACCTTAAAAAGAGTTGCTGCTTTTCAAATCCCTTATTGCTTATTTGCTAACAGCTTTATATACAAAGTTAATGGTACAGCAAGAATATCAATATCTAATATTCTAATATCTGCTCATTTTTTTAGTACGAGTATCAGTACTAAAGTTTGATTCATTATCTTACATGAATCTCACATGATTCGGTAAAATTTTTTTAGAAAAATAAAAATAGATCATCTCTTATTGGATATTTCAATCGGAGGGGATTTATCAATTAAATCTAAGTCATCCATGAAATGAAAGACGGCTAGATCACATCGGCACAATGCCGAGATGAAATGACTTTTTTTTGTCTTTTTCCTAGGATTAAAATAGTGGGATCAAAGTGGACGTTCCTGATTCCATGCCCGATTGCATCTCAGGACTTTCTTGATTGACTAAGTAGAGTGGAAAAGTGTTCTGATAGGACATAATTATATGAGATATGCAAAGGTTATATGAGATATGCAAGGGTTAAGTTCCCGAGCACTGGTGATGTCTCAATTTGGTGGATCAAGTCCAAACAAGGCGTAAGCGTAGAGCCAAAGCCATGTACATGAGACAAGATGCGATTGTGGTTGGGGGATAAATTTCTACCCTCTAATTAGACCCAAACTTGTTCCAAATGGTTCTACCCTCTAATTAGACTCAAACTTGTTCCAAATGATTCACTTTGCTTTAAATGATAGGGGGAGAGAAGCGTACAAGAAAGCCCCTACTCCGCATAGTTCACCTAATACTCGAATTGAGTTCTCCTTCCACTTTGAGCTCGCCCCTACTCCGCATAGTTCACCTAATACTCGAATTGAGTTCTCCTTCCACTTTGAGCTCGACTAATGCTTCTTCCTCAACCCGACCCTGACCTTTATAATTCTTAACAGACAAAAACAAAGAGAAGTTTGTTTTTTTATTGAGGGATTGATGTTTAGGATTTTTTGTTGGAGCCATGATTTTCGTCTCCGCAATGGTGATCCAATGCATGCGTCTATTTGATATCGCGCCCCCATCTCCCTCGTGTCTTCTTCTTTGAGTTTCGCCTCTTTTCTATCATCTTTACTTTTGAAATTGGCCATATCCTTAAAAATCTTACAAAGACCGTCCATTCTTATAGAATTCTAATCCAGAAAAACACTAAATGAGTCGTTTGTGCTGGAAATTGTAAATATTCTCTGACAATTAAATTTATGGGAAGTATGATCAAGTAAAGTTAGATGTCCTAGAATATCCTCCGAGAAGAATCCTAATAAAGAGAAAGAAAGGCAACCCACAGCCAATTAAATACCAAAGTGTAGACATTTTAGCAGATTCCACACCTCATTCAATTCAGCAAATACTAGACAACAGAGACATCCATCACTCTACCAATTGGTCGATGGACAAAGGTAACACATTTGATCTTATTTCAATAATATACATATTATAATCTCCAGCAATTTTCTAACAAACGCAAACCCAAGATTCTTACAAAACTGATATACTTTATCTGAATGACATGAACCAACTAAATAGACAACTCTAACTTGCAAAAACGATGGTCGTTTCGACGAATTCAAGCACCTCAAGCTCCCATTAATGCCTTCTTCAATTCGTCGCTCACATCCTCTTCCCCTGACTTCCCTCCATACCCATTGAATTCCGATTGTTTCTTCTCGTTGTTTCTCCTCTCTGTTTTGCCTCCCGGAAATCTACTTCCGTTTCTGTCCATCTCTCTGTACTTCCCTGATTCTCCTATTTTTGTCGGAGATAGTGACTTTACCCCGGCTATTTCTTGCCGGAGATCGTCCACTGCTTTCTTTAGTAGGCTATTCTCTGTTTGTAAAACTTCCAAGTGATGCTTGACTGTGAAACAGGCGTCCATCATGTCAGGTTTTCCCAGGAATCTCATATCGGGGCCCGCTTTGGTTGTCGCCTTTGAATCTCTGCCGTCCACGTGCTCGATCCCGATCTTGTTCATCACCAAGAAGGGGATCTTCGGAAACGCAATCTGAGCCATTGGATTAGCACTACTTCTCACCTCAGCGGGAACCCTAACTCCCCATCTAAAGTTTACCACAGCCCGTTCCCTCACTGGCACAGTCGTCCTCGCTGCCACCTCCATGCCGGAGAAGATGGCGGAAATAGCGCCTACGGCAGTGGATTCAGGTTGCGAACCCAAAATTTTCTTGCCGGGAAAACCGCCATTCGCCGGTATGTACCCTGCGTTCACCACAGGAGTTTCCACCACCTCGATCGAGGAATCATCCTCCGTAACGGTACCGTTCCCCAACTTCCCGATCCTATCAAAAACCGAGGACTGCGACTTCTTGATTGAGAAATCCCCAAATTGGGGCTTAAAATGGAGCATAAAGCTAGGGTTTCCACGGCCGCCGAGCAGATTAAATTCTGCGCTCATCAGCATCGAGCTGGAGATAGGCGAACCAAACGATCCCGTTCCAGTCTTAACGATTAACGAGAAAGGATTCCAGGAATCATTAGGACGATAAGCGACCTTAATGGACGGCCCAGATTCAAAAAACGTACCAAGATTAAGAGTAAGTTCCTTGGACTCTCCGGCGACGATACCTGACTGAAAAGGCAAACCCAAGATGCTGAGTGGGACTTTGGCTCTGAGAAGAGGCTTCTGGTCCTCACGAAACTTAAGGGAAGCTTTCATTTCTCCGAACAAAAATAACCCTAGGTCCCTAACCCCCAAATTCAAATCGATGCACTGTTGGAATCAGAGTGGATTGGATAGGATAGTGAAGCAGGAGGTGTATTGGTGGAATTTAAAGGAAATGATTTTCGTTTTTCAAATCGGGTGATTTGAGAGACAGTTTGAATTGGGGAAGCTCTGCTTTAAAGTGTTTTAGCGGGGAATCCGCGGAAATTTGGATGGACTGTAAGATGAGCATCTAGTGGCCTTGGTGGCTCCGTCTTACCCTTTTACTTCGTTAAAATTGCATGATTAATTACGAGTGGGCTATTGTACGTTTGTTGTAGTTTACTAGAATTGTGGGGGTATAGAGGTAAACTAAGATGGAGTTTTTTTTAACGAACTAAGATGGAGTTGTGAGATTTTATTTGAGAACCTGATTTTTGGAATAATTTTTTGAATTTGAAATTTGAAGTTTCAAAGAAACAAAAACGATTAGATTTTAGATTTTTTTTTAAATTTAATTTACATTTCAATTTTGAAGCTCTGGTCAAGGGTGGGCACGAGATTTCTCTATTCTCATCTCCATTTTAATATGTTGATATTGATTTTATTCTCCATTTGAGATAGGGATGAAGTATAGAAGGAAAATCTATGTTTGGGTTTGTCACGGGTTCCCATCCCATTCTTTTATGCTTAAATTATAGGTGAATTTCTTAAAACTTAAAATTAATAATATCATAAGCAATATAGAGAGAACTAGAACATTCAAATAAAAAAATATATAGATAAATTTAAACATATTCATGTGAAACTACATAATGAAAATTTAAGGTAAATTATCAAAATTGAATATGCCCGTATATTAATTTATATTTTTGGAAGTGCAAAATATGGTTAACCTATATTTTTAATACATAACATGTAAATAAACATAATTGGGACGGAAATAGGGTTAATTTATAATTGGAAGTGACAAAACTCTTATTGGATTTTGTTGGATGGTAGTTGATAGAACAACTCGTAAACCAATCACTTTTCCAGTTGTCTTCCTCAATGCGAAGTCTCACTCATAGATCATTTATTGTCATGTCATTCCGCTTATGTTTAAAGTAGCTTTTGAATTCCTTACAAGATGATAATATGTGATCATAATAACAACTTGAAATGACTCACTTAGTCATACCTTTGTGGATCAACTCGTTTGATGATGATTTGGAGTTCCTCGATTTAACTTACCACATTGCTCTCATCATCCATCGTGTATTCTAGAAATCTCCCAAAGCTTAACTTCTACTCCAAATATCCTCAATCATGTACTTCTTGTCTAACACTTCTCATAATTCCTTGAACGTCTTGAACAGTGATTACACATTGTAGAATATATCCACGAGACCATTCAAGATATAGTTTTGGCAAAGAAATTGAAATATATCCATGCTTCATTTGCTGATTTTGTCTCATTGGTTTGCTTGTCCTTTAGAGTAACATGACATTCCTCCCTCAGAGTGGGAGCGAGATTTAGAGTTGCCAAAAGAAATTCCATTTTGTGCTACCATCTTTTAAAGTCTTCCTATTTAAATTTTTCTGATTTCTCAGCATGAGGCACCGTCATGACAATAGATTGTTTCACTGATCTTTTGTCTTTAGATTGTTGGATGGAAATTGATAGAATGAGTCATAAATTAAACACTTGTTATACAACCCGGAATATTACAGACACTATAATAAAACAGTACAGAAAATATATCACAGCCTCTAAGGAGAAAATGGAAGAACATAATAGAACAATAAGAGGCTTACCCCAGGCAATGACCTGAATACAAAATTCACCATTCATAGTTTGCTAAGAGACTAAGGTAATTACCTCTGCAGAATACAACTACCTATATTGAAAAATTGGCATATTGATTTTTCAGTCTTTAAAGAACTCAAATTTTTTTCTTTCTTTAGAGCTATGAACACATTGACTTTGTTTTGGTAAAATTTGACTAACACTTCTTCTCCATTTTCATAAGAGAGTTCATTAAATAGAATGGCCGATAATGTTCTTCTCTAGGAATCTGCGCACCCAAAACATGAAGACAGTTGCCGCTCCAAGAAATTGTCCCCAATGGTTGTGCACGGACATTTGAGAGATAGAATGAGACTATCTCTGAACTAGCTATTACGAGACATAAAAAAACATGTGACAAAAAATTAGAGTTCATCTAGATCGAACCTAACCCGACATATGATGATGAATGCACGTGTGTGTCTGAGTCACATGTGGTGTCATCTAAATTCTCAACTCCACATAAAAGTCGATCGCCTCTTATGATATGTCCCTAACTATGAGAGTTATATACACACTCTCTAAGTTTTATCTAAGCAATGGGACAAGCCCTTTCAACTTATTTACATACACATATTCTAATTCCAACAATATTTAAACTCATACTATAAATATGAGTTATAGTCGAAACAATTTTATAAAACAACAGCCAACTCATTGAAGAAATAAAAGATCAACTTATGGAAAAGTTTTACGCAAATGATAACATTTTCAATTCTACGATATCGAGTCTTCACACCAAAAATTAGATCTAACATTAGATCACCATGTAGTGTACTTACGTGGTAGAGGATGGATGAGCAATGGTGGAACCCATTAGTCGCTTGAGCCAGCCAACGGCCCGCCTCATAACAACATCTGGAACCCTTCGCTGAAGTTAGTGCAGTACGCACAATTACCTCCATTCAAACCCTAATTTATATTTATTTATTTATCTATTTGTTTATATTTTCACATTTACTTTACTATTATTAATATCAACCGCCTTACAATCATTCCCACCCTCTCCTTTTGAAGCCACTCGGCTCCTCTTTCCAAAAACCCTCCTTCTAGGGTTAGGGTCACGATTTCCTCCGCTTAAACTATTCCTAGGGTTTATCTTTTATCCTTCTGTGAAACTTTGTGGGGTTTATCTCCGCTTTATTTTTGTGTCCGCAAGCTCTGTAATTTTAGTTTGCTGTTTTGTAATCCGCTTTAGATCTCGTTCTGTATTCTTATATAATGAATATGCGGAAGAGAGGAAAGCCTGAAGCTGGCTTCAACGCTAATGGCGGCTTCAAAAAGTCTAAGCAAGGTTTGCTCTTTCTTTTTGTCTATTTTTGCTCCGTAATTTCTAGTATAGTTTTTATTTGTTGTGTTCTGTTCTGTAGCTGTAGCTTGAAAAAGCATTACTCTCATATACATCTAGTATACTTTGTTAAATTACAGGTCCATATTGTTGAATTTACAAGTTGAAGTGCTTTTTTTCTTTGCTAGCTTAGTGAGAACTGAAATTCAGACAAACATGTGTTGCATATTCGTGGATTTCTATATTATGATCTTTCGGTTCTGCTGTTTTCTTCTTTTACGAGTGGATATTCAGTTCTTGAATTTCAGAGGGTTTACTCTGTGTTGTATGCGATTTTGAACTATAGCGGAAATTTGCTCAAGTTATTGTCCAACTCATCTCTTATTCGCAAATATTAATGAATTTGAGGGACATTCTTTCTCTATTTCCAGTTATACGGGCCAAAGACGAGGTTAATTAGAGTTTGTGTATCCGTTTTTGGTACAACTGGCCAAAGTCTACTGAATTGATTATTGGGACAAGTTAATAAAGAAAAGCTGTTTAATAAGTTATTTGAAATTACCTATTTTTTCTTTAATAACAAGCGTCATATTTACTCGACGACCAGTTGATGTATTGATTCTTTAATCTATATATTAGTGTCGTATTATGGAAATAAGTAAATGGAAAATCTACTGGTTTGTAATTTTTAGTAATCAAATTGAGAATCTAAACATAAAACTAAAAAAGAGTAATGTTTTGTAACAGAAATGGACTCCCTATCAACTGGTGTAGGAAGCAAATCAAAGCCATGCACCAAGTTTTTCAGGTTCAAATCTTTTCTTGTGAAATAAAATACATCTTCTGAACTGTATCTTACCCTTATCCTAACTTGTACAAATTCTTTTAAGAATCTAATCGCCATTGCTGAGATATAACTTGATCTCATGCTTGTGAAAACTAACGTTCATTTACAGGTACCAATTATGCTTTCATCTAATCAAGTTTGCCAATCCTAAGGAAGAACACTTCATGAAATATCTTAATGAAGAAATTACAGATAATGGACTGATAATGAATTTTGAAGACCAAACCATTTTCTGCATAATATGGGTCCTGACTATGAAGCATAGACAGTTATCCTAATCTAGTGTTTCTTTATCGGACACGTACCGAACAATGACACACTCCTGAAATGTGTTTGACACTTATATATGTATCTCACATTCAGAGCCCATTGTTTCCATATGCCACACGTATCAGACACATTAGAAAATATGTTTTAGCTTGTCCAGCACATGATAAAAGATGAAAATTTATAGGCCACATTTCGTTTGTTTCAAGTTTATTTTAAAGTTTAAATCCAACACAAATTAAATGTTGATTATCCGAGAAAAATGAATCTAATGATTTAGTTGATGAAAAAAATGAACGGATTCATTGATGCATATGTATGTTTTTATATATATATATATATATATATATATATAATATATGTAAGCTTGAAATGCATAATTTGTCCAGGTGTTGTGTCCTGATTTTCTGAGAAATGGCATGTCAGCATGTCCAAATTGCGCTGTCCCCATATTTTATGTCTGTATCTCTACTTCTTAGGGCCTTGACATGATCGGTGTTCGTGCTCTTCTCTTCTAATTAAGCACAATATGATGTGATACCTTTGTCTCTTGTACCAAATTGTTTTAGTTCAATCCATTCTCTATTAGTAACTAGTAAGTTAGTTCACCTATTTTTAGTGCCTGCTTCCTACGGAACATCGTTTATTTGAATTTTATCTATATTTCTTCTGTATGAACTGTGAAGGATTGATGTCAAAAGTTGAGGAGGTTGTATGTTGTATATAGTCACATTTCCAGAAGTATGAAATGGAGATTGTTCCATATTCATTACACATAGGTTGTGACTGATGGATCTGTCTTTTAGTAAAAGGCCATTTTTAAATGATGGATCCTCAGTCTTCTCTAGTTTCCACATATAACATTGTAGCCTGTTCTTAAGGTTATTCTTGCCATTATTAGAGCGACATATTTTTCACCTCCTTAGTTCACATGTTGGAAGTGATGCTTTTGCGTGTGATGCTGTTTAGAATGTATGTTTTGCTGACCTTTTCTGCGAGGTCTTAAGTCTGAATGTTATTGGCTGTACTCTTGTCATTTTCCTTCACTGGTATCATTTAAATATTGCATTTGAAAGTAAGTTGATAAGTATCACATTCTAGCTATAAGTCTTGCAATCAAGAGCACAAAATAATTAGTAGATGATTGTTTGTCTTCATTGATCAATTATGTGATGACATTGTCATAATGTTGTTGGATCTTATGAGTTTATTGTCCTATACTTGCAGCACTGTTGGCTGTCCATTTGGCGAGGGCTGCCATTTCCTGCACTATGTTCCTGGTGGTTATAATGCGGTGGCCCAAATGATGAATCTAGCACCCGCTGTTCCCCCAGCAGCTAGAAACATTGCAGCTCCTCCAACTATCTCCAATGGCTCATCTACGCCTGCAGCCAAGACCCGAATGTGCAAGAAATACAGAACTGCTGAAGGGTGCAAATTTGGTGACAAGTGCCATTTCGCACATGGGGAGTGGGAACTTGGTAAATCTGCAGCTTCATCCCGTGAAGATCCCCGTACCATGGGTCATATTCCAGGTCGTTTTGGTGGCCGGATGGACGCTCCACAGTCCGTTGCAGCTGCTAGCTTTGGTGCCTCAGCCACGGCAAAGATTAGCATAGATGCTTCTCTTGCAGGAGCCATCATAGGGAAGGGAGGTGTCAACTCCAAGCAAATTTGTCGCCAAACAGGAGCCAAGCTTTCTATCAGGGACCATGAGTCAGACTCCAATCTCAGAAATATCGAACTCGAGGGATCTTTCGATCAGATTAAGGAAGCAAGTGCGATGGTTAGGGAGCTAATTGCCACGGTTTCACTGACAGGCCCTGCTAAAACCGCTGGAGTGCCAGGGCTCCCTGCACCTTTAGCTAACAACTATAAGACGAAGCTATGTGATAATTTTGCCAAGGGGTCTTGCACATTCGGAGAAAGATGCCACTTTGCACATGGTTCTTCTGAATTGCGCACGTAATTGCGACTAGATCATTCCCAGTGTTTCATGGTTAGATTAGTGTACAAGTTAGTAGACATTATTGTATTAGTCGAAGTTCTATCCATCATACTACATTATATTAGTTGGAAGTGATATATTACGATATCAGGGCTTTGGGGTTCTGGTTCTGGTCCTTTTGAAACTTTTGAAGTTCCTTGATTTGTGTCTTTCCGAGATGATGTTTTAATTTATGCTTGCTTTGCTATATTTTTTACCCCCTTTTCCTGGCTTCTGCAATGGTATGTGATGTAGTAGCCTTAAGTCGTGGAATTGTTGATTTACTTACCGTTTTGGGGGGCAAGATTTGGTTGTTTGGGTGGACTGGTGCTATGGGAGTGGTTCTGCTCCCTAGAATCTCTTGTTTGTTTTGGTTTTCCAGATGTAAACTTTCGCGTAAATATGAGCCTTGAAGAGAGATTCACGGTCGGAGTCGAGAAATCGACGATGCAGCAACATCAGAATCAGATGGGTGGCAGACCCTCTAGGCTTCTAATTTTACTTGGAAACAAAGATGAAATATGAAGTTCTAAGTTAAATTTTGATAAGAACCCACACTGTCAATTTAGGAAGTTCTAAATTAATTTCAGAAACCTCGAGAGAAGTGTGCATGTTGAGAAAACTGAAAGAAATATGTCCGATATTAAGCAAGATAGAATCAAGAACGACAACCTGATTCATCTACAAGAAACATGAAGATGAGATCATCTAGATTAGAGCTAGGAATTTCATCTCCTGGAATCATTTATTCCACCTTTGGCTTAGAATCTCAATCTCCCCCTCCTCCAGCTATCTTCCATCCCTGGGCGAAAGGAATGTGAGATTCCATCCCTGGGCGAAAGGAATGTGAGATTTTACTAAATCCATCAGCTTTGTGAGAGTTCATTGTGTGTGAACCTCAAACAAGGTTGAAAAAACGAAGCTTGCTCTTACCCATTATCCCGTCTATTTTATTTCCAGCATACTTATATCTGAAAAGGGCGATCGATCGTAGGAATTAAATGAGTTATCGTAGGAATCTAAAGAGTTCTCTTTGAGAGATTTGGGTCGGTGACTGATTTTTAGATCCGTCATTTAGCTCTGGTTATTTTTTGCAGGTTCCAGATGATTTCACTTTTTGATGAAGAAGATTGACGATGTCTAAAAAACAAATCTAGAATTTTCATTATTTTATTTAAGAAATTTGTTGGAGAGTTTTGTCTCAGCAACAAGTCGAGAAAATGGGTTTTTTCCCTTTTGCGTTTATTATAGAAATTTGAGTTTCCTTTAACAAGTTATTTTTCTTATTCTTCCGTTACTGAGGTATGATATTATAATATTTTATGTTTGCTTGAAAAACTAAGATATAAAAAATTAATAAATTATATATATTAAGGTACGAATTCTCAAACATTATAATCATTTATTCTTATTACTATAATTTTCACTAATCACATTTTTATTAATAATTTAAAAAACCCACTAATCACATTTTTTATTGGTAACTTATAAAATTTTAAACCAAACTATGCCAGTCAAGTTATTGATTCATTTGACACAAGATGGAACAATATTTTCATTAGAAAATGTCGAGAAAATGATATCATACAAATCAAACAATAAACGAGTAAGAACAATTGTTAAAAGAGTGTCAATTATTTACCGACATTTTACCACCGACATTTTACCAACAATTTGCTTAAAAAGCCAACAACGCATAAATAATAATTTTGTACATCTCACTTATCATCAGTGCGGTAAAAAGCTAACAGCGTGCAGCACAACAAAGAGCCAATAACCACGCGCTATTAGACCACGTCTTAAGGTTTATATATTAGTTGAAAATGTTTAAATTTTCAATATGGGAAAAAATCTCATCACAAAGACCTTAAACCTTCTTTTTAAGTTTCACCTTCATCCACAAAGAAATTTAATATTAAATTCTACCTAATTATATATGCAATATATGTAACAGAATCAAAACAGTCCATTACAATAAAAAGACAGCATTATTCCAACACAACAAACTGAGAAGAAACAACTACTCTTCAAACACACATTCACTAATTATCAGGTGAACTCTCGACCAAAAACAAGTAGCCATTTTCACTTGTAAGCGCCTGGGCCCTGGGTGCCGGTTGTAGTGTATGGGGCAGTGCCAGTTCCGGCACCCAAGCCAATGGTTGTGTGCCCAGCAGCCTGCCTGGCGGCTGCATTGTCCTGACGAGCCTCCTGCTTGTTGAGTTCTGCCTGCTGTTTCCTTTCTTCTTTCCTTTCTGTGGCAATTTCCTTCTCCATTGGGTCATGTGCCGTCATTCTTTCCTTCTGCATTGCATTTCCCCCAATTGAAACATGTATGAACATGCCAGACTAGATTCATTGATAGAACTTTTAAAAATAAATAATAAATGATAAAAATTGTTAACGCTAAAATCTAATTGATCAATTATTTTTACGATTTTTGTACACATAACTTGCCAATTCAATACTCATTGCGACAAAACCGTAAATTTCAATTCTAAAAATTAGACCAAAACTCTTAAACAAGTGATCATATATGATATTTTCACACTCTTACTCCTACTAAAATTATACACTGTCACATATAAAGATGTTATACGAGTCCTTGTTCTGTTGGTTCATTTTTTTTCGAAAAATAACATTTTTCCCAATATTAAGATGAAAAATAATCTCTTAAGACTAACGGTTTGCCTTTTTGAAAAGTCATACTCGGACCACGAATCAGACGGACAAAAAGGGAAGACAAGGAAGAGACTGAGAAGTAACCTTCTCTTGCAAGGTGGCCTTGGTCTTGTCCATGCCGGACTTAGCAGAAGCCGCCATGTTTGCAGCTGCTTCCTTCGTCGACTCCATTGTATTCTTTACTGGCTGCATTTTCTTTTTCCTCCTCTTCCCCTTTTCTTTCTACTTGTTGTATGTTTGTAATTAATTATCACAGTGTTGTCATTAGAAAGCATTGCCACTAGTTCATTTAAATTGATATGCTGAAGGCCCCAACGGGCGACAGGTCGACTATAAACCATTAACTATGTGGATGCTAAACATGTGAACAGGTGACTATGTTACTTACTCCCAAGTGTCTACCTCGTGGCAATTTTTTCAAGGAGAACAGTTTGGGAGTTCGACGTTACGTGGCAGTTTAATCGGTTATCAATCCAAGCTGGACTTGTGGACGCATCTCACATCCAGTTTGGTAAGAAAGTTTTAGTACGGAATTGATCGAATCAAAATCATCGGTTCATAAGTTGAGTTGACGCAATTGGTTAAACTCTCACATTCATATTTTAAGAGTTGTGGTTCGATTCATATTCTCAGATTCTCTTTAAAATATATAATGTAATTTTGATAAAAGAAATAAAAACAAAAATGATCGATATGATTGGTTATTTACGTAGGTTTGCTTCGCTTACCGAAATTATAAAAATTGAAATTTCAAGTTCAGTTCAAAATTTCCACAGTTTTCGAACCAAAACTTAATTTCCTATTTTTTTTCATTTTTATATATAATTTCAGTACAATCCGAACTGAAACAAATCAAAACTTTAGATTTATATTATTTTTTCAATAATATCATTTGACAATGTTTTAGATTTTTTTATTAATAACGGCAAACCCAAGAACCGATTCTTCGTGCAGATATGTTTTTGCAATTCTAATTAGCCGAACTAGGTTTAGATGGTGGATGACATTTAGAACAAGCCGCATGTGTTTACATTTGTGTGTTATTAATGCACATGATTCCCTCCCAATACATAAGTAGGTGTATACTAATCTAATATAGTATTTCTAATCATATATTTATATTTAGATCTGATAATTTAGTTTAGATTCTGATAATGTTTGTATCTTTTTATTCATTTTAAAATGTAACATTTATCTTAAAAAAACTGGGACGTAAAAGTGAACTGAAAATTGAACATGACAATTTTTACAGAACTTGTTTATTAGGAATCTTGAAATCTAAAAAACTCAAAAATTTGGAA
Source organism: Datisca glomerata (assembly GCA_003255025.1). Classification (NCBI taxonomy): domain Eukaryota; kingdom Viridiplantae; phylum Streptophyta; class Magnoliopsida; order Cucurbitales; family Datiscaceae; genus Datisca; species Datisca glomerata. Next base: position 107,671 of record QANY01003750.1, on the reverse strand, counting down.
GGTTTCATTTAGCCTCAACGTTAGGTGAATTAAGATGCCAACAATCAATTCTCATCTATTATTAGTCACATGCCGCACGGATTATACATAATTATATTGATATATTGAAAACATATATCATCCTATATATGAAATGGTAAGTTTAAAAATAAATAAATAGATGCTCAATTATTTACGAAGAAGAGACAATTTCAAGACAAAGTATTTCAATATATATTGATAAACACATGCTACGCAATACGGACCAATTGGCATTAAAATACTTTTATTGCCGTTTATTTACTAACATCGAAACTGGCATTGAAGCTTACCTACTATTGAAGTTCACTCCACTATCATCAAACTTGACATGGCAATATGATTGTATGGAATGGGCCTTTGTGGATGGGGTACTTGCTCAGATTAACTTCAACTCTTTTATGGTGGGGTTGGATTAAAGAATGCATTCAGTCAATTTCATATGATATTTCCATAAACAGTACTTTAACTGAGTTTTTCTCGCCCCAGCGGGATTATGCTAAGGGGAACCGTTGTCGCCTTACATGTTCATCCGTTGTGCATAAGTCTTTCCGGAGCTGTTATTTATGGCGGTCAGAAACGGTCTTATTCACAATTTTCTCCTAGAAGGCTTGAACCATCCATTTACCATCTTTTATTTGCGGACGATTCAATTATATTTTGCCGAGCCACAGTCAATGAATTCACCCAAATCCTGCAAATTTTAAAATTTTATGAAGAGGCTTTTGGACAATTAGTTAATTTCAAGAAAAGCTCTCTATGTTTCTCCCCCAATACTACTTTACAGAATCAACTGGCCAGCATATTAGGCATATCGAGCTGTGGTGGATTTGGTAAATACCTGGGCATTTCAGCGGCATTTGAGGGTTCAAAACGTAAATTTTGGCCATCGATTGAAAAATGCTTCAGCTGCCTTTCTTCCCCCTCTCCCTTTCTTTAACTTTGGCATTTTTACATTTTCTACCTAAGGGGCTCCAATCTCTTACCTCCTTCACGCATTGTTCCATCTCTTATTTTGTGTAGTAGAAGTGTTTGTCTTGCATAAATAGTTGTCATACTCAGGGCCATCACCTCATGTTTGTACCTTCCACTTCATGATATTTATACCTTCCACTTCATGATATTTATAATGCATAGGTCTGCTGCCTAGACCCCCCCCCCNCCCCCCCCCCCCCCAATACTCCATTCAATCCCATTAAATACTACATTCAATTGCTTTATGGAGATAAGTCCTGCACAGCCTTAAGAGGCTCTTCGACAAAGAAAAAATATGGAACCATAGCAAATTTTAGCATCATAAACTCTTCGTCGAGGTTCTACGTCACTGGTTGAGCTTGTCTTTGAGTTCCTTATTTATTATGTTTTAGCAGGTCGACCCAACATAAATTGGAGGCTGTCGAATTTGAGCAGATATGAAGGAATTATGATATCATAGTTAAAACAAATTTATTATTCGTGTTCTTCAAGTTTCAGAATCGAATCACGCACTTGAACTCGATATGTGAATTTCATTCACCAACAACCACCTTTTAATTTTATAAATGTATCTCACGAGAATTTGTGTAGGAATTTGAATGTGAGCTTTTAAAACGATTGAAAGAAAAAATCGAATATTAATCCTTCAATGCCCTCTCAATCGACGACAATCACTAAAGAGGAGAGAAAACTATTTTTCTCTATTTCTGATATGAGATCTATATCTCTATCTCTCTCTACAATCAAATTGTTATTAGATATTTATAAAATATAATTTTTAATATTTACAAATATACATATATATTTTAAATTTCTAAAATTTCACCCACATATATTCAAATTGCCAAAAATTAGTGTCTCCACACTATTAGAGTTGTATCGATTATCAATCTTATCGATAGATTTAATTGATCATTATCAATTAATTAATTAATTTCTTTTTATTTACTATTTATTCAATAATTAGAAAATAATAAATTAATTAATTTCAATACAAATAATCACACTTAACTAATTAAGTGACATCACTCATCATATATATGTGTTGGAAATATGTCTTGGCACCCAAACACATTTTGATTCAATTTACTTCGTTTCTATATTCCTGTTCTCATGAGCTATTTCTGAGACCGGATGGACCCACATGAACAAATCTAAAGATTCAAATACCTGGTGAATTTATCTCCATAATTTCTTGACATATTTAATCTTGACATCGTACGACTGTACTATAAGTTTGATATCAAATCAACTATTGATCCATGCGTGGTACTTTTTTGTTGGTGTAAATAAACCCTTTTTATTTTCATGGTCCACATAATATTTTAACATAATAATACCCATCGTGAATATCAGTAACAAGATCAGAATATAAAATTATCATTTTACCCTTCTTGTTATTATGTCCTTAACTCATTTAGTGGTTGTGAATAAAAAAGACATATACTAAATTATCTCGTACAATTCATAAATTTTAATCAATGACTCAATTCATTGAATACCTAACTAGATCAATTTATTCACACACTCATCAATAAAGCATAAAATGATATTGTTGCTTTCGCAATCCAACCACGAATTTTCATATATGTGAATCACGTAACTCCAATTTAATTGAATTACAATCTCAACAGCCGATATATTGTCTGTCAATTCGAACTCACTCATTTGACATATCAAAGATTACAACTAACTGAGTCAAGCTACGTATTCACCTCAGGATTAATGTAATTATAAAAACACCCTTAAGGTGCAACGATTAGATTTAGAGCTAGGTAAACGGTTTGAGCTCTAAACTAATTTGTTACTGGTCTATTCAACATGTTCCTAACATGTCTAGGTTAACCGTTTGAGTCTCCACTCTCATGCCCCATGACTGGCATCTATTGGTTCAACCTAACAATCGTAATCAGATTTGATTGCCTAGTCGATCCTAAGACTGCGAAAATCGTTCTGAACTTTCTCATAAGAGTTCATCTGGAGAAGGCTCTGTCTTCACTCTTTGTTTGTTGATGAAAGTTCCATGACTTCAGTAATTTACAAACACACTTTAATTTAAAATAAAACTTTCAATTTATTCATAAAAATTCAATACTACTAATGTCTAAGAAATAATTAAATATAAATAAATAGTTATTACATACTATTTTATGGACATATTCTAACATGAATGAGGTAAGAGATTGGAGCTTAGAAAATGTAAAAATGCCAAAGTTAAAGAAATGGAAAGGAGGAAGAAAGGCAGCTGAAACATTTTTCAATCAATGGCCAGAATCTAAGTAAGATCTAAGATCCATATCGCACTTGAATACAGATTTGATTTTTGTCTCATCTCATGCCCTGCAAGAAGGTAACAATAAGTCTTTCATTAGATGGTCTAGAATTACTAGTGGAGAGTGTAAAGGGTTTTTTCGGTATGGAAAATCCTTTAAGAATGAATAATAAATATAATAATTTAAAGAGAGACTCAGAGAATAATGACGTCATGATTTACGTGAAAAACTCTTAAAGGGAAGAAAAACCATGAGAGAACTATTGATATTCATTAGTGTAGAGTGTAAAAGGTTTTACATAGTTGATGAGAGAAGAGAGAAAATGTAATGCCTTTAGTTGCTTGGGTTGCCTCTACCTTTTTTTCTCTAGTACATTGGCCTTTATCTATAAACTGATTATACTAATATAAAAGAGACACTAATTATGCCTAGGGAATACACTCATTTGAGGGGATTATTCTACTAGGTATGGACCCATTTTCTTTCTCATTTCCCATGTGTCACGCTTGGCTTCCAATTAGTCACAGCCACTTGATGATTTCTTATGGTTTCGAGGCAATCAGCCACAACCACTTGGTGGCCTACCAATCCATCTCGTCCATGTCATTTAACTTACCCAGTCAATCACAGCCTTTTGACTGTCATTTTCGAATCGCTTTCATCCGTTCCCACTCTAGTTCTTATCCTTCTCTTTTTGTTTTTCCAAAGTTCGGCGAGTGCCTTTCCCGTTATGGAGGCGTGAGTCCCCCGTCAGTCTTTTTCCTATATTGACCGGATTTCTTTTCCCCTTCTGATGAGATAACAACTATGAAAAGATTTATGCACAACATATAAACTGGTATAGCGACAACAGATCCCCTTAGCATAATCCTGCTGGGGTAAGAAAAACTCAGTTAAAGTACCATTTATGGAAATAGCATATGAAATTTACTGAATGCCTTCTTTAATCCAACCCCGCCATAAAAGAGTTGAAGTTAAGCTGAGCAAGTACCACATCCACAAAGGCCCATTCCATACAATCATATTGCCATATCAAGTTTGATGATTGTGCCACCACGAGTGCCTTTCTTTTTTTAGCAATTTTATAGAGTTATTAGATAATAATTCTCGAATTAAAAGCTTACATGTCAACCTAAATACTTAAATCCCTAAAGGGTCGATTATTGTCTCTATTAGAAAGCTATTGTAGATTCAAGGTGTGACATGAGTAAGTGCGAGAATGATCTAATCCTTAGCAAGTGATCAAAATAATGCCTAAGAGGACGCTATGACGTGAAGAGGGAGCACTCTTAACACTTAAGAGTGGTGACAAAATGCTTTCTCTCTCTAGAAGTGGGATCTTCTCTCTCTATAGTTCTTTCCTCTCTCAAAATGAAGGAGAAACCCTCCTTTTACATGTGACAAAAATGAGGGGGGGCCATTGAAACTAATCCCTTTATTAGTTGCAAGTTCACTAATCCAAACGAGCCACCTTAGCTAATTAATCACACTTAGGTGGATCAAAGGAGGATTTCACATGTACCAATCAGATGACGCCACGTGGTCTTGTTGAGTGACTATGATCCAGAAGGAACACGCCCAGCTGATGGAGCTCAATGGCGGTATTCACCCAAAGCCTCCTATCAAAGGGATCTTTCAGAACCAAACCCGTCCCCAAGGTGGGAGGGTAGAATGCCCTCAATGTTCAGAGTGGTCATACTGGAAGAGGTATGTCCTCTCAAATACGACGCAACCTCGCCCCTAATCCTACTACTCCACAGCCCCCCAAGCATTCTCAGACAAGCATACGTCCACCCAAGTCTTTGTCACTTGACTTGGTGGTTTATGATGTAATGACTCATTGTGATAGTGGAGTCAAACGACTTGTCTAAAGTACGTCATTGTTGTCTTTGAGTTGCATTACGAACGGTGATCCATAATCCTCTATGGTACACCCATGGGGATGACATGAATGGTGTTTCCATGAGGGTTGCATCAATGGTGTTATCTTAGGGGGTGACATCAATGGTGCTACCACGGTGATGACATCAATGGTGCTACCACGGTGGTGACATCAATGGTGTTACTATAAGGGTGACACCCCATGGTGCTACCATGGGGACGACTCCCACGGGTATCTTAGTAGCGGCACTTCATGGGGTGCACCTCAGTAGCGGCACCCCAAGGTGTGCGTCTCAATGACGGCACTCCAAGGTGCACATCAGCGGCGATACCCCATGGTGCATCTCAGCGGTGCCCATGGTGCATCTTTGACGGAGACACTCCCGATATGCCGTAAGAGTTACGCTTCGCAGGAAGTCAATGTTGAGGTGGTCAACCCTCATGTACATTTAGTTCCCTGTGCAAGCACGATGCGGAGTAATCGGGCTTGTACACAATTTCTTCAACGTAGTAATCATCGTATCATCAAGTCCCCAATACTTTGATCGCCTTCATTACATGATGTAAGTGAGATGCATCGATCCGTTATCCCCAATGCGCCTTCTTTATGTGATGTAGGCCTCTATTTGTCCTTAGGTTTGACAAACCTAGGCGGATTTCATGGGGTCAAATTTGTAAAAATGAAATTCATGGGGTCAATTTTGAAAAAAATTTCAAATTCTTTGAATGTGGGGAGTCTCCTCTCCCTTCTCCCCTATATAAAGAATTCATTCCCTCTCCTTCATAAATCTTGAAATTTTTCTTTGGGCTAGATTTAAGATTGAAGCAAAAAGGTGAAAGCTTGGGAATTTGTTTTTCCACAGAGATTTGGGATTCAAGCAAAATGTGTCCCTCCTTCCTCATTCGCTAAGGTTTGAGGTAAACCTTTAATTCTTCATTTTCTTTGATTTTTTTAGCTTTCCTAAAAGAAAATACACCCCCTCGTGCATATAAATTCCTTTCATTTTCATTTTATACACAAGATTTTCAAAGTCATGAATTTGTTTAGACAAAAATTTTTCATCAATCACGTTAAAAATCAAGCCATTTTTTAACTAAATATCATTTAAAGCCCAATTCTTCGGATCCATATTTATGTTCTAATGCTTCTCATAATTGAATAAAAGTTTTCATTGTGTAAAAGATATGACAAATATTACCAGACAAAACCACTCAAAATTCTACCACGACAAAACAAATAATTTTCAGCAAAATCATCATTTTCTTTTCCTTTTAAAGATTTTTGAACGACAACAAAAATACCTAAAGTCGTGAGCTAGAGTTTCATTTTTTGTTGCCAACTTTTAAAAATTAATCTATTGAATTTTTTAAGTTTGCACGAATTCGACTCAAAGATGTCATAATTAACAGTAATTGCTATGTATCTTCTCTTAAGTTGTTGGAAAAAATATCAAAGAGGAAATACTGTTAATCCCCACAGCAAGAAGAAAATACAAAGATGATAAATATTAATCTAGAAGAATGGTTTAGACGACCTGTTAATTGTTAGATCGAGCGATGCAATGCACTTTCCTAAAAGAAGATACATCCCCTCTTACACCAGTTTGTCTAAACAATTTGGTTCTGATTCTAAATTTATCCTTGTAAATTTGACAACAATAATTAGTTTTCCAATTATGTCATTGTAATTGTATTCATACTCTTTCATTTTAACCATTCATGTTAGCCGTATTTATCTAACCAATTTTGAATAAACCATACTTACCTTTATAAATTGAAGAAAATGAAATTTCGTCAGTTCAGAAATTCTCCGATACAAAATATAGGTGAAAAATTGTTTCTAACCTTATCTTCTCGTTTAATATCGTATATGCACAATCGCACGTTGTTTGATTTTAAATTATTTAATTCAATTAAATAAGTTAATTGAATTTTTTTTATATTTCGTCCACAAATCGTTCGTGGTTCAGACTTATTTTTTAGTTAATTTTAAAATCTACTGATCCTAACACTTCACGTGTTGTTCCTTCTCTTATTTTGTGTAGTAGAAGTGTTTGTATTACATCAATGGTTGTCATACTCAGACCATCACCTCATGTTTGGACCTTCCACTTCATGATATTTATCATGCATATGTTTGATGCCTAGACCCCACCTAATACTCCATTCAATCGCAATAAATACTACATTCAATTGCTTTATGGAGGTAAGTCCTGCACAGCCTTGAATAGGCTCTTCGACAAAGAAAAATATGGAATCATAACAAGTATTAGCATCATAGACTCTTTGACGAGGATCAAAGTCATTGATTGAACTTGTCTTTGATTTCCTTGTTTGTTATATTTTAGCAGGTCGACCCAACGTAAATAGGATGCTGTCAAATTTGAGCAGGTATGAAGGAATTATGATATCAAAGTTGAAACAAATGGAACTAATTATTTTCTTCAATTTATAAGCGTAAGTATGGTTTATTCAAAATTGGTTAGACAAATACGTCCAACATGAATGGTTAAAATGAAAGAGTATGAATACAATTATAATGACATAATTGGATACAATTGGAAAACTAATTATTGTTGTCAAATTTACAAAGATACATTTAGAATCAGAACCAAATTGTTTAGAAAAACGGGTGCAAGAGGTGGTGTATCTTCTCTTAAGAAAGTGCATTGCGTGACTCGATCTACCAATTAACAGGCCTTCTAAACTATTCTTCTAGATTAATACTTATTTCTCTTTGCATATTCTTGCTGTTGTGTGGATTAACAATATTTTCTCTTTCATATTTTATCCAACAACCTATGAGAAGATACATAGCAATTACTATTAGCATGGCATCTTTGAGTCAAATTCGTGTAAACCTAAAAAATCACTAGATTAAATTTTAAGAGTTGGCAACAACAAATGAAACTCTAGCACAAGTTTAGGTACTTTTGTTGTGATTCAAAAATCTTTAAAAGGAAAAGAAAATGCTTCTGAAACCACCGATTCTACGAAAACTAAAAGTTATGAAACAACTCCCTCCAGTTCTACTGAAAAATCTAAAACTTCTCCAGATGATGGTTTTGCTGAAAAATATATATTTTGTCATGGTAGAATTTTGAGTGTTTTGTCTGATAAGATTTATTGTATATTTTGCACCATAAAATTTTTTATTGAATTATGGGAAGCAATAGAACGTAGATATGGATCTGAAGAATTAGGATTTAAAAGGTATTAAGTTAAAAATGGCTTGATTTTTAACTTGATTGATGAAAAATCTTTGTCTGAACAAATTCATGACTTTGAAAATCTTGTGTATGAAATGAAAATGAAAGGAATTAATTTGCATGATACAATAGTTGTTGCTTCTTTGATTAAAAAATTACCACCTTCTTGGAATGACTTTCAAAGCATTTTAAAACAAAAGCTAAAAAGTTTTTTCTATGATGAATTAATTGTTTCACTTAGAATAAAAGATAAACATCGTGAGTCTCAAAAGAAAATGCCTAGATATGATTTTATTGTTAAGGAACATGTTGAAAATACTTTCAAACCAAAACCTAATACTTTCAAGAAACATGGTTTTAAAAGGAATAATCATGGTCCTCACCATAATAATGAGCCAAAGGATAAAAATGTTAATCAGAATAGGTTAGTTGCATGTTGGGTTTGTAGGAAAAGTAACCATAGAGCTGATGATTGCTACTTTCGTAAGGGTGAAGCATCTATGACTTCCGCATTATAACTATGTATTGACGGCTTCCCGATTTTCATCTAGCGGCCGTCATCTTTAGTCACTTAAAAAGTCGTCATTATAATCGTGTACAATGAGGGAGAATCTCTATCATTGTAGGTACAGTGAAAAATAGATAGATGATGGGGATTCTCTGTTAGTTAAAGTTACTCCACCTAGATTTTAGATGACGGGGATACCCCGTCATCTAAGGTACTGCCAAAATAAAAAAGATGACGGGGAATCCCCGTCATTAGTTCAAGAAAATAAAAAAATAAAATATTTATTTAATTAAATAAAAGCTTGGCATTCTAATTTTCATCGAACAAATTCTATACAATAAAAATAAAACAAAGTTTATAATGATTATAATTCTCACCTCACAACATGAAGAATGCAGCCTTTCCGCCAATCATGTTTCTTATTGGAAAACTGAAAGGAATAGAGTGCAATTATAGTTTAAAGTGGTACAAAACTAATACAGTTTCTTTGTGAATAATACAGTTTCTTGAGACTTTGAGAGCATTGCAGCTTATTTTATCATTGATCAGAAGGAAAAAGAACAAGAAAAAAAAAGACAAATGACTGATAGGAAAGGTTAGACATGCTACTGTGCCGGCTATTGACAAGCCCTTCCTTGTAAATGTTAATGGACCTAGCTTCATGATTAAATACGAGTAGCCTCCCAAAGATGCACGAAGACTAGCTAAACCTATCACTTCTGGAGGTGGTGTTCTTTGTTGAACAAGGGGCGGTACTGTGTCTGAACCTAGGGCCAACATAACGAACAAAATTTTTGAGATAAGAGACACTCTTCCCAATTGATCCTAGAAGAGATGTTGGAAATTAAGCAAGAAGCTTCTCGTTTTAGTATATTACTTGACTATTCTAAATAAGAATAGTTAGACACATGTATTTCTAAGCCAGAAGCTTGATACTACAAGAAAATGGTCTTTTAGCTACCAACTTTTTAGCCACTAAAATAAATTCGTGGCTAAAAGCTTGTTTTAGCGACCAACTTTTTAGTTCACCGCGAAAGGTTGGACATTTTACCAGGGAAAAAAAGAAAGTGCGCGCGAAATTTTTCGTGGGCTTTTGCCGATGAAATTTTAAATTCGTCGATAAAAGTCTTATTTTTACGGACCAATTAATTATTTGGTCGTTAAAGGTCAGACCTTTAACGACGAAATAACCTTTAGCTACCAAATAAATTGTTGGTCCCTGAAGGTCACATTTAGCGACCAAATAAATTGTTGGTCGCCAAAGGTCTCACTAAACAAAAAATAGCAGGCTTCCCCCCTTAATTCATTTCTCGGCTTCCCTACTCAAGCCCTTGAAAAAGAGCTCATCTTCCTCGATCATTTCGTCTCCGTTAGTCTCCGCATTAAAGATCCTCCACGACCGAGTTCATCCACGACAAAGAGCTCATCCTCGATTGAGTTCGTCCGTGATAGAGAGCTCATACATCAGTTCGTGGCTCCTCCATCACTTCAAGAGACTCCTTCATCAATTCATGGCTCCTCCTGGTACTTCTCTTCTCTTAAGATCTGTATTGAGTAATCTGAAATTATTAATTTTGTCGATTGTATTACTAAGTAGTGTAATTTTTTCCCAATTTCATGTGTAAATATTATCTTGCTATTCTAGGAAGAAAATGAAGCATCTTATGTTTATTGAGTGATTGATCGACTCAGTTTATAGTCTGGATTGGGAGAGTTCGCTCGCGTTGAGTTATAGCTTTGATTCTGTAAATTTTAACACATGCCATGAGTTTGTGATTTAAATTTTCATAAAGTAATTTCTTATTCTCATGGTTAGTAGGTGTTCTATTTAGTCGTGGATATTCAATAGTTTGAGGAATTGCCTCGTTTTCGGTTATTCTTAGATACTGTACGAAAGTTGTGTAAAACTTTTCTCCTCTTTTTTGTTTCTCCAATCATTTATCTAAAACTATTCGATTTAATTACAAATTTGAAAATGAAAAGAAGAAACTTTTAAAAGTTTTATTTGAGTTTATGTTTATTGCGTTTTAAACCTTTTCAATTTCTACTTTCCGCCATTATTTTGCATGTGATTTTTGACTTCTACGTTTATTTTCTAGATCCAAATTTGATTTATGCTTGAATCTACCGTTTGAAATGGGTATTAGTTCGTCAAGGGCTTCATAGAAAGAGGTAACATTCTGACAAAAACAATTGATGTTTGTATATTGCTCTAAACATTCAATTTCTTCTATGAGTTGTGCCATTATTTTACATGACTTTTGGGTTTTGCTTCACTCTATTGTTTTAATCTTAAACAACATTTTCTTGGTGTGATTAATGGTTTATGATGATTCTATAATCTTCGGTTGTTCTGGGTTTTGCTTTATCCTCTTATTTTAATCATAAAAACAATTTATTGGTTACCACTTTCTCTTATCATACTAAGACAATATAAATCATTTATGTTTTCTAATTTTAACTATCTTGCCACTAATATGTGCCTTTCATTTGGATACATGTACTGGATGTTTCTATTTTGTCCCAATGTAATTTATCAGTCTATTTGAGGTTTTGTTGAATCATCAATGTCATTGGAATTTACAAAGAAGTGGCCTCTATATTTGAGTACAAAGAACACTATTCTTAAGAAATATTATGACAGGTGATATTTGGGTTTTCTAGCTTATTAGCGTCTAGCTGCAATATTCTTTTTTGCTTGAGACCTTAATCATATCATATAGTTGAGAAAGATGAGGTTGGTCTTCGTATTTTCCTTTTTGATTCAGATCTAAAACCCAATCGAGGCGTTAGTCTTTCCTCATATTTTTTAACATCGAAAAACCCCTAAAACACCTTCTGGGTCTGTCTTGTTTTCAGTTTTTTGTTGAGGATAGGCTGAGGGAGACAGAAAAGAGGGATGGGGTTGGTGGGTGTCCAAGAAATTGGGAAGGGGGAGATGGAGTTGTCTGATATTCCTTTGGGAACCAAGATCAAATATAAAAGGATGGACTCTGAATTAACAGAATATGATTTTGATGATGCTACACACCACCATCATCAAGAGCTTAGGAGTAAAATTACTAGGAAATATGTTTTTGCATGTGCCATTTTTGCTCTCTCAACTATGTTCTTCTTGGCTATGGTATGCAGTTTTAAGTCAATCCTTCAGATTTTAAATATTTTAATCTTTCGTTATTCTTTCTCAACTTGTCAATATGATATAATATGTTAAGTACTAGAAATAAAAATAGTTGTATAACTACCATATATCTACTGGGACATATTTCAGGAGGTATATGAGGAGAAGTGGAAGCAAAAGTTTGAAGAACACTCAATATGGTTTGTGTTGTTCATCACATCGGCTAATTGATGATATGGTCAATTATGCTGCCAAAAGAGAAGGTGGATATGTGTGGGCTTGCACAAATTATGACGGAGATGTCCAGAGTGATTTACTTGCACAAGGTGCTGTCATTTGTTTATGCTCACTTTCTGTGATATGCTATTATTCAGTTCTCCTTCTTTTTCCTCTATGATTGTTAACTTGTCCTGGAATCCATCAGAGTAAAACAAGCTTTGAAGTAGGATTACATTGGTTGCTTTTAAGTTTAGAAGCATGGGTTTTCTTCTTCATTAAATTGCAAGTGTAGGTCTTAATTGCATATTTTTTGTAAATCTTGAAATGCGAAATTGGAGGTCTATACTGACTCTTGGTGATTGTTAAAATCAATGATAATTCTACTTAGACATTTTCTAAATGCTCTTTTTTTACATGTTATGATTTCTTTCCATATTTTCATGGATTCTAAATGGTTGTTTAACTTTGCATAATTTGGTTCGTTGGGTCTCATGACTTATATATTGGTTTGTATCTAACAAAATTATGTTTCTTTCCATAAATGTATTTGTGTGCACATTAAGTTTTTGGAAAGGTAGACTTGTTGTTCAGTACTTCTTCAATCATTAGTTGCGGTCATTGAATGGCTTGAATGCTTTGCTGACACCAGATAGCAGAAGCTCAGGTATGAGAACTTTCATGAGTCTAATTTTGAGGGTAACTTGGTGTATCTTAGCTTGTTGGTGGAGTAACTTCACTCTTCATGTGTCAAATCTTCCTTAGTTTATGTTTTAATTATTTTCTATGGCCTGCTTTTAGGTATTGATATATGAATTTTGAATATACTTTCATATGTCATTATTATTAGATTCCATGAATAATTCTTTTCGCCCTTTTGCTTACATTTCCTTTAGCTTTTTTTTTCAGTTTTAATTCACTGCTTCTATAATCTACGTCTGCCATTGCACGAGCTAATTTTGCTTTTGTATTGATTAGCTTAATTTGTTCTTTTTTAAATGATTGAGTTTCTAGGATGTGTTCCTTTGCTACAGAGGCTTCCTAGTACATATCTCAAGAAGATCTCTGAAGTTGTTGTTAAGCATTATGGTAAGTTTAAATATTCAATACTGCCTGTCTCTTTCATTTGGTAAGCAATTTACAGTTTCTTTCTTCTCCTCTTCTTAACAAACTAATGTACTGATAAAAATCTAAACGACACAGGTCGGCAATGTAGTCAACAATTTTTTTTGTCGCGAAAAACTTTTCGCGACCAAATTTTGTTCTTTCGGGACCAATTTTTTTTGTCGTTAAAGGCTAACGTGATTAGATCCAAAAAAATTTCGCAAAAGACTTTCACTGACAAAGTAAAAGCGACAAAGTTCGTGATGAATTTTTTGGGTTTTAGCGACCAAAATGTTGGTCGCTAAAACCCTTGTTTCTTGTAGTGTGAATTGATAACTAGGACACATAAATATGCGATTCAGCTAAAAACATATAGTAATTATAATGTCAAAGCTAAGCATATCATCCACGTATCTTTTGAGATAATCCATATTGGCAGAAGAGCCAAGTATATGACTAATCCAAAACAAATTATTATATGCCTTGTACATGAGGATGTTGTCAGTGCCTAGTTTGACCATTCCACATGAGGGCTTTAAGTTCTTTGGGAGAAAACTCACTTGATACTAACCAAACACCATTCGCTCAATTCCGTATAGACCATGGCAGATTCTAAATTAACATATCAAGAACAAAGCTGCAATAGAACTCCTGAGTCCTGATATCCAAATTTCAGGATAGTGTTTTTGTAAGTTTCAGCACGATACTAATAATCCTATCTAAGTCTGCTCCAAGGACCAAGACTAACTTTGTGATATTCCAAACTTCAAAGAAACCATGATTCTCACTTAATTTCTCTTCGTTTGTTAATCTGAAAACTGGTGCGTTTTTCAATTTTCACAATCTATGGTTCAACTGAAACTCAAAACCAAAACTATATCAACAAATCTATCAGCATAAAGATGAAAGTAAAAGAAAATAGATTTTCAAAATATATCTATCTGAACCACACACACACACACAAAGTCCAAAACCACAAAGCACCTAGAAAGCTGAAAGTACCAATTTGATTCTGGGATCCACAGAGTGAAGAAATGTGGTGGGCGGCGAGATAAATTATGTCAAAGATAATACAAATAACATACTTATACATCCCAATACCTTACAGGCATAATAACCCTAAGAAAATGTACTTTCTTATAGGCAGGAAACAGAACCCCGAGGAAATGTACTAGGTATAGCAAAAAAAAGTTTGTGATTTTGTGAAGCCATATTTTTTTAAGGGAAGGGTTAATATCAACTCATAAATACAAAAATAAAGTGAAATTTTACCAATGCTTCTTTTGTAGTGTGTCTTTCTTGGTGATCATAACGTAGTAATTTGTCAACGAAGTCAACGGCTTTCAAAATGCAAAGTTTTAAAGATAAACACTGAAACTTAAAGAAACTAGACTACTAATCACCAGGGATCACAAGATGTTTTACCTCAGGGACTGCCAAATGTTGATTATCAACACTAATGAACTTTGTCAAGTAAATAATAACTTCTCAATTTTTTATATTTATTTTAGAGAAAAATAGCTTCTTCGTGAAAACAACTGACAATTAGTGCAAAATTATATAAAGAAACAAAAAAAAAGCAAACACTAGGTCTGTACCAACCTCCCAACAAGAGCTACAAGATGTAGGTCTAATTCAATCATGTATTATTGAGATAGGCATTAAGTTCATCTGGCCCAAGCACCTGTTGAGCAGAAACCATTAACTTTGAGTTAATTTCGATGTCTCTGATCACTCAACTCTCTATAAATCAGGTACAAAACCATTTGGTCAGAAGAGTTCTTAACCATTCATAAGCAAATTAAAACCAAAAGAAAAGGTCATTGCAAAGTATTTGGTAAATCATTCTACATACCTTGGCTATTTTAACTAGCTGATCATAATTATCATGCCCATAAAAGAAAGGCTCCTTATGAAATTTTTGTAAAGCACAACCTTCAATAGTCAGAATCGCATACGTGGTAATTGGTATAGAATGTTGACACCCTCACCATCTGCTAAGATATTAGTAGTGTCATAAATAAAATACCAGCACCAACACACTCATTCGTGAAGAGACCACCCTCAAATGGCACTAAGATCAAATCATCAAGGCTAATTTTTTGGCAGTCTAGGAGAAAAGGCCCTTCCAGAGTTAACTAACAAACCATACTGGTAGTTGAGAAATACAGCGTAAACGCATAAATCTAGTTCCATAGAAAATATAGAAAATCAGTTTGAAATAGTGAGAGTGAAGTTTCAATCTAGATCCAAACAAAAATTACATATTTTACAGTGATGGAGAAAGAAAACCTTCACTGTCGAAGAAGAAATTACTAAATTGGAGGGAGAAGACGCGCAAAAGGAGAAAACCCTTTTCCAGTCGCTAGCTCAGAGTTCAGGACGAAAACCCTTACCGTCGAAACTCGCATTGTAGCCGTCGTGAAGCTCGACCGGCACACGGTCGGGAAGAGGAAGAATCGATCGCCACTACTCTGTCCAAAAAAAAATAAAACACATTAAAATTAAAATTAGGGTTAGATTGGTTATATAGGATGGTATTTTCATAAATAAAATGAGCTTTGAGATAATTAGTAAATTTTTTTACACCATAAAACAATGATAAGTTATTTTTCACTATCATTATAAGAAGTTATAATTACAGCTCAAACATTAGTTATCAAAATAGATAACACATTGATGACAGCTAATTTTTAAGCTGTCATCTTATCCAAATTAACCTATCCTTCACCATTTTACTTTGACAGATTTTAGAACATTGTCATTGTATCACAGATGTGATTGGCATTAAAGCTCATATTTGTAGTAGTGAGTAACCATAGAGCTAATGATTGCTACTTTCGTAAGTGTGAAGCACCTATGATTTCTACACCTCAAAACTCGAGATCTCAAGTCAACATATTAACTGTGGGAAGCAACACCTCATTTTCTTTTGATGAGCATTTAGTTAGTAACTCAGAAATAATTTTCTTAATTCAAATGATTGGTAGTTTGGTTTTGAGGCTAATTTCCACGTATATGCTAATAAAAACTTATCTTCCTTCTATTAAGAATCAAGCATAAAAATCGTCGGAATGAGAAATGACAGTGAGGCCCGCATTTCAGGAGAAGGTAATAATAAATATTATTCACCCAAAAGTTAGCCAAATTTGTGAAGATCTTGGACTACAAGGTTTATTTGTTTTAGATCTTTGGTTCAGATTCTCTTAAATAAAAATAATTCCCTAAAAGCATAGTCCATAGTGTTAAAGTCAACTTATCTTATAGAAAAAAATTTAGAGGGCACAATCCACGTGTCTCGTGGATTAACTAAATACGTGTGGAAATAATTGATAAACGTATGTTTTTTCACATGCTTAAGCAAATTTTTTCAAGTTATTATTTAAAATTGACTCCTCAGACAAAATTTCAGACCCCCACCAAACAAATATGCCATAAAATCATAATATTATCGAGTATCTTTCCCTTTGACATTCTAAAAATAAAAATAAAGAGTAAAGTATGTAACGGTTGCAAGTTGCATGTAAACAATGTTCCTTCTTTTGTAATTTAGCGCAGAACAAAAGGAAGAAACGACATGAGCACAAACAAATGGGGTAATAATAAAATTAAAACTTTTGGAAATTATAAAGTAGCCAAACGAAATACCCATTCACCATTCACGTGACCGCTCCAGATATTTTCACCAACCAATCTTCAATCTTAACCGTCAAAATTTTACGCTTTGAAGAAAAGTCCACTTTGAAAGCGGGAGGCTAAAGTTTAGATTCAGTTAACAGCTAGAGCTGACGCGAGGCATCATTTAGGTGACACGCAATTAATATAGCCACTGAGTAACCGCCACGTAAGCACGAATATTACTCATCCCCCCGTATTAACGACTGGTGGGCCCGCGGGAAATAGTTGACGACCAGTCGTCCTTTAAATACCTGCTTTCCTCCTCACGAAGGCCCTCGAGAGATTAATTAAAGGCCGGCGATTTGGAACGGCCTCGCTCTCCGCTCAGAAGAGAGAGACAGAGAAGGCGAGGCTGCTCTTTTGGAAGGTGAAGAGGTTCCTTCTCTTTCAGGTACTCTTCTTGCATTCTGCTTCCTCTTTTGATTACTTAGACGTTTTTATGTTTTCGTTTTTATGCTGAATACGAACGATTTGTCTCGATTATTGCTTGAAATGGTTTGTCTTTTTGGTTCTATTGTTGTTTCTGCTCCTTTGATTTGGAAGCTTCATTGACGAATTTGTAGCTCGAATTGAGCATCTGTTTGAACAATTAGTGTAAATTGCCTGGATATGTAGATTTTTTAAATTTATTTACTGATCTTTTCTGAAATATATGTTCTCTGTGGAAGCTTTGAGATAACATGATTTTGGTCTGAGGCTAGTGTTATGAATTTTTTGCCATGCATTTTTTATTGTTTGCGGCAATCACACGCTTGATCTTCGTTATAAAAGTTCTTCAAAGTTAGTTTTATACCGTCATTTCCTTAATCTATAATCTAATGGCTGTATTTAATTGATTCCGGTTAATGCTCTTGTGACATGCATTCAGTTTCTTCACCTTCAGTTACCTAGTCCATATGTAAAATCAATGAAAATCGATCAAAAAAAAAATCAATGATTGAATATGATTTCTGTGATCAATCTTCACGCATGAGAATATGGTGATTATATATATATATATACATGCTTTGTTTGTTTTAATTATTTTATTCTATTCATAATAGTCTTTCGATCACGTTTCGTCTGTGTTACGTTTCTTGTTCTAGAGATTAGTACTTACCGAACTTCTTTCGCTTTAGTCAAACTTTTCTCCTCAAATTTTTTCTGTTCTTTCTTCTTTATTTTTTTGCGCGAGGGGGGCCCTTTAAGAGCAGAAGCGAAACTTCATATTTTTCTTTGTGAACTCAAACTACTGAGCTTTCTTTTTCCTCTGTCGATCCAGGCTAGGTCTCTTTTAAGGAAGTCACATATTGCCTATCAAATTCTGTCTTTATTATAGTTCTTATGAAAAAGGTCTGTCTTGATTTTAATTGTATAAGGGCTGTTTTTTTGTTCCCCCCACCCTGGTCTGGGATAGGTTTACAGAACTAACAAAAGGTGTTATGTTTGAAAATGTAGTGATGATGTTTCTTTGGTTAGAATCATGGCATCAATCGTAGTTATAACTGGGTTTCTCCACATTTTGTTTTTCTAATCTTATAATCATCCATCATTTATACTTATGATAAAAGAGAATCCTACATTTACTCTACCATTGGAATGCCTCTTTATATTAGGCCCAGCTTTTTGCATATTTGATTAAGACTTCGGGACAGGTCAATTTTTGTTACCGTTTTTCTGTTACCCCTGAAGAAATGACAGTGCTTTGTATGAGTTAACATACTTCTTCTATATCCTCCTTTCAAGTCGGTGCGTTTGGCGACGCATTCTTTTTAATCACGCGCGGAACCTTCTTACCAACAGTTGTTAACAAATATCAAATTGGAAGACCCCCTTTAACAATTGACCTAACCTTTGCCTTTTAACTCTTCTGCACAGGGTGCAGCTTTGAAGCAATGGGTGCTGGTGGTCGAATGTCCGCTCCTCCTTCCCACAAGAAGGAAGACTCTGACAACTTGAAGCGAGTTCCATACACAAAACCACCATTCACTCTCGGTGAGGTCAAGAAAGCCATTCCCCCTCGCTGTTTTCAACGTTCTGTCCTCCACTCTTTCTCTTATGTCATTCAGGACCTGATTATAGCGTTCATTTTCTATTACATTGCAACCACTTATTTCCACCACCTTCCTCAACCATTTCCATACATTGCCTGGCCGATATACTGGGTATTTCAAGGCTGTGTTCTAACTGGTGTTTGGGTCATAGCCCATGAGTGCGGCCACCATGCCTTTAGTGATTATCAATGGCTTGATGATACAGTTGGCCTAATCCTCCACTCCTGCCTTCTAGTCCCTTACTTCTCTTGGAAATATAGCCATCGACGCCACCACTCTAACACTGGTTCACTTGACCGGGATGAAGTCTTTGTCCCCAAGCAAAAATCTGATATGGGATGGTACTCCAAGTACCTAAACAACCCACCTGGTCGAGTGCTTACACTTGTGGTCCAACTGACTCTAGGCTGGCCGCTCTACTTGGCATTTAATTTGTCAGGCAGGCCTTATGATCGGTTTGCATGCCACTATGATCCATATGGCCCTATCTACTCTGATCGAGAGAGAATACAGATCTTCATCTCTGATGCTGGCCTTCTCGCTGTAACTTACGGACTATACCGTCTAGCAGTTGCAAAAAGCCTTGCTTGGGTCATTTGTGTTTATGGAGGACCGTTACTGGTTGTGAATGGATTTCTGGTATTGATAACATACTTGCAGCATACTCACCCAGCATTGCCACATTATGATTCTTCTGAATGGGACTGGTTTAGAGGAGCTCTAGCCACTGTGGATAGAGATTATGGAATTTTGAACAAGGTTTTCCACAATATTACAGATACCCATGTGGCGCACCATCTGTTCTCAACCATGCCTCATTATCATGCCATGGAGGCCACAAAAGCAATAAAGCCAATATTGGGAGAATATTATCAATTTGATGGAACTCCAATTTTCAAGGCAATGTGGAGAGAGGCAAAGGAGTGTATTTATGTGGAGCCTGATGAAGGTGACCAGAAAGGTGTCTTCTGGTATAGAAATGAGTTATAAAATTATCATTAGTGAAAGGCAGGTGGTGAGGAAGTCTTAAAAATCCTTCTTGATGGAGACATTTACTACCCTTTCCTGGTCATTTAGGCTGTTTTGTTTACTTTTAATTGAACCTTTAAACTTCATTGTGTTTCGAATAATTATGTGGTTCCAATTGTCGTAGACAATGGTGGTTAAAAAGGACACCAACATGTTTTGATGTCTGGTACGTTTTGACCTAGTTTTGCTATCCATTATGTGCTGCTGCTGCTGCAGCTGCAGGTATCATATTCCAACTGGTTTCATTCTCTTCCCTTGTTGAATCTCTTTCCCTCGTTAAAAACTCAAAACACAAAAAAGAAAATCATTTTATTGCAAGGCACGGTTAGAAAAAAAATATGAAACTAGGGTGTGGGATCACAATTGTTGTATAGGTGTAAGGATGAAAAGTTCACTAGCAACTTTATCTACTGTAGCCCGGGGTGGTATATATAAATTATAATGATAGCTTAGTATTAGTATTAGTGTGCTGACCAAAATTTGTGGTCGTTATTTTGGATGATGGATGTTTTTGGGTATCCATGGGTGTCTGGGGTAGTTTACTTACACCTCAACTAATTTTATGAGATTTCGGATAGTTTATGAACACCTTAACTAATTTTATGAGATTCATTCAACTAATTTTATGAGATATCGGGTAGTTTATGAACACCTTACCTAATTTTTTGAGATTCATTTAATGAGATTCGAGTGGTTTACATACATCTCTTAGAAACGTTAGTGAGATTGAGCTATTGAGCTCTTCTTACTAGATAGCGTTCTTTATCTTTCGGTAGATATATTCTAGATAAAGAATGACTATTGTGAAGTCCCAAAGCAAAAATGACTCAACTGTTTAACATTAAAACGATAGGCCTCAATGTCTAAACAAACTCTATTAGAAACGGAAAAAATACACACAAAAACCCCTTAAGTTATCTCCTCCATCCCCACTCCACACCATCTCAGCACCACCATCGCAGATTTAAAAATCAGAAGCCCCAACCACATTTCAGATCTGAAATTGGAATGAAAACCAAACACGATTTAAATGCTGCTGAAGATATTACTTGCATATAAGCAGATGTTTATCCAGTGAGAATACGAGCTTAAAGTACATAAAAAAACCGTTTGATTCCTCACAAGTCATTGCATTTGTTTATAGAGAAAGAATACAGCTCTGTCTTAATGTATACATACAATTTCCTGATATGGAGATTTTATTTAATCTTACTAGACAACTGTCCTTAGCATTCAACTCCTATAACTACTATTAGCATTTATTTTAAAACATAATTTCTAATCAAGTTTAGAAAAATAATTTGTAGCATCACTATTATAATCGTTTGTAGAGTATGCAGTCACAGACCACGCGTGATATGTAAATGAATAAGAAAAAAAATAATATTGTCAATTATGATGTGAATATATATTCCGTAATGTATAAGGATATTGTGCACTACAATGTTTACGTCCTTCTTAAACTTACTTAAATTTTAAAAAATTTGTTTGATTTAAGAAATTAATATAAATGAAACTCTCAAATAAATTAATACAAGCTTTTGAGTTGCAAATAATATATTGTCTAATTTTATTCAAATAAAAACTTGCAAACAATATATTGAAGTAGATTATTTTTATTTTTTCTCTTAATAATTTTGAAAATAAATGTGTGAATACTTTATGAATGGAAGTTGATGTTGACTCCAAATGTCAAGGTCTTTTCTTTTTCCAAATATTCCAGCCCAGCATCAAATATTACCATATTATATCTTCATATATCAAACACTTATTTAATGAAATTTAACAGCAAAAACTAAAGCCAACTGTAGAGACGAATTATTAAAAAGGAAAACATGTGTATCCGAATTATTCCACAACCATCATTAATTTTGTTTTACATGAAGAAAGAAGTTCCCATCGAACCGAACCAATCCAGCTGAATCTTTTCGTTGTTTATTATACATATATATTTAGTTCATTCACCTTAGAAAATTGAAATTTTAATTTGATTTGGTCATGTCAAGTAAATTATTCAGATGGATTTTTTATTACGCTAAAATATACAAAAATTGAATCGTGCATAGTGAAAAAACAAACAAACATGGTACATGAAGATCATATCATTTTATACCGGTTAAATTATAGATAAAATTTTAATTAACTAAGAAAATATCAATATTCAAAAGTTAATTTGATAAATAATTTTAACGAGTAATAAAATATCAATATATGAATGATTGAAATATTATTTGATTAGTGAAACTTAATTTATAAGTTAGTCGCTTTAGAATTATTCTACATGAAAATTTGTTTAATACATTTCGGCTTGATTCGATCATGACACAAATAATTTCTGAATTAACCCTAAAAATCTCAGGAATTAAAGGAAAAAATGTCTAATTATAAAGAAGAAGCTGTGGACCACAAGGTTGAGCCTTGAAAACAACTGGTAACAGAAAAAAGGCAATTTTGTATAATGCTTTAGCTTCAATATTTCTGTGACAGCACCAGTAGCATAATTGTACATTGATTTGTACAGATTGAACTTTCCCTTTTCACATTGAATTAAGTTCTATTAATTTTCTCTTTTTATTTTCTGGTAGATACTTTTTTTATCATAAAAGTTGGAATTGATCCAATTCATTTGAAAAAATATTCAATAACTCTACTACCAAATAGATCAAAGATTTAGTTTTTTTCGTAACTACTACCATCTGTTATATCCGTTTCTCGGCTATGTAAAAAGACTTTTAAGGACAATAAGACGGGGCCTTAGGGAAGCGAGTTCATCCCCCGTCCAGGTCTATGGAGTACTACACACTCAAAGTCAATGGGGTGTACCCAGGCCCAAATACCTTTCAGATAAAACACCTAAGGACTCTCGGCAGAGAGAGGAGGGCATGAGGGCAGGAAACATCACGCCTCAGTTTAAATTCGGCTCATAGGCCGAGGTAGAAGTATACAGGTGTCATCGAATACATTTAATTACCTAGACCAATCAGAGGGTATAGAATGATAAGAGACATGAAGCTCAGCATCCAAGACGCCAGTCAACCTGCGCCCAACAGAGTGTCATCATAAGCATTTAATATCATCAGTCCAATGGAAGCCGAGGAAGTGCATAGAGTGGTATGAGGACAGGTTGTCCTGACACCACCCAAGGTCATCACCTCTTAGTGCTTACCTCGCTAAGCTAATAAGAGAAGCTAAAATGTGGGGTTGGTCCGAGGAAGCACCCTATTGGAGGGAAGGTCTGCCACAATACGAA
This sequence comes from Datisca glomerata, assembly GCA_003255025.1. Taxonomy (NCBI): domain Eukaryota; kingdom Viridiplantae; phylum Streptophyta; class Magnoliopsida; order Cucurbitales; family Datiscaceae; genus Datisca; species Datisca glomerata. The sequence continues at coordinate 84,376 of QANY01003750.1, read as the reverse complement.
TTTTAACCCAGCCTCAGACCAACCCTCCACTATAAATACCTTAGTAAATGCATTTCAACAGGTATGCGATAACTTCGAACTACTTCTCTACTTTCTAATCCTTCATCCATTATGGACTTAAGCTTCGGAGGGGTAAGAAGGAGACCACCTCCTTCAACCTTGGTCTCCTACTTACCTTCCCCCATTGCAGGTGTGAAGAAAGAAAGGTAGAGAGACATTGTTGGCCTGATCTCTTCCCGAGATTTAGTCGTCAACACTATCAAAGGCCAAATAATTTCATTTAGAAGTTAGCAGGTGATTATATGATAGAAGAACTCCCCTTATATACAATTAACAAGGGTTGAAAATTATAGTCAGAAGTTTGCATGATAAGGGATCTAAAGTATAACTGAAATGAAAGTATGAGTGTAACTTTGTCCTTTTGAAATACTCATACCACATAAAACACCAAATAAAATCTAGGGACAAAAAGTTTTGTAACATAAGCGTTAGTAAAATAGTAACAAAATGATATTCTAACTTAAGCTTCAAAAGGGTAAGAAGGAGACCATCCCCTTCAACCTTGGTCTCCTACTTACCTTCCCCCATTGTCGGTGTGAAGAAATAAAGGTGGAGAGAGACATTGTTGGCATGATCTCTTCCCGAGATTTAGCCATCAATAATTGGCACCGTCTGTGGGAACGAAAGGGGTAAGCCTACATTGCCTCGTAGTTTCCAACAGAAGATTTAAGAAAATGAGTTGAAGATCTAATCGGACAACAAGATCTAACCGAGGACCATTCCCTTCTGCGCATTCAAGGGAGCCCCAAATTCTTGATGAGGTGCCAGCCCTAGTACCCCAACCAAATCAAAGGATCAATATTCGAAGAAATCACCCAACCCAACGAGAGGAAATTACCGAGTTACAGAGGCTGGTCCAAGCTCTCACTCTGGCCCTTAACCACCAGCGCCGAGTCCCTCACGTTAGGACCCATGATCCAGATGAGGACATAGAATAGGAGGTGGAAATCAAGATCGGAATGCTGGCACTAGTACTGGATGACCTCGGGGTACACCTCCTAACAACCCCAAGGATCTACGCACGATGCTCAATGAAAAAGAAAGGTGCAGACCGAAGACGAGGACACAACCGAAAGCAATCTGGGGCTAGGAGCAGAGATAAGACAGCTCCGAGAGCAAATATGTGACATGAGGCAGGTCCGAGCTATGGAGGTCCCCAACTCAGTGGAGGCCCTGCTTCAGTATGCAGAACCACCAGTCACAGAGGAGATCATGTGTGCTAAAATGCCCCCACAATTTAAAATGCCATTCATCACGCCCTACAATGGCACTAGGGGCCCTACTAAGCATTTGGAGACTTCCCTCTTACACTAACATCTTCAGCCCGCTCTTGGTATCGACAGCTAAAACCAAGCTTTATCTCATCATTTGATGAACTCAGCAAGATGTTCATCCATCAATTTCTAGGAGGTAGAGATCAGAGGAAGCCTGCCACTCATTTCCTCACCGTTAGACAACAGAAAGTTGAGAACATCGATGACATAGTTATCACAGCAATGAGAACATCAATTACTATGTTGTCAGATTCAATGCGGAGGCGCTGAAAGTGGAGGGGTACATCGATGACATAGTTATCATAGCAATGATGGACGGGCTAAGCGACAAGAGATTGTTATGGTCATTGGCAAAGAATACACCCACAAGTTTCACTGAGCTCATCACCTGCGCCTAGAAGTATATGAGCGCACCTGAACTCTTAAGCTCACGAGATGGGGATCGAACCAAGGACAGGCCGAGGGAAGAAATGAAGGAACATGGCCAGTAGGGTGGGAAGAAAAGACCTCGTGAGGAAGCAAGAGTGCTTGAACTAGGCAAACCAAAGCCTTTACGAGTGGTCAGATTTGTTAACTTAACTCCATTAACAACACCCCGAGAGCAGATACTCATGTAAATCGGAGATAAGGGATTGCTGAGATGGCCAGAAAAATTGAAAGGAAACTCGAAGCACCAAAACAAGAATAGATATTGCTTATTTCACAAGGACCATGGACATCACACGGCTGAATGTCATGACCTCAAGCAGGAACTGCAAAATTTAGTCCAAATGGGGCATCTCAAGGAGTATGTGGCTGCCAGACGATGAGAACAAAGCCCACCACCGCCACGGAGGGTTGACAAGGAAACAGTACCCCCAGAAATAACTACGAAGGAAGTAAGAACCATATGGGGAGGACTGCACGGTGGTCACTCGAACCGAAGTCGGAGGAACTTAGCCCGGCCAATGAGAATGGAACCTGATGCTATTTTAATGCAGCCCATATAACCTCTCATTACCTTCACGGGGAGCCACAAGTCACCAACATTGGTTACTTCATGCATGCACAAAAGGAGGTGACCTTTACAGATCAAGACCTAGTGGGTGTCCACCACCCCCATAATGATGCCTTGGTAGTCACCCTCGCCATTGCAAACGTTCGAGTCCATCGACTACTCATCGATGGGGGCAACTCTGCTGACACTAGGGATGGAAGCCCTAATACAAATGGGACTTGACCCTAATGACTGCATTCCTAAAGCCCCGAGCCTAGTAGGCTTCGGAGGAGAAATCATATTCCCCCATATGAGCATCGAACTTCCAGTCACCATGGGAGAGTACCCACAGCATGTCACATTGATGACAAAGTTTCTAGTAGTCCACGACACCCAAGCTTACAACGGGATCATGGGGAGACCATTTATACACATGGCTAGAGCAGTCCCATCATCCTACCACACACCCCACAGGGTGTGGGAACTGTTAGAGGGGGGCAAAGGTCTCTCATGGCTAGAGCAGTCCCATCATCTTACCACACCCCATAGGGTGTGGGAACTGTCAGAGGGGAGCAAAGGTCCTCTAGAGAGTGTTATGCCACATCGTTGCGTAAAAGAGAAGCGTCCATTTTAATGCTCCATTATCCCGAGGACATGATAGAAGAAAGAGAAAGTGTCACCTCACAAGACACCCCATTACAAATGACACCAAATGACCATGACGAAAGCAGGGCCAGCGCGGAACCAGCAGAGGAATTTAAGGAAGTTGTGCTGGTTACAGGCGACCTAACTAAAGTAACTAAGATTGGGAGAAACCTCACCCGTGAATCAGAAAATAGGCTAGTTATATTCCTCTGATCTAACATGGATATTTTTTCCTGGGCACATGACGACATGCCGGGGATAGACCCAAAGTTCATAGTACACATACTAGGGGTGAACCTTGAGGCTAAACCAATCAAGCAAGAGGGGAAACACTTTGACAAAGCAAGGAGCAAGACCATAAATGAAGAACTGGACAAACTCTTGGAGGCCCAACTCATCAGAGAGGTCCACTACCCCCAGTGGCTAGCAAATGTAGTGATGGTAAAGAAACTCAATGGGAAGTGGAGAATGTGTGTTGACTTCACCAACCTTAACAAGGCATGCCCCAAGGATAGCTTCCCACTTCCAAGGATAGACCAGCTGATGGATGCCACATCGGGGTATGAGGTTTTATGTTTCATGGATGCGTATTCCGGCTACAATCAAATAAGAATGTATCCCTCAGATGAAGAAAAAATTGCGTTCACCACCGAAAGGGGTTTATATTGTTAGAGAGCCATGCCCTTTGGCTTAAAGAACGTTGGGGCCATGTATCAGCGCCTTGTCAACAAGATGTTCGCAAAGAAAATACGGGGGAACATTGAAGTTTAAGTTGATGACATGCTTATCAAAAGCACCAATATTACCTCCCTTCTGATGGACTTGGCCGAAACCTTTTCAATTCTAAGGGAGTACAACATGAAGCTTAACCCAGTCAAGTGTGTTTTTGGAGTAGGAGCAGGGAAGTTTCTTGGATTCATAGTAAACCAAATGGGGATTGAAGCAAACCCAAAGCTCTTGTGGAGATGCAACCGCCCCAGAATGTAAAAGAAGTGCAACGGATGAACGAATGATTAGCCGCCTTGAATCGATTCGTGTCTCGAGCTAGGACAAGTGCCCACCCTTTTTTCGAGCACTAAAAAATAGAAAGGGTTTTCAACGGACAGATGAATGCAACAAGGCTTTTGAGCAGCTGGATGAATGTTTAGGAAAGCCATCCTTGTTGAGCAAGATTGTACCAGGGGAAGTTCTCTTTATGTACCTGGCAGCCACTCTAGCGGCAGTTAGCTCAACCCTAGTTAAGGAGGAAAGAAAAAGTCAGAAGCCTGTCTATTACACTAGCAAAGCTCTCACCGACGCTGAGTCACGATAACCAGACTTGGAGAGACTAGCTTATGTGCTTGTTACATCTGCCCGAAGACTGAGACCATATTTTCAGGCACACCCAATCACCATCAAGATCGAGTATCCACTGAAGCAAGTATTGATGAAACCCGAAGTGTCTGGAAGGATAGCTAAGTGGGCTATATAATTATCAGAGTTTGAGATAAAATTTGAACTAAAGGCTGCAATCAAAGGTCAAGTTGTTGCTGATTTTTTTATGGAGTTATCCCCGACCTTGATCCAAGATGAAGAAACACTATAGGAACTCTAACGTTGATGGATCTAGTAACGCATCTGGCAGTGAAGCGGGTCTTGCCCTCATCACTCCTGACCGAGTCAAGCTCGACTATGCCCTCAAGTTCATATTTTCAGCCACAAATAATGAAGCAGAGTATGAGGCACTGCTAGCAGGTTTAAGGTTGGATGTCACCTTGGGGGTAAAGAATCTCATAATATACAGCGACTCACGACTTATAGTAGGACAAGTGAAGGGGGACTACCAAGCCAAAGAGGAACGCATGGAACAATACATTACCCAGGTCAAGACCCTCCTATTGAGACTTGGTAAACATCAAATCGACCATATCTCGAGGATCCAGAATAATAATACAGACTCCCTGACAAGATTAGCCTCAGCTTTTGGACATGAACTAGACAGGACTATTCTGGTGGAACACCTCCCCCACCCAAGCATTGAAAGATTGGAGTCCATGGGGTTGGACCTCACCCAAGATGAGTGGATGGATCTCATCATTCGTTATCTTAGTCAAGGGAACTCCTAAAAGACAAGACCGAAGCCATATGAGTTCGATATGCCTCAGCCCGATATACGCTGCTAGAAGGAATCCTATATCGAAGAGGTTTTTCACTACCATATCTAAGGTGCTAAAGAAAAGCGGAGGCTAACTATGCCATGAAATAGATTCATGAAGGCATGTGTGGAAACCATTTGGGGGGCAAGCCCTAGCACACAAGTTAATTAGGCAGGGCCATTACTGCCTACCATAAAAAATACAAAGGAATTCGTGAGAGGATGTAACCAATGCCAGAAATTTGCCCCTCACCTTCAGCAGCCCCCACAGAAGCTTACTCCCGTGATGAGCCCATGGCCTTTTTCGCAGTAGGGCATCGACCTCATAGGCCCCTTCCTAGTGGGTAAAGGGCAAGTGAAATTTGCCGTAGTGGTTGTGGACTATTTCACCAAGTGGGTTGAGGCTGAGTCATTGGCAACAATTACAAAATAGAAGGCTACTACTTTTGTGTGAAAAAAATATTTTATGCAGATTTGACATTCCTCATACTATCGTGACGGATAATAGGAAACAATTTAATAATGTAAGGTTTAAAGAATTTTGTGATGCTTTTGGCATCAAGCACTTCAAATCCTCCCCCGCCCATCCTCAAGCTAATGGACAAGTGGAGGTAGTTAACAAAATTATCAAATAGACCCTGAAGGTGAGGCTTCAAGACTTGAAAGGAGCATGGCTAGAAGAACTTCCTGGGGTCATGTGGTCTTACCGAACCATGGCCTGGGGGTCGACGGGAGAAACCCCTTTCTCTCTTGCCTTTGGAATGGAAGCAATGGTCCCAGTAGAAATTGGGCTGCCAACGAAAAAACATTGCTCGTATGATGAGGAAGTCAATGAAGAAGCCTCTAGAGTCTGTCTTGACCTAATCGAAGAACATCAAGAACAAGCTCGCATGAGAACGTTAGCATATAAGCAGAGGGTGGCCCGCCATTACAACTCATGAGTGAAGATAAGGTCGTTCAAGGTAAATGACCTGGCACTACGAAAATCAGAGTTTAGGCCTGATCGTGCCAAATGAGCCCTAGGCCCTAATTGGAGGAACCTTATAAGGTTGTCCGAGCACTGGGGTCTAGAACATACAAGTTAGAAGATCGTTAGGGGAATATACTTAAGCACCAATGGAATGTAGAACACTTGAAGGTGTATTATCCTTAAGTAGATGTATAATTTTCAAAACATGATTGTATGACTAAAATATGAATAAAAGGCCCTACGTATGGCCTTTTTGATTGTCCATTATAATTCTTAAACATTTAGGCCGAACCTCATGGTCATTATTATCATTATTGTCATAACCATCAAAACCTTCGGGCTCTTCAAAGTAGAAGTGGACCCGAGGGCCAATAAACCGGGCTCTTTAAAGTAGAAGCGAACCCAAGGGAAAATAAATCATACCCCACGATGGTGACTAATAACAACCCTCGGGATCTTCAAAGTAGAAGCAAACCCGAGGGCCAATAGGTTGAACCCCATGGTCAAGGCAACTAAAACCCTCGGGATCTTCAAAGTAGAAATGAACCAGAAGGCCAATAAACCGTACCCCACGGTAGTCACTAATACAACTCCCAATCACTTCAAGATCAAAACGAACCTCAAAAATCATCAGGCCTAACCACCGTGGCCTATCAACACACTTTAGCCCTAACCGACTATAGAAACGGTCCATGCTAGGGGGCAAGAATGGTTATTACTAAGACCCTAATGAATGAAGTGCAAAAGGGATGCACAAATAAACAAAATTACAATTAATATTAATCACATGTTCCATTACATACACTCGTTTCATCATATGTCCCATTACAATTATAATTACAAAAAAAGACAAGTGTTCACTAGAGATCAAATTGGGGGAGGATGAGGGGGAGATTTTACAGACACTCTTGGAAGAAAGCTGAGATCCAAATATGGGTAATTCTCCGAAACCAACCTCCTCATTGTGGCTACTCCTACACCAAATTCTTCAAACAACTCTTCAGCCCTGCCAGTTACATTTATTTCCGCTGCCTTGGCACGCCTTCGAGCAGTCCTAGCCTGTGATAACTCAACGTGCACCCTAGCAAGCTCCTCTTTTAACCTTTTAACATCATCTTGGGTCTTGACTAAGGTATCCTCTACCTGGGCCAGTGTATCCTCTGACATGGCTTGTTTAGCTCTAGCCTCTTTAATTGCATTCATAGGAGGGTGGAGCTCACGTTTCACATTATGGATAATATTCTTCAACTTAGTATTTTCCACTTAAAGTGCTTTTATCTCAATAGTATCCCTCTGAATTCTCGCATCTTTCTCCGCTACTTGTCAATGAAGGGTCTCAAGCTCAGCCAAGGAAGAACTCAAGTCACTTCCATATGAATCACGTGTAATACGACAATCCTCGAGTTCATGAGACACCTGAGCCTATAGGCGTTGCATGGCTTCTAACTCCCCAATCAAGCGCGCAACGGCCTCGATATACAGGCGCCACATGGCCTCTAACTCCTCTGCATGTCCCCGGCGGACCACCTCCAACTTCACCTCCAAACAGGCTATTTCATCAGAGTTCCCTGAGGTATGACCCCCCCAGCTCATTTTAAAGTCCTTAATCTAATATTTGAGTAACTCATTTTCTTTAATTACAAAGGATTTATCTTGCTCAGCTCGTCTGGCTGAAACACGAGGAGTATCAAGGTCAACCTTGAGTTGAGCCCCACGATACTCCAACAGAGCATGTGTCATAGATACATGAAATAAATGTCAGTTAGTAAACCTTGATAAAGACAAAGTAAACTAAAGATAAAGAAAAAAGAGAGGGTATGAGATCAACCTACATACACGCCGAAAAACTAATGGAAGAGAGACCTTGGTCTCCCAATTCTAAAAGTCCCAAGGCCCCGTCGACTGTGAACTCCTGCCTGTGCCCCTCCAAAAAATCCCCCATGTCATTCCTCATCCTGATAAGAAACTCATGGCCTCGGTCAGTGCTGTGGTCGTTGCTATCTAGGACAATCACCTCGGGGGTTCCTTAGCCCTAAAAGGGTTGGTACGTTCATCAAAGGTAGCATCTCCTAGAGCCTTCTCAGAGCTCCTGACATCACAAATAAGGGCATGGATGCCCAATGGCTCACCCCTAGTGCTGCCACCAACATTGGAGGGACCCCTAGGAGTTGGGTCGACTGCATCAACACCAGGACCTCTAGTAGAACATCCCACTCCTACCCCATCGTCAATGACTATTTCATTGTGAGATGCCAGAACACTGGGAACCATCTCGGGATGAATCGTGACATCGGGGTCTGTAACAACAACAAGTGCTTCTTCTCCACGGTCTTGCCGGACAATGTCACCCTCAATCTGAGAAGGAGATGTTGAGCTCGCCCCGATAAAGTGGGGTCTGGACCTAGAGGAGGAGGTGTCACGATACTAGAATAGCTCCTTAAGTTGAGCCATGTCATCTCCTCCCGCCCTCACCTTCTTTAGATAAAACATGGTAAAGGTTCAATATACTCCATATGAGCAACTCGATGAGGTGTAGAAAAGCCACATGAGGCGTTATCTGCCCAAGTCTGGCCTTCGAGAGGCGTTATCTGCCCGTCGAGAGGCGTGAGATGGATGGTCGATGCCATCAAGGGTGTTGTCGGGAGGCTCGGGGGCATGAAAGGATCCTCCAGGACAGCCCCCACTTTTTGACGTAGGGGAGAGATCCTTAACTTCTCCATCTTCCTCTTCTTAGATACACTTGCCTACTTCTTGGCCTTGGATGCACCTGAGGAAACAAACAAAGACCTAAGTTGTTTACTAAAAATCTATCTACAAATACGTAGCCAAAGAAAAAAGTGATGAATAGACAAGTTATTTACTAAGTGATAAAAGTTTACCCCCAGGCATGCGAGCAGCGGCGGTAAGCGACAACCCCAATTTTAATAAGTTATGCTCACTCAGGAGGTATTAATACATTCGTCTCTCCGGCGAAATCTGGATGCTAACTCAATTTACTTTAGCATCGCACAATTTAACTTAGGGTGGTATCATTTCATCCCTACAATCACAAAAACATAAGTAAATGCCTGCTAAGGACAAAGTTTACATATACGTATAAATATGTCGAATTGGAATGAAAGTGGACCCTCACCAGGAATGGGCACAAGACCCATGGGAATAAACCTACAAAGAACCTCCAAGGACTCGTCGAAGGAAGACTATGCCCGTTTGGCCCAGTCACCACCAACAAAAAACCAACGATCCTTAGTCACTCTATTATTGGATGGCAAGTTAAGCACAGGTGCACGCGACTTTTCCCCACATGGGATCAAATAAAATAGCGCTGCTCCCCCACGCTTGAGTTAAAATAGATCCTGTATTACTTTGAAATCAAAGAGAGTCTTAAGAATGACCCTTCATATCACGTATACTCCTAAGATATTCCTCCAAGATTTAGGAAGAATCTGACATGGGGCACAATGTAACCTTCTTAGAGATAACCTCACTATATCATGAAGGGGAAGTCGGAGCCCAGCCTCGAAGGGGGACTAATAAAAAGAAATCTCATCATCTGGTGGGGCACTAGCTAGCTCATCAGAACGGGGAAGTCGTAAAGTGATTGAATCATGGACAGAATACTTCTCTCGAAGCTCGTCCAAATGTTGGTGGGTCATGGTCCTCGGAGCAACGTCAATCGCATAAGTCTCCTTCGTGCTCCCCCAGCCTCATCTTGCCAATGATCACTTCCATCACCCCCTGAACCAACCTCAGGATCGGCCCCGTTCGAGTCATGACTACTAGTTGCAGTGTCCAATGAGGGGGACCCCGAAGATTCAGCCTGGGGTGAACCCAATTCAAAAAAAAGAATCATTTACTGAATCTGAAGCTGAAGATATGATTAAGCAAAGAACGGGAAAACAAATATGATAACTATGACCTGGAAAATACAATAAGTAAGGGTCATTCAATGTAGATGTAATGGGGTGAAGAACGAGATAACAAAGTAATGGGTCTAAGCCCATATCCTCGGGACCCCCCGAGGCCTAGTCCTCGGAGGAACCCGAGGCCAAGCCCTCGGAGAAGCCTGAGGCCGAGTCCTCATGGAAGCCCGAGGCCAAGTCTTCGGGATGAGCCTCAAGCTTCTACAGCCTTGTCCACGTGATCACTCAAGGTCCCATCTAGACCTACCTTATGAAAAATAAACAAAATAAAGGGAAAAGAAGAGAGAGAGTACTACCCTGCACCAAATGGAGGAGAGGAAGATGAAGGAGAATGAGGGGGGTGAAGAGCATCTTATTTATAAAGATCCAAAATATATCCTAGCCATACAAAAATGGAGGGCTTCGATCATCTCGGGTAACGTGATCATTATGACCCCTACATTAAAGCACTTGGCTTTTCACTTAGTTAATGTCACATACTCTATCAAGGCATCAATGCCACTTACTCTATGAATAGGGACGGTCGTATAAAAAAATAGATAAAAATAAAAAGGGGGATGAAAGGAAGAATGATCTAAACTCCCCGAGTCCTTAAATATTAACGACATCGATGAGTTTAGGGGTAATTGTTATACCCTTTTCTAGGCTATGTAGAAAGACCTTTAAGAATAATAAGATGAGGCCTTAAAGAAGCCAGTTCAGCCCCCGCCCAGGTCCATGGAGTACTACACACTCGAAATCAAGGGATGTACCCAGACCCAAATACCTTTCAGATAAAACACCTAAGGACTCTCGGCAGAGAGAGGAGGGCATGAGGGTGGGAAACATCACGCCTCAGTTTAAATTTGGCTAATCGGCCGAGGTAGAAGTATATAGGTGTCATCGAATACATTTAATACACCTAAACCAATCAGAGGGTATAGAATGATAAAAGACATTAAACTCAGCATCTAAGGCGTCAGTCAACCTGCGCCCAACAGAGTGTCATCATAAGCATTTAATATCGTCGGTCCAATAGAAGCCGAGAAAGTGCATAGAGTGGTCAGGGATAGGTTGTCTTGACACCACCCAAGGTCATCAACTCTTAGCTTGTACCTCACCAAGCTAATAAGAGAAGCTAAAATGTGGGGTTGGTCCGAGGAAGCACCCTATTGGAGGGAAGGCCTACCACAATATGGATATCAACCCAGCCTCAGACCAACCCTCCACTATAAATACCTTAGTAAACGCATTTCAACATGTACGCAATAACTTCGATGTACTTCTCTACTTTTCGATCCTTCATCCTTTACTGACTTAAGCTTCAGATGGGTAAGAAGGAGACCACCCCTTCAACCCTGGTCTCCTACTTACCTTCCCCCATTGCAAGTGTGAAGAAAGAAAGGTGGAGAGGTACATTGTTGGCCTAATCTCTTCCCGAGGTTTAGCCGTCAACACTATCAAAAGCCAAATAATTTTATTTAGAAATTAGCAGGTGATTATATGATAGAAGAACTCCCCCTATATACAATTAACAAAGGTTGAAAATTGTAGTTAGAAGTTTGCATACTGCATAAAACACCAAATAAAATCTAGGGACAGAAAGTTTTGCAACATAAGCGTTAGTAAAATAGTAACAAAATGATATTTTTAACGTGGTTTGATAAATTTGCGTCAAATCTCTCATTATATCATCACCACATACTCAAAATAACATACACAACCACCTAATTAAAATCTTATTATACTCAAATATAAACTCAACACAAAAATATCATAACTAACAAAAGTCGTCGTTCTCATTTAGACTTGAGCAACTCCCACTAGCTTGAAAGTCATATTCAGTAAGGGCAAAGTCCTCTGAATAGCCTTTCACTATCATGTGATAAAGTCCACTCTCGCATCTTAATGCTGACATCTATCTCTTAGGACAAAACCTCTCAACCACAAGATGATTATCTAGAGTAGAACTACATTTCACCCCCTATCGAAACAAAGTCATGAAACATTAAATCAAAACCTCTTGTTTATAGGAACTTAAAAAATCCTAATTTTCCTATTCAAACAGGAATCTCATTCAAAACACGTTATCACCACAATCATTTCTTAAACTATCTTTATAAAATAAGAAACAATCTCTAAGGAATTTGAGTCATATATATTTTTTAACAGAAATTTTAATTTTTAACTCTGTTTTGTTTATAAATTAAGGGAGTAAAGAATTGAACTTAAGACCTACTTTGATGGGAGATGTTACTATTAAAGTTCACAAACTTAATTTTTTTCATATTTATTACCAACATGAGATCATTATATGTAAAATCCGATTAGAAGATGAATAATTATGCACTGACCATTTATAGATTAATTAATTATGAGATAAAACATTAACCTATGAATATTGTCACATTATAACTTGATCATTTAAAACTCGATTAATTACTTAATCAATATAAAATTATTCATATATTAGATTATGAAAATCAATGTAGAATTATTCATATATTAGATTATGAAGTCTCTTTATATATACAACAAAGTATCATTCTAGTTTGGTTATCTTTTAATGACGTGGAATCTTTCTGGCTCTATTCGTCATGGATTAATGTTTAATTGTGAGACTCCATTCAAATTCATTAAAAGATAATTTTTCTTTTATTGAAATTACTACAAGCTAGAAATAATAAATCATTCCAGCTCTGTCCTTCATTAAAAAGGGGGGAAAAGGCAAGTGGGAGATTATAGTAAAGTTGATAGACAGAGAGGGAGAGCGAGAGTGGCTAAGCGAAATATTAAGATATCGTACAGCTATGCTAAAACAGCTTTTTAGTTTTGAGAATTCGTGCACTCCAACCGCTGATAGCAGAGTTGGTTGGAACCACGTCAACGCCTTTTTTTCTTGTTTTTTAGTTAGTTCCCGCACAGGGAACATACACGTCGGCTAGTGACTGTTACGATTCTGATTCAGACTTCAGTTCTCGGTTTTGTGGGCCGGCCCAGCAGGCACGAGACTCGTGTGTTTTCCCTTTCTTTTTCAAGTGACGCGCATACTCACGCGCACGGAATCTCACTGCGTTATCTGAGCGTCAGATCTAACGTTTCACGTGGGGGGATCTGACGGTTATAATTCTCACCGCACGGAGCATCTTTTGCTTAAGTACTGTACTTGCCGGCTATCATGCATTCATGTTCTCCACCCTTATAATTANTGGGACTCGATTTTTAATATTTATTTTAATTGGAATGAGATTTACATATTCATATATATATATATATATGTATATAGAAAAGACAACAGAACATTTTTTTAAACAGAAGCATAGAACATTTGAAATTAAGCACATAATTTTGTAGCTATTTCTTATAAATGAATAATTTCATGTTAAAAACTAAAAAAATATATATTTAACGAATTAAATTAATAGTGAGTATAAAATTTATGGCTTATTCTCTAAATATTATCATTGTTTCTTCTTAAAAAAAGAAGTTCACGATCCGTAGACCTTTTTACCTTTACACGGTATTGTTCCGCCAGGCTTTCACCCAATGCAGAAAATTGCCCACTGTACCTCCCATAAGAGTCTAGGCATCCAATCATTATATATCTGGTTTGGCCTAGGAACAAATAAGCAAGCATGCATTTCATGGTTTGAGTAATAAATCAATACCGGATACACTTAGCAATATCAGACCACTATTGGTATACTCAAAAGAAATTCTCACCCATCCATATCATCCCCTTTTAGCAAATATACATGATCTAATTTGGTAAAACATGGTTTATGTTTCTTGTAAAATTAGACTAATTTATTCCGACTAATTAAAAAGTAAAAAAATAAATAAACTGATCATTATTGATGTCAGTACGATAATGATGTGATTAAAAGACTTAGATCAGCATTAATTTTAAATATATGTTATTAATTATTGAAGGAAGCATGGACAAATTAAATCTCTACGACCGGCGACAATAGTTTCGTGTAGCAATAAGATAAAAGCATTAAGACAAATCGGACTTGCAAAATTAAGCAGAAGTGAGATTTCTAAACCTTATCTTATAATAAAGTTAGATTATAATTAATCCTAACTTAAGTCATTTAGTTAAAGATAATTTTATGAAACTTTGATTTTTTTAATTAAAAAGTTGTCAAAATAATATCATTTCGACTCACAATTTAAGGGTCGACATTTTTATAATTTTTAACAACTTTTTATGTTTGAGATAAATTATAATTCTTTACATAATTTTTATGATTTACGTGAATTATAATTCTTCTGTCTTTGTTCCATGTGTATTTTCTTATCGTATATGTGTTCTATAATATTGGCCTAGAGGCCTTTAATTATTAACATTAATTATAGTAAGTACTGTACGTTTATGACGTTTAAGATAATTAATCATCTCAATCTCGAATATGATATCTTTTTCCAAAACCCCTAATCTCAATAAGTTCTGTCTTGACATTTTTTTTCAGTATTCTCTAAATATCTTTGAAAATAATTGTGGACGAAAGACTAGTAATAGCTAGTGCAGAAGATCCAACAAAAACAAAAGTTTTATACTTTACGTACAACTTATGAGACACATAAATGTATTAGGTTCATATATACTACTCAAGGTAACATTACTATAAAAAGCAATCACAAAATAAGTATGCAAGAAAGAAAGAAGATAAGAAGCCAAAACAAAGTAGCAAGTCGGGATTTATATATAATTTAAATCAATCCATTTTTAAGATATGAAAATTGAAAACGTGGATTGCGTACTGACTGTCTTTGTTTATGCAAACCATGAGTATTTTCCCTTCGCTATACTTTGCATTTCCATATTACGCGTATTCCTTTATAAGTTAAAGGAGTGGAATATCACTATGCACATGTATATGTATATTTGGATAACATGAAACAACCAATCATCAAAATCCAGTTTGTATATACCACCCATGTTTACTCATTACTACAAAACTGATTTTTAATGACGGAGAATTCTCATCGTTAAAAATCAAAGACGACGTTTGAGAACCCGTCGTCTTAAAAGATATCGTAAAAAAATAAGATACTATTGACGATGGGAAAAGAAGATGACATTATTGTATATTTTGTAGAAAAAAAACATTGTATATTTCCAAAATTACCAATTCCATCGTCAGTGAGGTTGGGTGATAGGAATTGACAAGCTTCACAATTTGTATTTGATTTTCGAGCTACTATACAGAGGTAATTGCTGATTTGCTCTCATAAAATGACTTTAATTCTTGAATATTTATCTATATTTTATCGTTCGAAAAGATGCAAATTATTTAATATTCATTCATGGTAAAAGTACCTCAAGTGCTCACAATCACATTAACGATGTGGGTTTTTAATTGCGATAAAAATAAGAAAAAGGGTTAGACTGCTACCTATTCCTAAATGACCTAAAGCAACAATGAAAAAAAGAACAAATAAAAGATTGTTTTATATGGTTAATAAATTTGAATTCAAAATATTTTGATTTTTCAGAAATTATATATTCACCTCACTTACTGTGTAAGTAGATATACATATTGATATATTACTGTCATTGTAGCATAATGAAAATGGCATAAACATTTAAAGAGAGAGGAGAGAGAGGAAAAACAGAATGTTTATCTTTTAATTTTGCTTCAGTATCATACATTCACATCCTCAAAATGACCTTAAAATGTAATTAATATGAAAAATATTTGAATATATTTTCAATGTGAGCTAGAGACAATAATGATCTATTTATGTACTTGATTTTTAAATATTTTTATATAACACGAGTATATTGAGTTTATCTAATTAACTCTCACAGACTTTAAAATTAAGGATCTGATAAATTTATAGTCACCAAAGACACTTGAACTTTGGATAGGTAAAACAAATAAATATGTCTTATTCAAGGAGTGTCTAGTCATTTGAAGTTGTGTGAAAATACCTCTTCTCCTAAAAAGCACACAAACAGAAATATCAACACATTCAAAACACACACAGTGGACAAAACATGGATCATATCATTAAAAAATGGATTAAAAAATTAATTGATAAAAAAGGATAAACAAATGAGAGAGGGGGAGGGGCCCATATATTGAATTCTATATTATTACTGACTCTCTTTGCAAAATTGTCAGACAAGGATTCATCCTATCCTTTCTCCAACTGACACCCCCTTATTCCTCTTTTTTTTTTAATTTATATCCCTTTTCTCTCCCAATTCTCATTTAATTTCCTCTCTCTCTCTTCTATATATAAACATCCCATCTCTTTCCCTCTCCTCTACTCTTACCCTACAACCCCATCTCTCTCTCTCTCTCTCTCTCTCTCTCTCTCTCTCTCTCTCTCTCTGTGTATCGAAGATGACAAGGAATCAAACATGTATGTCAAGCACAACAAGACCAATAGCTCATGCCTTATCAATGCACAAAGAATCACATACAATATCAAAAGCAAAGCCCAAAATTCGTATAATTCATATATTTGCACCCGAGATCATCAAAACCGACGTTGCGAATTTTCGTGAATTGGTTCAAAGACTTACCGGGAAACCGACGGAAAATGGGGGCAAGAAGAAATCAATTAGAAGAGGAGAGGAACCAAGAATTGATCATCTTCGTGACAATGTTTTGAGCACGAAAATGGAGTTTCGGACCGGGTCGCGGGTTTTCGGTTCGAGGGAACGGGTTAAGGAAGAAGGAGGGATATGGAATGGGGAGAATTCAGGAGGGTTCTTGGGAGGTTTTGCTGATTTGGAAGGGTTTATTGAAGATCTTGGTGATTTTCCTTTGCTTCCTAATTTGGATTCTAATTCTCATATTATTCATGGTTTTGAAGGATCTCAGCTTGCTTAATTAATGACCATTTGGGTTTGTTTTTTTTACCTTTTTTGTGTGAATGGTTGATCTAATTCTAAACTATTTTTGTGGGATTGCTTGGGATCTCTTTAGGGTTTAAGTCAAATCTCTCTCTCTCTCTCTCTACCTCTAATTCTTTCTCTCTGTAGTTTTCTGAAATCTTGATCCACATGGTAATTACAAGAGTTAACTCATCATATATATTTAGTGATTTCTCTGTGTCCAGAAATTTTATTTTTGAGGTGATGTATGGTTATCACGTAAGTATCACTCTGGTCATGTCCGTGCGGATTAATTTATTTACTGAGAAATTTGCAATGAAACAGGACAAGAAGTTGATGTTTTCATGTTTGTGTTCCATTGGGATGAAAACAAAACTTATTTTGATCAATTTAAAAGTAGGGTTTTGTTTTTGTTTAGGACATTTCTGAAAGTTTAATTGCAGTCCTAGATTGGAATGGGGTTTTTGTTTTACTTGTATTGTATGTGCCAATTGCTCTTATTGAATTTGGGTGTGGGGCCTCTCTGTCTCACTCTTAATGAGACGAATATTGATTTGGAAAACCAAGCCACGAACGTGCCAATTTACTCTAATCTTCATACATATTTTTCTTTTCTTGCAAGAATCATTGTATTTTGTATATANTATATATATAAATCTGCTAAAGTAAAGAAGTCGTCTCCCATTAGTCAATATACGAAAATGTTTTTATTTATACATGTAAATACATGTATTTGTATATACTATAAGTTATAAATAGCTCAGAATATTTGATCCATAGGAAGTCGTGAAGTTATGTTTGGATCTCAAAATTTATGAAAAGATAAGAAAATATGAAAATCTGTGGTACCTGATACAAAAGAAAACATAGATTCAACGGAAGATTTTTTTTGAAGGAGAAAGAGAGTTACGTTATAAAAAGATTAAACCCCAATTAGATAGATGAAATCCTACGATCAGTAAAGCTAGAAGTCGTCGTCCTTTTTTTTAACGGAAGATTAAACTGACATTTTGTGACTTTGTTAATATTTTATACTTAGTTTATTGACAAATTTATCAATTTTGATATTTTTCCTTCCATATTCCTGTACTTTTAATCTTCAAATTGCTAGAGAGAGAAACGTTAACTTGTATTACTCAGGCATTAATGGTCAAAACCAAACCAATAAAATATAACCAAAAATTAATTAATAATATAAAAGATAAAAATGGAAAAAAAATTTAGAAGAGGTTCGGAAGCCCATTATTATCTCAAAGAAAACCCAAATTTTGTGTACCGGAGATTATTAACATTAAAAAATGACTTCCAAAATAGCTGCATCAAGTCAACCCTTTCATTTGCAAATTGCAATTTTATTAGCATTCTCTTTCCAAAATTAATTATTTTAAGGAAAAATAAAAACAACTTATTCAGCACATCTGCCAACATGCTCATCAAAATTGATCAGACTTTTGTTTTAACAAATAACAAAAATTTGAATTGTACTTCTTAATATACTTGCCCACAGCAACCAAAGGCTAACCTTATTTATTGCTATGAATCCTATTATTCTTGCCAATTATAACCATAATAATAAAATTATTGGTTGTTATTATATTATCACTATTGTTAGTACCACTTGTAGTATTTTATTATTTATTATAGAAGAAAAAATATGAAAACAGAGCAACATGGCTACCCATGCTACCGAGGGTGACGAAGGTTCAATCAGCTTGACAGCAAGACCAAGTAGAAGTCAAGCAGCAATGGCGATGTTAAGTGTCAATCAAGTTCACATTATGCCATCTTCTCCTAAAAAAATATACTTTTCTTTCCCAAACCAACAGAAAGTCCAAGTAATTTCAAGTAAACTATGCTCCATGATAATGATATAGTAATATTAAGTGGAGAATGTAATGCCAACTGAAATCAGATATGAACTAAATAAATTGTCAAGGAAATCCAAAGTTAGCTAAAAGTAAGCCAGAATAATAGAGTAGCAGAAATCATCAAGTATCGCTCTCAGTTTGTCAATTTTGATTTTCACTTAGGTCAGCGTTTGATCTTTTCTTTTCTTTTGGTAAATCCTACTCTGGTGAAACAAACATGCTGGCTGTTTCAATACATATCCCACAAGAGAATGAGGAAATAGTATGACAAATTGAACTCAGTACCTCCGAAATATGATTCGTTCTTCAAGCTATTAGCCCCACTTTTCTAACAGGTTGTAGAACATCCTATTTCCTCAACCAGTTTTTTTTTCCTTTTTCTTTTTGTTTGGGGGGGGGGGNGGGGGGGGGGGGGGCGAAGAAGTACAAACATCTTGGTAAGAAGTGGGGGAAAGAAGCTGTGGTATATTGCCTCAAGGATGTGAAATAACAGAACTAAATGCTGTAATTTGTTGTAAATACAGAAATCTCTAGCTTTCATACTCAGTACTAGGCGCCAAGCCTGATGAAGGCACATCCAACCTTGTGAGAACTTCAGGCGTACCAGCAGTATCTCTAATTATCTGATTCAAAAACCAGAAGAAAGTACTCAGAATCTCCAATATAACAGAGCAAAAACAATTGAGTAACTAAAGACATCAGGCTTATCGATCAAATTGTGACATTCCTATCGGGTGATCAAATTATGCATGAATTTCTGCAGAAGGCTTTTATATGCCAACACGATGCATAGTGTCATGGGAATAACATTGATAATGTTTACCTTCAGAAATCAAGTTAGAACCATGGAGATTGCAAGCAAGTCAATGCAATAAAGCAAAAATGATTAGTGAAGTTTATTGAATGGACTACAAAAAATACCACAATCAAAGGCATCAATGTTAAACACTAATAGGCACAAAACAAATGCAAAATGGTACACAACGGAAAAGATAAAGATACATCAAATCTTGAAATGGAAACAAAAAGAGCTTAAATGCCCCCCCAAAAAAATATTGATCCCACTTCAAAAGAATTAAAGCAGCTAATTTCAATCCTAATGGTGTAGCCTGATTTATTATTTACACTTATCATTTTAAGCTATCAGATTGTTGTCTCTGTCCTTCAGTACCACTATGACAAGTAATGCTTGTCTAAGAAAGCCCGATATAAACATTACTAAGAAATTTTTTGAATAGGCTTACAAGTATCTCCTCATCAAGATAAGAAATCATGAAGAGTCTCTGAAAAGTTCCAGCTGCAAGCGTAAAAGAGGAAATAATTAGTATATATTCATAAGCTTTTATAAACAGCTTTAAAAAAATTAACAAATAAAATATGGTTAAGCTGAAGGACAAATAATTACTTCAATCTCTTTTATAGTGCATCGTCCCAGGGGACAAGATTTAAGATTTTTGAAGGGGGTGAAATTTATTGTCCTGTGTTTCCACAATGAGTCAATCCTAAATTGTATAGAAAATCTTTAATTTACTGATTAAAAGGAAAACGTTAAACTTGGCATAGGTGAATTTCACAAATGTTAGAGTTGAGGTTCTGAAAGATCACTTCACATTTCATAAATAAAAAAGAAAGAAATATCTTGCACCTCACATGCAGCTGCAGACTCACTCTTCAAATTTACAGACTATTTGTGTGTCAATCAGTTTAGACTCAAAATTAATCAACAGTAACCTTCGAAAAAAAAATAAGTGATAGACGATGTATCTGCAGATACTTAAAAATGTTTGTTTGAACCATTAAATGTCACGGATATAGATGAAGCTTAATAACTGCATGTGGAAAGCAACCCCTTCAATTTTAAATTAGAGATATCAACAGAAGAATAATGGACAAATTATTATAATCGTACTTAAAGGAACTTTTAGCCCACTGGAGATGGCATCTCTAACGGGATCAGGAAGCTGTTGCATTGTACTGACTGCCTGACCCAGTGCTCCTTTTAGCTGTTCTGGTATTCTTTCTTCAATAATCGTTGGCATGTCAAAAACTCCCTCTACATATTCCTCTTTCATTCGAAGGGCTCCCTCCACAGTTAACCTGGTAGACAAAATAAATTTGCTTTCTATCTGCATTTGCCAAGAGAAGCTTCATATCAAATGACTCAAACTCAGCTACCAAGTAAAAAAAACTGAAGGCAAACATGCAATATATTGTTAAATAACACAAGCTTACAACAAATCATTATAATAGACTGAAACAATCTCTCGTTTTGACAAAAAGTCTAATTTAACATTGTTAGGTGAACGTATTAGGCATCACATTATCAAAATCACCATTTAATTTATCACCATCTATTTTGGAATGATAAAAACTTCACGCAAGGTCATTTTTTTATATAAGTAATTCACGCAAGGTCGTATGAAGTCTGAACACTAAAAATCTAGAAATGGATTACCGAATTCAACAGTTTCATATTTGCAGTTATATTTGCATATCCATTAGTGACCACAACATCCATTTTGGACAAGTTTGCCAAAGTCAGTGGAAATCTCCTGCAACAATGGATATTTTCATCGATGAATAAGCTACAGGTAATATGTATCAACAAGTAAAAATGGATCCAAGAGCATAGAACTCACTGGAATATAAAAGAAGCAGCAAGTAATCCGGGGCTTCCCGACCCAAACCATTTCAAATTCCAATTACCTTCCAAAAATGATGACCTGGGTTGCTGAACAAACAGGTAAACACCTCATATATGAGCTAAACATGCATATTTACTTCTTTTGGAAAGGCACTTACGTTGTTGGACGAGGGGTTGGGTTGAGCCGTTCAAGACCAGTTATCCTCTCATTAACATCAATCCGCTGCATATCCGTCGTTTGTCCAGTGACTAAAGCCTCAAATCCGCCAGAATCCTTGAACTGAAACAACAGCTCCATGTTATGACAATAACCACAAGCTCAAGAATCATGTAATAATAAAAAAACTCGTACAAAATTACATAAACATCAAGTGAGATATAATTTTGTTGACCTTCTTCGAAATTTCTCAGTAACCGAGTAGAATTGAGCTAACTAAAGTATATCTCCTCCACGTAACGTGAAAATAAAACCTTCTAAAATGAACAAATAACATACACATCAGACAAAAATCAGAAAAGTGTACTAAATCAATTAACCGTATTGATATTGGATATGGCTTACAGCAAGGAGAAGTGACTCTTTAGCGGAAAGCCTCTCCATCTCCTTGGCGTAAGTCGCCGGAGCTCCCTGCGCAGCCTGCTGAACCATTGCTCTACTTGCTGATCTTCGGAAAAGTCTCCGGCTATCGCAGGAGCTCAACCGTCGACTCTCCGGCAGCCTAGACAGAGACACCATCGAAGCGCTGCTGGTGGAAGAAATTGGCGAAGACAATGATGAAGAACGAGAACGAATTGCAGAAACTGAAGGGATTGAGCCTTGTACTGACGCCATTGAAGAAATTCTAATGTATGAATGGTTAACCCTCGGCTTGTGAAACAGTGAAGTTGGAGTTGATTGGAGGTTTTTTTTTGTTAAAGTATACCTTTCTATAAAGTATTTTACAAAATTATACATATGGTTTAATTTTTGCTTACTCTAATCTCTATCTCACGTTGCCTTCGTTTTTTCTTTTTCTTTTTTCATTGTCCTTACACAATATCTGACCAGATGTCAAATTTTACTTTATTCAATACTCAACCTCCCTACCCGCCTTCATTACCCTCATTTCTCCTTCTTCGTTTTTCATTTTTTTAACTTATTCCTCGTCATCTCTTCTCTGTCATCTTCCTGCTGCGTAAGAGAATATGTTTCATCGTATTCTTCATCTTCAAGAAAATATTTCATCGGCTTCTTCATCTTCATTGAAAGCTTGCAAGTATGAGTTTTGTTTTCTTATTTTTGTAAAGCTTGAAGTTTCATGGATTTTTCTTTGTTCATGAGTTTTCTAGGATTTTTGTTCCAAAAACAACATGTAGTGCGTTGTTTGAAGTTCATGTAGTGTACAAGACGACTATAAGATGATCGTTTAGTGTACACGAGTATTACATGATCCTCGTGTCGCCATCGTGTACATTTTATGCAGTGTACATGATCCACATGTAGTTCCCGTGTATACTACACGATCACCGTGTAGTACATCAAGAACTTATTCATCAGTTCACGATGCATTATAAGAGCATCGTGTAGCATCTTGTACACTACATGAGAACTACATGATCATCGTGTAGTGTCATCGTGTAGTGTACAAGAATGACCACACGATGATCATGCAGTGCCATCGTGTAGTGTACACGAGTACTACACGATCATCTTGTGGTCATCCTGTACACTGCACATGACTACATGATGATCGTGTAGTCCTCATGTACACTACATGATGGCTACAATATGATCGTGTAGTCCTCGTGTACACTACACGATCATCGTGTGGTCATCATGTACACTACACATGACTACATGATGATCGTGTAGTCCTCATGTGCAGTGTACATGATGACCACAAGATGATCATGTAGTACTCGTGTACACTACACGATGATCGCGTGTATACTACACGATCATCCTGTAATATTTCATTTCATTATGTAGTCTTCTTATACTGACTTCCTTCACTGAAGTATATACAGATATGTCTGATGTTCAAATTTTTGTAATCCATGATGAAGATTATGTGAAAAATGGTACAACATGGTCTTTTAATGGAGAGAAGACCAAATCATTGGAGATATCAAATTATTGGAGATATTAACTAATTGCACTTACCACGAGCTATCGGGTATAAACATGAAGAACTCCAAATAAACCTTTCAAAGTATAATATGTCCATCAATTTTTTTTACAAAAGCCATGTCTCTTACCCTCATGCTAAAATTTTAAATGATAGAGATTTATAGTTCTTTGTTAAGGAGAATGGATCAGAATCACTTTGAACCTCATTATTTGTAAGTACCAAGCCTAAATGTTTTCCATCTCAAACCTGAGTTCCTGAAACCACAATGTCACAATAACAACGGGTTCCTTAAACTATAAGGTTTAATCATAGTTGAGTTTCTGAAACCACAATGTCATAGCAACATCTACATGAAAGCATTCCTCATTTTGAGAGTGTTGATCATTTTGAAAGAAACTATCAT
Organism: Datisca glomerata; assembly: GCA_003255025.1. Classification (NCBI taxonomy): domain Eukaryota; kingdom Viridiplantae; phylum Streptophyta; class Magnoliopsida; order Cucurbitales; family Datiscaceae; genus Datisca; species Datisca glomerata. Next base: position 60,533 of record QANY01003750.1, on the reverse strand, counting down.
TATGATTATGTTTTTGTCATGACAGATGTAACGACATTGGTTTCGATAATGATGTTTTCGAGGATGAGGTTATTTTCGATCATGATGAATCCATATGTGGAGACGGCCATACAATAATTCCAGACTTGAATATTGGTCCCGAATCCGAGACCACTTGTCCTTTGCCATCACGGCCTGGGTCTAGTGAGCAACGACCTGGGTCTAGTGAGCAACGAGTTGATTTGAATTAGCTTGTATTAGACACAATAAATATGGATGAGTTGTACAGTGATAACGCTGAGCTGCTTAAGGTTGCTCGTATGATGGCCATCCAGAGAAATTTTGAGTTTCAGATCTTCAAGTCAACACTGTCAATGTCGGTTCTTGTATGTGTTGAGAAAATATGTCAATGGAGGTTACGTTCCATGAAACTGCAAAACTGTTCATACCTCAAAGTTACAAAGTTCATCAATACATATACATGCACATTTAGAGTATTGAGAAATGAACAACATCAAGCTACATTTTCATTGATTGGTCATTCTATAATGTCCAAATACATGGGTGTTGGACGTATACATAGGCCAAAATACAAAATTGAAAATGTTTGTTAATGAGACTATGATTTAATGGAATTATATTTTTCTTATAATTGTTCTTTTAAATTATTGTTGAATAATTTATATAAATATCTAAAAAGTAATAAAGATTTAATACACATCAATCTCATAATCATATGTAGACCAGTCTGAATCCTGGGTAGTCATGAACTCATATGCATGTCTATTGGATCTTTTGATTCACTCGTTAACGTTTGTTTGTAAAATAGGCTAGAGACTTTTATTTTGGAGATTTAGTGATGTGGATTGGCTGGGAACATGATCTTACAAGATTTAGAATCCAAGCTTTCGTAACAGATCGTATATTAGTTTTTTTAAGTGTTTGTTCTGAAACTGAATGGTTATTGGGCTCAAATTTATAATTCGATTATAAATTAGCCATTCACTAGTGAATTAATGGTACTTAAGGATCAATAGATAATTAGAAGGCTAAAACGGTAATTTGACCAGCTCTAATATACGAACCAATAATCAGATGACAGAACTATGTAATATGATTATAACAATAGACTACACAAAAATACTCTGTAAATACATTATATAATTTCTAAGACTACAATTTCATATTTATAGCGGAGTAATAATGGAATTAATAAATAAAATTATTTAATTAAATATTTTAATTAATAATCTGATTTATTGAAGTTTAAGATTATATGTCCATGGTCCCCAAGTTACCTCTGTACTACGCAGTTTAGGATGTGAATATTTGAGCACATGTAAAAAGGACTTACTTGCAAAAAGAATTTTTATTCTAAGGCAAGTATGTAATTATGAGATAATTATGCGTGATTACTTAATTAAGAGTTAATTAATTGAACTATTTATATATAAACTTCAGAAATTACATACATATATATAAATAATTATATCGATTAATTTGTATAATTATCGATAAGTGAGATATAATATCTAATTTGTGAAATTAGATAATTATAAAATTATTAGATAAGTTAGTTGATAGGGATAATCATATATGTTAATTTTGAATTAACTGATATCTAGATATTTATCTGATTAAAATGAATATTTAGTTCACAGTAATTACCACGTTTCAATCACTGATTGAGAATCAGAGATTGATATGAACTACTGTGATGCCACGTGGCACTACAGTAGAGGGGGTGCAATACTATAGTGCCACACGGCACTATAGTAGTGTCGTGGCACACAGTGTCGTGAGGCGCTATGAAAGGTCACGGTAACTGCAGCGTCACACGGCATTGCAGTCGTGCACAAATTGCAATGGTAAATTTGAGTGTATCCCTAAAAATATGATGTCATTATCTAGTATATGTATATGTGTGTGTGTATATATATATATATTGTTCTCAGGGTTGACAGAGAGTTGAAAAATGTTGGTTGAGTTGAGAGCACAATTGTTATCATGGTGAATTTTCTCTGTGATTAAAAAGTTAATTAAAAAGCTCTGAAAGAATAATCATCGTAATTTCTCAGAATATTGTGTCACAAAAATTAATCATTTTCAGTAAATATCTAGATCTCATGTGTTGAGTACATCTAGAGACAGAAAAAAGTGTCTTTGATTATTCTACGTGTCCATACACATCCTAGTGCGTTTGAGAATTGGCTTCAAAGATCTTAGTGTGGATCTCGAAGTCCATTGTTCGTGGCAATGTAGGATCATTGGTTTGCGAGAACGCTTGATATAGACTACAAGATGTATACGATTAATATAAATGTATGTTTTAGATTTAATATATAAATATATAACGGATCATGTTTGAAAATATTTTCAATAAAAGTTTTTATTTTAGAAACTGTTGCGTCGCGCTTGTTTTCATTTTAACAATCACTCGTAGAATTCAGAAGTATATCTCAATCGAATGTCGTTAGGAATTGAGTGTGGGCTCTTAAAACAACATAAGAAAAATAACAAAAATTTCTCATCTTCTTCTAGATTTCGGCAGCAATAGGAACAGACAGAGAAACTGATTTCTTTGCTTTGTGTAATCACACAATGTGATCAAGGTTAGGGATGCAACCCTATTGTCATCCATTATATAACAATTACACAATTTGCACATATATCCTTATATGTCAAATTATCAAAAATCCATCCCCTAATATTTGATAAGTCAAAAATTACATTTCTCCATAGAGTCAATGTTGTGTCCAAATTCATCAATCTAGATTGAATCAAGCAACTCTAACATAGTTGAATCACGATCCCAACACTTTAATTAATAGAAAAACTTTCATTCATTCATTAAATTCAATAATTCAAAATGTCTGCAAACTAACTAAATACTCATAAACAGTCATTGCACTCTACTTTATGGACATAATTTCAACAATCTCTCACTTTGAATAAAGTAGGCGTGTACAATCTCGTATCTCCATGCCCTCCAGATGACCATAAAAGACTTTACTGCTTAACGTCTCCACGAATGTATCTGTCAGGTTAGTGATAATCGATATGTGTGTTACTACAACATCTCCATGATGAAGAATCTCTCTAAGGTGATACTTATGCTCTATGTGTTTGGATCTTTTGTGGCTCATTGGTTCCTTCGAATTTGCTACAGCCCCATTATTATCGCAGTAAAGTGTTATGTGCTTGTCAGCTTCTGCAACAACTTCCAGAGTCTTCAAGAACTTTCTAAGCCATACCACCTCCTTTTCAAGCTGCCACATACTTAGCTTCCATGATAGAATCAACAATACAAAATTGCTTGATACTTCTTCATACAACTGCTCCACTATTCAAGATAAATAATGATCCTGAAGTGGACCTCTTAGAATCCTTGTCTGCTTAGAAGTCAAAATCAGTATACCCCATCATATTCAGGTAAGTACTTGAATACACACGCACGTAGTTCATTGCTCTCCTAAGATACTTAAAGATATGCTTGACGACATTCCAATGCTCGAGTCCAGGATTAGATTTGAAATGACCCACCACACCCAGCGCATAGCAAATGTCTGGCCTAGTGCAAAGCATCACATACATGAGACTTTCTACGACTGAGGCATAGAGAATCTTTCTCATGTCTTACTCTTCTTGAGGAATCTTAGGAGACTGCTCTTTGGAGAGGCTGACTCCATGCCTGAAAGGAAGATATCCCTTATTGGATTTTTACATATTAAAGTGATCCATCCCCTTATCAATATAAGATGATTAAGATAATGTCAATTTTTGTTATTCTGATCCCGAAAGATCTAAATACCTTGGACAAAGGCAACTTATCTATCCTTCACATCAAATTGCTTTGCAAGTCAAATCTTGATATCACATAATTTTTCTACGCCATTCCCAATGAGCAGAATATCATCCATGTACTAAATTATAAAAACCACATTTCCTTCGTGTATCAGCTTATACACACAGGATTCATCCACTGACTACTTAAAATCAAAGTTCTTGACAATTTCATCGAATCTGATATTCCACGATCGAGATGATTGTTTACATACATAAATGGACTTCAATAGATCCTAAATCTTGACCTCTTGGCCTTTCTCCATGAACCCGTCTGGTTGAGCCATATAAATACGCTATTCAAGATTGTCATTCAGAAAATTAGTGTTGACATCCATCTGCCAGATTTCATAATCGAGGGCAGTAGCAATGGACATAAGGATTCAGATGAATTTAAGCATGGTCACCGGCGAGAAGGTATCCACATAGTCAATACCTTCCTTTTGGGCTTGTTTTGAATGTCTTCACATTCACATCTGGGTCTCTATTTTTCTTATAAGTCCATTTACATTCTACGGGTTTTACCCTTTCAGGAGGATCTACAAATTTCCAGACTCCGTTCGAGTACATCGATTGTATCTTAATGTTCATGGCTTCTTGCCATAGATTTTCTTCAGGACCATCCATTGTCTGTGAGTAGGAGACAAGTTCATCATGATTCTTATCTGAGATTGTTGTTAAGACATCTCCATAAGGAATGTACCTGTCACAACCCTCCCGCTACGTCGAGGCTCCATATACTTTGGCTCTTGCTGTAGCTGTTCCATTATTGAATTAGAAACAGTTCTCGATTAGAGAGTTGGTGTTCTCCCACTCAATAATTCCTCTAGTACAAGAGTGTTGCTCGGCATCTTATTTCTTATATAGTTTTCTTCAAGAAAACATGCATTCGTACTAACGAATGTTTTCTTGTCAGTCGGACTATAGAAAACATACTCTTTCGTTCCTTTGGGATATCCTACAGATATGCATAATTCTGATCGACTGGCCAACTTACTTGTCTTTGGGTTCGGAACATGTACCAGGCGTTCCCATATCCTAAGGTAGCTTACGGATGACTTTCATCCACTCCATCTTTCATATAGTCTACTAGGCACTGACTTTGGCGAAACTTGGTTCAGAATGTATGTTGTTGTTTCCAATGCATATCTCCAAAATGAATATGAGAGGTATGGGTAACTCATCATGGATCTAACCATATCCAACAAAGTTTGATTCCTCTCTGACACACCATTCTATTCTGGAGTGTCAGGTGTTGTAAGTTAAGAAAGAACACATTCTTCCTTAAGAAAGTCTTCCAACTATCCTAGCAAGTACTCTCCACCATGATCAGGTCGTAATATTTTGATTTGTTTTTCTAATTGCTTTTTTACCATAGCCTATTACTCTTTGAAGGTTTCAAACGTTTTAGACTTTTGGTGCATTAGAAAAACATGTCTAAAATGTGAGTAGTCATCAATAAAGGTTATGGAGTATTTCTAACCTCCTCTTGCTTGGATATTTAATGGTCCACACACATCTCTATGTACGAGTTTGAGACATTGAGTGGCCCTTTCACCCTTCGCCGGAAATGGTCTCTTGGTCATTTTACCTTTTATACAGGATTCACTTAAAGTTTACAATGGACCGTCATTTATAAGTCATTTAATCATGTCAAGGCTAATGTGGCTAAGATGTAAGTGCTACAAATAGGTTAGATCGGTTGAGTCATACTTCAACCTTTTACTATCGATTTGTAAATCAGTATTTACTTCAGTGTCACATATTATTGAAACTATTTATTTTACGTAAAATAGTTTATTTATCAAACGCGCAGTAGTGATTAAGCAATTATTTCTAAAAATACCAATATAAGATTAATGAAATTCAAACTGAATCATTACTCAATTAAACTAGCTACTGAAATAAGGTTCTTCCCAAAAACTGAGATATAATAAGCATCATGTAAAACTATAAAACTGTTATCGAATGACAATTTAATAGTTCCAACAGATATGGCTGATACTAGTACTCCATATTCTCAACGGAAGCTGAACTCACCCTCATGAAGCCTTTCTGATTTCCCTGAACCCCTGCATGGAACAAAAAATATGGTTATTGGCTACAGAGTTTACAATCCCACGAAAAAGTAGAATCAACCACGTAACAAGCCTCAGTAACAAGTACTATTTCTTTAAATTTCAACTCCTTGAGATAGTCTGGGCAATGGCCACCTACTCGTCCATTTTTGCAGTGCCTTCACCTTTTACAACTTTCGAGTTCTGCTTCTTAGCCTTCTTCGGACTTCTCTTATGTTTCCTTTTTACGCTAGAGTTGGAAGGCTTGCTTTCAGTAAAGTTTTCCTCTCAAGTCTTCCTTTTGCCCTTCATAAACAGGGTCTCAACAGCTTGTAGTTCCTTCATCAGCTCAGAAAGTGAGTACCTCAAACTATTCATCGAATAGTTAAGTTTGAAGTTCTCAAAAGTGTAAGGCAGAGTTTCAAGGATCATATCAACTTGTGTCTCGTGATCTACCTCAACACTCATGATCTACATCTCATTCAGGTAACTAATGATCAGCATCATATGTTCTCTGATAAGAGTTACAAGTTTCATCATATAGTTCATGAAGTTTCGCACAGCAGCCTGTTTGGCTTGACGACCCTGATCTCTGAACATTTTGGTGATGTTCAACATCATATCAACGGCAGTTTCCATGTACTGATGTTGTTGTTGCAACATATTACTAGCAGAAATCAAGATGTAACACCTGTTAACCTCATCAGAATGCAGCTAATAAGCATAAACATCATTTTCCTCCTAAAGTCGATTCAGCAATAGGCTCAAAGAGACAAGGGACGGTGAGTATGAACTTGTGCTTTTCTATCATCAGTACGATATCAAGATTACATTTTCAATACACGTAATTTTCACAAGTAAGTATGTTTAGGTTTAAGATAGTTTAGAGTGGGGATAACGACATGATTACTATATAGAATAAATAAAGTGGGGTAAATAAATACGCAATCATTTGGGAAAGTATGATGCATAATGCAAATACTTAAATATTTAAAAATCCAATAAAAATATTTCTTCCAAGATGTTAATCAACAACGATAGCTCGTCTCATCTATGGACAACGTCTAAGCTACCTCATATAGCATCGAGACTCCTCTCGTTTGGTTAACGCTTCTCAAGATGTCAAACATCTAGCTTAACCAATCACCAATAGGTTAGCTAGATGTGCTTTGGTCAGTTTTAAAGGTTGTCATGAACTAACAGTCCATCTAGGAACGGTCATGTCTCACCACTTCATTTATAAGCTTTAGCTTCTTAAGTAACTCGATATTACAAATCATGATTCTCAAGTTTCTCCCGCTGAGAGAGGACCGCTAGGGCGGCTCTAAACCATGTCTCGTGCCACGATCAAGTTTACGTTGGGGACCTTGGGAGCGTTTCAACATAAAAAACCCTCTCACTTATTTTTGGAAAATGGATTTTTTGTTGTTTTTTCAAATATTATAACTCTTTATTAATTTATAAAAAACCAAGTTTCAAAAATTATAATCTTTTATTAACTTTAAATTTACAATTTTTATGAAATTCACATTGTATTTAAATTATAACTCATTATAAATTTAAACTACAATGATGCAAGTACATGCTGCGTGTCATTTTGATATTGGCATATCCCTATTTCTATATGGCATCTTATATGATGATACAAGATTAGTAATAAATCATTCATTCAAAATTAGCCTCTCTATGACTCATTTCTAATTAAAACTCATAAAAGAATAATAATTAAATTATAATACTTTAAATACTAATGTCCATGCCATCTGTAATCTTCTCATTCTTTTTCAGAAAATCTCACCAATTTGTAACTCTTTACAAAAGTCGAGTCCCATTTTGAAAATTCAAATTAACTTAAAATTTAATTTTTCAATAATTTTTACTTTGATAAATAAATTACCAAGTAAATTAATCAATTGATTTATTTTTAAAAACAATTTATAAAATAAATTCTAATGAATTAGTGTTAAAAATCACCAAATTAAATAAAAACAATTTTTAGGGACTAGATTGGGTAAAACCCTAAGGTTTCAAACCTAGAAGTTTCAAAAAACTCAAGGTTTCTTAAATCTTAAAGTTTCTAAAACCTCAAGATTTCCTAAACCCTAAAATTTTCAAAAACTTAAGGTTTCTTAAACCCTGAAAGTTCCAAAACTCAAAGTTTCTTAAACCCTAAAGTTTAAAAAAAATCAAGGTTTCTTAAACCCTAAAGTTTCTAAAACTCAAGGTTTCCTAAACCCTGGAGTTTCCAAAATCTTAAGGTTTCCTAAACCATAATTAGGAAACCTACAGCAGTGAGCGGTGAAGGTAAGTAGCGGCGTGGGGGCAGCAAGCGACGGCATAGTGCTGCGATGGTGACAATAGTGATGACAGCGAACAGCGACGATGGTGGTGATGAACGTCAACTTTTCTCGTGACAACGCATTTACATGGAATTTAAAGATACAACTTTTGAAAAAATTAAATTACATCAAATCTTATGCCTCAATTTCGGCGTACATCAATTCTAAAATTAAAAATAAACACCTAAACCCAATCGATCGAGATTCATTTATAAAATACATTCAAACATGCTTTGAATCTACCATACAAAAATATATGTCAATCTCACAACATCTATCGATACATACGTCTAATTACTAAATATGCACAATCAAGAACCCAAGACTCTGATACCAATTGTTAGATCGAGTTTAGAAATTTAAAGAAATATCATTAAATCACGAATGATTCGAGGGCGGAATATCAAAAGATTTTCAAAAACTAATTTAATCATATTAAATATTAAAATCATACTTACGATTATACATACTTAGGTAAACATATTCAATAGAGGTAAAAATAATTTTGTACATTTCTTGTATCAGAAAAATTCTGATTTGACGAAATCTTATTAGTCATCTCGCGGTCTTTGTTCTTCGTAGGACTTCAAATAATCGTCACACCAACAATTACTTATAGGATTCATAAGTATATCTCAATTAGATGTCATCAAGAATTGAGTGCGGGCTTTCAAAACAACAGAAGAAAAAAACAATTTTTTCTCTTCTTCCTCTAGATTTCGACGGCAAGAGGGAGGGGAGAGAGAAACTTATTTATTTGCTCTGTGTAATCACACACTGTAATCAAGGTTAGGGATGCAACCCTATTGCCATCCCTTATATAATAATTATAAAATTTACAAATATACCCCTAATGTCAAATTACTGAAAAATCACCCTCCAATATTTGCTGTTGCCGAAAATTACATATCTCCCTAGAGCGAATGTTTTGTCCAAATTCATCAATCCAAATTGATAAATAAAATTGATCTTCATCAATTAATTTCTTTATGTACTAATCATCCAATAATTAGAAAATAACCAATTAATTAATTTGAACCTTAATTACTTGATCTTCACTAATTAAGTGACAACACCCATCACGTATGGGTTCAAGATATATACCTTGGCCCAAAACACATTTTTGTTCCAACTGTGTTGTTTTTCATTCATGTCCTTATGAGTTACTCCTGAGATCGAATGGACCGACATGAATAAAGCTATAATACTCAAATACTCGGTGAATTTATCTCCATAAATTCCTGACCTATTTAATTCTGACATCGTACGACTCCACTATATGTTCGATGCTGAATAAACTCTTGATTCATATGGACCCTCCGTGAATATCAGTAACAAGAGCAGGATATAAAATTATCATTTTACCTCTTTAGTTATTATTTTCTTAACTCTTTTATTGACTGTGAATAAGAAAGACATAACATTGAATCGTCTCGTACAGTTCACCATGTCTTATTCGATGATTCATTTCATTGAATACTTGGCCAAGTTAATTTATTCACACACTCATCAATAAAGCATAAGGTGATATCGTTGCATTTGCAATCTCGCCACGAATTTTCATATCTGTGAATCACGCAACTCCAACATAGTTGTATCACGGTCCCAACAGTCGAGGTTTATCCAGCAATTCAAACCTAATCCTTTGGCATATCAAAGATTGGAAATAGTTACAAAGTCAAGTTTCGTATTCACCTCAGGATTAATGTAATTACAAAAATACCCTTATAAGTGTAATAATTAAATTTAGAGCTAGATAAATAGTTTTGCTCTAGACAAATCGGTTACTGGTCTATTTATTCAACATGTTCCACAATATGTCTAGGTCAATCGTTAGAGTCTCCACTCACATGCCCCAAGACCAACATCCATTGGTACAACCTAACAATCATAATAAGACTTGATTTCCCAGTCGATCCTAAAACTACGAATAATATTCTGAACTATTTCAGAAGAGTTTGTTTAGAAGATCCCTCAGCTTTTACTCTTTTACGTTGATAATAGTTCCAGGACTTGAGTAAATTACAAACATACTTTAATTAATAGAAAAGCTTTCATTCAATCATTAAATTCAATTAATCAAAATGTCTGAGAAATAACTAAATACTCATAAATAGTTATTACATCATAATTTATGGACATAATTCCAACACTATGTACTCTACCGATTTTAATACAACAATATTAAATATTTTTCAGGGACAACAAAACACATAGAGACCGGTGATTAGGATCATTTTAAATATTTTCCATGGCTCTTGGATACGTTGTTCGTTCATTTTTCAGCTGTATACGGTCTATCATTGCTGTTGATGCAATCACCTTAAAAGCCAAATACAAAGGGGTATTATTTGTTGCAATAGTAAAGGATGGGAACAACCAAGTATATACCATTACATTTGGCATTGTAGATTGAGAAAAATAATGATTCTTGAGAATGGTTCTTCCGTAAACTTACGATGTAATCAGTGATCTGAAAGACTTGGTGTTTATATCCGACAGACATATAAGTATACTCAATGTTGTACAGATTGTCTTTCCCAATACATTTCATGAAGCTTGCATCTTCCATATGGGCCAAAATATTAAATCAATTTATAAAAAGGAATATGCAATCGCATTGTTTTTTAAAGCAGCAAAGGAATATCGTCGATCAGAATTTGATCAGTCGATGACTCATTTTGCATATGTATTTTCGGATATCTCACAATATGTATTGGTGGGGGAGTTGAGAGGTGGGCACATTCCCGTTTTGATGGAAGGCGGTACAATTTAATGACTACAAACATCGTGGAATGTTTGAATGAGAATTTGAAAGATCCTAGAATGATTCCCATTACATGCCTTATAGAACATATCTGTGATATGTTACAATGGTGGTTTTACGAACGACGAATGGTCGACTGTCAAGTCACCTTGCAGATGACAAATCTGGTTGAGACGGAGCTTAAAAAGAAGTATCTTACATCACGATCACTATCATTATTTCCTTCAGACATCCACGAGTTTCGGGTCGCGGGTGGGGTAGGGAAGTGGTGGTAAACTTGCATCTTACGACTTGTATGTGGTGAGAATTTGATCTTGATCAACTTCCATATAAGTATGCGTTGGCTGCATATCGACAACATAATATTTTCACATACAATATATGTTTGATGTACTATAAAAATGAGGCTCTAATTGATGCGTATGGAGAAACAATATATCATCTCGGAGATCAAGTAGATTGAGTCATCGGCCATGAGGTTCAAGATATTGCGGTATTACCACCTATAACGAGACGACAAAGTGGCAAACCTAGGATAAAAAACATTTCATCTAGAGATGAGGAAGTAGTAAGAAGGTAGTGTACACGTTGTGGTCAAATTGGCCATAACCGACAAACGTACAGAAATCCAATTCCTCTCTCTCATTGGGATGACCAAGCCTCTTAAAATATAAATACTAACCTTTGTAATTTTTTAAATATTAATATAGAAAGAGTCGTGTGGTTGTTATTTAATACTGTCATGACGTTTACACGACGACCGTGAAAGTCATCGTGTAGCCTACAAGAGGCCTACACGATGACCGTGAAGTCATCTTGTAGCCTATAAGAGGCATACACGATGACCGTGAAGCTCATCTTATAGCCTATAAGAAGCCTACACGATGATCTTGAAGTCATCGTGTAGCCTATAAAAAGCCTACACGATGACTATGAAGTCATCGTGTAGCACATAAGAAGCCTACATGATGACCGTGAAGTCATCGTGTAACCTACAAGAAATTGAGATATAAACATATAGTAAGTATTTAGAATACATTTACAAGTTATAGAATAAAAAATTATTTTGGTACTACTTGTCCACGTGCGAAGAATACATTTTGAAGTTATAAAATAAAAAATTATTTGGGTAGTACTTGTCCAGGTGCAAAGAATACATTTCCAAGTTATAGAATAAAAAATTATTTTGGTACTACTTGTCCATGTGCAAATCAATTGTAATTCATCTACGATATTCAGGCATTTTCCGTTGATTTATTTCTTGGAAATTCTTTCCATATGTGAGGGCTTCGACAAACTTAAGGGAGAATATCCCATAATCAAAGCTACAAAACACATGAAACACAGTTAAATAATATGTATGAAATTTTAAGTGCATAGTGGACTTTAAAAAATATGTATATTTCACTTACTCATTCTATTGTTGTGGACATGGCATGATCTCATATTTTGACTCATCTTTGAGTTGAACATCCTTTGTTTTCTTATAAATATTCATCATTTGAAGCAGACAAGGGACAATTTTCATATAAGGTTTCATTATTTCAGGATACAAGGAGCGTTGATGTGGCGTGTTCATAGAGTTATAAATACGAATACACTGGCCATTCAAATCAATCTCCACCGCAATCTAATGACTTTTCCTCACATTCATTGGAAAGATAACCTATAGAAATTGGTAGATAAGAATAAATATTAGTTTTTATAAGTAAAACATAGTACATTTTCTAGCTTTTCTTACAAGATATACCTTATCAGACTCTTCCCAGTCCCTTTCGAAGTTCATCTACAAGCCAAAGACTGCGTATCATAGCGTATCCTCAACCTTAATATTCCATCCAGCGGGATCTTGCTCGAACTCTTTCACTCAGCCAGACATGTTTCCCTGTAATGTCATGGTAAATATTTTAAAGCAATAAAAATGGTCATGAAGTCTACACACTGCCCATAGAGGCCTCGTGTGTTAGGGGATATGCTCTCAAAGCATGTGTATCGACATTTTGATATGAAATTTAATGAGAATTACATTTTTCTTAAAATTGTTCTTTTAAATTATTGTTGAATAATTTATATAAATATCTAAAAAATTCCATATTCTTAATAAGACTATGACCTTATATTAGTACGAGAGGATTAAGATCATAAATAATGAATAAAATTGTCAGTAACATATTAAAATATGTAATCTTTAATGAATGGTTGCTAGTACGATTCACTAAGCATTATGAATGCATGTAATTTAGATCCAGATCATTGATGTATATAGACATCTTAGTGAATGTACTTTATATAATGAGATTATATATGACTGGAACAATGTGAATTAATATATTTATCAACGTGACATTTATCATAAATGTTTAATACACATCAATTCGATAATTATTTGTAGATCAGTCAGAATCCTGAGTAGTCGTGAACTTCTATGCATGCCTAGTGGATCTTTTGATTCACTCGTTAAGATTTGTTTGTAAAACAGACTAGTGACTTTTGTTTTGGAGATTCAGTGAAGTGAATAGCTCGAAACATGATCTTACAAGATTTGGAATCCAAACTTTTTTAACGAATCGTATATTAGTTCCCTTAAGTGTTAATTTTGGAACTGAATGGTTATTGAGCACAAATTTATACTAAAATTATAAATTAGTCATTCACTAGTGGATTAATAGTACTTAAGGATCAAAAGGTATTTAGAGGGGTAAAACGGTAATTTTGACCAGCTCTAATTTACGAACCAATAATCAGTACACTACAAGAGAATACTCTATAAATACATTTTATAATCACTAAGAGTTCAATTCCATATTTATAGTGAAGTAATAATGGAATAATAAATAAGATTATTTAATTAAAGAGTTTAATTAATAATTTAGTTTGTTGGAGCTTAGGATTATAGGTCCATGGTCCTCAAGTAACCTCTATACTACGCAGTGTAGGGTACGAATATTTAAGGACATGAAAAAAATGAATTGCAAATAAAATTTTATGTGTGATTAATTAATTAAACAATATATATATATATATGATTTTCAGATATTATATATATAAATAACTATCGATTATTTTTTAATCATCGATAAGTGAGACAGAATATCTAATTTATGAAATTAGATAATTAAATTATTATTAGATAATAAATTTAATCAAATAAATCTATTATTTGTTAAATAACAAATAATTTAGTTGACACTGATAATCAGATATGTTAATTTTGAATTAACTGATATCTAGATATTTATCTGATTAAAATAAATATTTAATTTACTATAATTGTCACATGTCGATCAATGATTGAGAATCATAAATCACTATGGACTAGTGTAGTGCCACGTGGCACTAGTACAATATGCATGTAATAGTGCAGTGCCACACGACACTGCAGTGTGGCATAACACTAAGTGTCGTGAGGCACTGTGATGGTTTACGCCAACTGTAGTGTTGTGTGTCACTGTACTTGTGCACCATTATATAGTGGTCCCACTGTATTGGATAATTTGAAATTAAATATTAATTTTTAATTATCCATAAATATCTGATACGTCATTATCTAGAAAATGCATAGATAATATTCTAATGGCCTCATTTGATGAATTAGTTCATCAATCAAGATTGGACAAGACAGTTAATGTCAAAGATAATTTTTTTCTGCGATTAAAATTTAATCAAATCTCTTTTAGAGAATCATCTCACTAAAATCATTCTTAGAAAATCTCTAGATCTCATGTGTTTAGTACATCTAGAGACAAAAATATGTCTTGTATTATTCTACATGCCCACACATGTCCTGGTGCGTCGAGGATTGACTTGTAAGATCTTGATGTGGATCATAGAGTTTACTAATCGTTGGAACGGTTTCGTGGGACGGATCAGTTTTTCAAGGATGCTTAACATAGACTACAAGAGGTATAGATTCCTAACCTTGTATGTCGTAGATTTAATGTATAAATATATAATGGATCGTAACTGATTGAAAAAAAAGTTTTCAATAAAAAGTTTTTATTTAGTTATCGTGGCGTTGCATAAGTTTTATTTTATTAAAAAATTTGATCTTTATTAAAATTTTAATTTTATAAATGGCCAAGCGCCACACACTTCCACCGCGCATGCGCCATGATGATCAACCAGTGGTATCAGAGCGGTCTTTATATATTTTATGTTAAATACTGTGTGAGTTTTCTTACATTATTTATATAATATGAGATACGTACGAATGGATGGATGGTTATGTTTTTTAAATGTATAAAAAATAATGAATCGTTAATTATATGGTGATTATTTTGGTTAGGCTTTGTTCTTGTAATCTTTCCTTAGATCTTGTGCAAGCCGTTTTGGAGAATAGGAATTTTCGTAGTTTTATTTTGAATATTTATTGTAATTATTTTGATTGTGAGAAGACAAAGAACGCACGAGACGAACAATAGAGGAAAAAGAAAAAAATATGAATTCTTTTAAAATTCTGGCGCTGACACTTGAAATTGGATTTCCGACGCTGCGCCGCCAATTAATGATTACCAGCAATGTCACCAGAATTTACTATTTCGGCGACAACCCCAGAAAATTGACGGCAGTGGTCAGCGGCGGCTGTGGCTAGTTGGCGGTGATGGGTGGCGATAGGATAGTTCTATCGTTGATTGAAGCTATTGTAACATTTATGGAAGTTTCACAGAAACACTGATACTAACAAACCCTATCACTATAGAGTTTTATGATAAGCCTAAGTCTACCAATTATACTTTTAAATTTTGAAATTAATGTAATTTTAAAATTAATAATTAAGTTTTAATTTTATGAAAATTAGAAATTAATAGGTTGATTGAGTTTGACCCATGTTTGATCAAATCAAATAAAATATTTATTTGACTAAGTCAAAGTCAACTATTTTAAAAGGATAATTATATAAATTAATTTTAATTCAGAAAAATAGTTTTTCCTAATTAAATAGGATCTTGTTCAAAGCTTGAAGATTATGAAGATGGATATTAGGAAGACAATATGTGAGAAATATGTATTCTTGAAGTCCGCTTTGTAATTTTATTTCTTTATTTTAAGAGTTGTATTTTAGAAATACCCAATTTTTACTTGGTTCATTATTATTTTCTTAATTATTAAATAATTATTTAAATGTTATGTTTGATAACATGTCCATGCATTAGTCGATCACATGTCATACATGAAAATTTCATACAATTTTATTTTATCATGCATCTCATCAGTAGAAACATTATTTATTAGGATTGTCCCAATATGTTTATATGAATTATTTTATGAAATCAATTGCATGTAAAGTGCTAGGTTTTAATTAGTTAAAACTTAGTAATCACACCACACTAAGGGCCATAGTAACCTTTAGGATAACCGAGTTTAGTAAAAGAGTTTTATTAAAGTTTGATGAATATAATTATTTAGTTACTCTAAATTCACATAATTATGACTTGAGTACTTTAGAATGTTAAATGAACTTAAACCAATAAGATTGACATAACTGATTATTAAATATTCATAGGGTTATTATTTTAACCAACGATTACTTTAAAATTATTTAATTAGTTAAAATGGAAACACATAATCTTAAAATAGTGAGTGTGAGAAGGTTGACATGTCAATGTAACCTATAATCATTAGTACAACGTCATGAGGTGCGGTAAGGGCCTCGAGATGGCCTTGTTTTCATCCTCCTAAGGAATGTTTCGAGCTGTACCAATACCAAGGTTGGACTTCTTAAGAAGATAGGAGGATGTGATGTAGTTTAGTTGTGACCAACCCTAAGATGGCATATTCTAAATGAAGTCATGAAATCTGATATGATGGGTTATAGTAACAAAGTCACAATTAAGTTTTCATGTGAATATTTATGACTTGACCGAACAAGCGATAGTTTATTATTAAACGAGAAAGTATGATATATTTTAAGTTTTAATTAATAAGGATGAGAATGTCTCATAGACAGTCTAAAATTAATTTGACTGACCCTAAGGCAACACATTAATCGTTGGGTTATTTTCATGATTAGTAATTGTTAAATTTATGTGTTTATTATGTTGCATTCATGTAGCACGTTTACTTTTTAAATTCTAGATATTTTATCAATTATGTTGAATATTGTATGTTTTAAATTTCAGTTATCATTATTATCTACCATGGGCAACCCTATTACTACTTTACTCGCTCTTAAGAAATTGGATGGTGATAATTTCATACATTGGAAAATAAATATGAACTTAATGTTGATTTGTGAGAATCATAAGTTCATTCTTACTGTGAAATGTCCTGAGGAGCCCGCTGCTAATGCCTCTAGGAATGTTAAGGACAAATATGATGTTGGGATTGTATCAAACAACGAGGTGAAGTGCTACATGCTTGTGAGCAAAAATGATGTTCTGAGAACCAAGTATGAAAGCATGGAGACTGCCTATGAGATTATGGAATCTCTACATGCAATATTTGGCCAGCAGTCTAATCAAAGTCGTCATGATGCCACTAGGAGCTATATGACGACTAAGATGAGAAAATGGACTTTTGTGCGAGAACATGTTTTGAACACGATCAATTTAATGCACGAGGCAGAAGTACATGGGGCGACCATTGATGATTGGACTCAAGTTATCATTATACTTGAGTTGTTCACACCAGTTTTTTTTGCGTTCGTGACCGACTATGTTATGAACAAGTTACAATTCAACATGACCTAATTGTTGAATAAAATGTAGAATTTTGTGTCACTCAACCTTAGAATGACCAAAGAGATGGGACAAATGTTGTTGAGTAAAAGCATTCTTCCAATATTGTTAAGAATAAGAAAATGAAGAAGAAAACTGGTAAGGACAAAGATAAGAACGAGAAAGGAAAGAAAGCTAAGACATCTCCAAAAGCCAAGAAGAACAAGAAAGACAGCAAGCCCAAGGGAAAATGTTTCCATTGTGGGGTTGAAGGTCATTGGAAGAGAATTGTAACAAGTATCTCTCTGAGCTGAAAAAGAAAGGTAAATATGATTTACTTATACTTGAGGCTTCATTAGTGCAATATGATTTGTTATCTTGGATACTTGATTTAGAAGCCGCTAATCATGTATGTTCTTTTTTATAGATGCTTGATTTATCAATGAAGCTGGTTAATGGCGAGATCGTTTTGAGAGTTGGTAGTGGTGCGCTCGTGTCAGCTAAACATCAGGGGCATATTTGTTTACCTTTCGGATATAATTATTTGATTTTGAACAATGTTTATTATATTCTTCTCTTTTCGAGAAATTTGATTTCTCTTTCTTTTTTATAAGAACAGTTATTCAAAATTTCTTTTATTAATAAAATGGGGATTCCTTTCTCAAGGATGTTCATTTGTACGTGTATCATATATATTCACAAGTCTTGTGATAAGAAAATAATTTACGCTCATATCCCTTTGTGAAAGAGGTGAAAGAGTAGAATGAATGAGAGAGAACCAAATAGTTTATTATTTCTAAGAATGGATTCGATAATTGTCATGCTAAAGTTATAAACAGACTAAGTATGCTTATTAAATAATTCTGAATTATTTAAAGTAGCAAAACCTAAAAGTAACAAGCGACAAAGAGTTTCTCATGATGATGATAACACATATATTTGGCATCTTAGATTGAGACATATTAATTTAGATAGGTTAAACAAGTTAACAAAACACAGTGCTTTGAGAGAACTAAAAGTTGAAATACTTCATGTTTGTGAATCCTATCTAGAAGGTAAAATGACCAAAAGACCTTTCATAGGAATGGGCCAATGAGCCAATGAACCACTTGAGATAGTACATAGTAATGTATGTTGACCGATCAATGCACAAGCTAGAGGTGGATATGAGTATTTTGTCACTTTCAGCGACAACTACTCAAGATATGGTTATAGTTACCAAATGGATAAAAAGTCTAAAACTTTTGAGAAGTTTCAAGACTTCAAGGTTGAAGATGAAAAGCAGTTAAATAAATCATTGAAAACCCTTTGATCCAATCGAGGTGGTGAATACTTAGATTTAGATTTTAAGGATTATTTGTTGGAGTCTGGAATCATATTCCAACTCATAGCACTTGGAACACCACAACAAAATGGTGTTATAGAAAAGAGAAACTGAACCTTATTGGATATGGTTAGGTCGATGTTAAGTTACTCATCACTATCACTTACATTTTGAGGATATGCATTACATACAACTACATACATTTTGAATGTAGTGCCATCTATGTCTCTAAGCAACACGCCTTTAGAGTCATGGAATGGCTCCAAACCTAGTTTGCGTCATTTCTGTATATGTGAGTGTCTAACTCACATTCTTAGACCCATGACCAAAAAGTTAGAATCAAGGACTGAAGTATTGATATTCGTTGGCTATGCTCCAGAGACTAGAGGTGGGTACTTTTATAACCACAATGATCAAAAGATGTTTGTATCGACAAATGGCACCTTCTTTGAACACGACTATATGAAAAACTACAAACCTCGAAGTAAGTAGTTCTAGAGAAATTAGCGACTGATGACATCAGAACACCTTCAATTTCTACTGATAAACGACAAACCATAGAAACCATAGTTCCTACAAACGAAACCCTAGTGTAACGTCGTAGTGTGAGGGTTATGAAACAACCATTTCACTACGAACTAGAAGCACATGTTCTAGTGTCAAACACTAATAAGGACGGTCTATTATCTTATAAAGAAGCAACGGATGATCCTAAAAAGGAAAAATGGTAAGATTCCATGAACCAGGAAATGGAATCTATGTATTCCAATTTCGTCTGGGCTTTTGTAGATCCACCTGAAGATGTCAGGATCATTGGATGTAAATGGTTCTTCAAGAAGAAAAGAAGTGCAAATGGAAAAGTAGAGACTTTCAAGGCACGGTTAGTAGCCAAGGGTTATACACAAAGGGAGAGAGTTGATTATGAATAGACATTCTCCCATGTGGCCCTGCTCGAATCTATTCGCATCATTTTATCCATAGCCGCTAGTTTTGACTACGAGATATGGAAAATAGACGTCAAGACAACTTTCGAATGGCTCTCTTGAATAAAGCATATATATGATGCAACGAGAAGGATTTTTATAAAAGGGACAAGATTAGAAAGTATGCAAGTTGCTTAAATCCATTTATTGATTAAAGCAAGCATCTAGATCTTGGAATCTTACCTTTGATAAAATTATAAAGTCTTATAGCTTCGAGCAAAATGTTGACGAAGCCTATGTTTATAAATACATCAAAGATAAGATAGTGTTTTTCTTAGTTCTTTATGTTGATGACATTCTACTAATTGAGAGTGATATAAAGAAGTGGTTTGCTGAGAAATTTCAAATGAAAGATTTAGAAGAGGTGAGTTATGTTCTAGGCATCCAAACTCTAAGAGATAGAAAGAATAAACTCTTGGCATTTTTTCAAGCATCTTATGTTGATAAGGTGTTGGAGAGATTCTTTATGGAGAATTCCAATAAAGGTCAGCTACCGACCAGACATGAAATTGTCCTATCTAAGGAACAATGCCATACGACACCTCAAGGAAGATTATATAAGCAAGGTTTCCTATGCTTCAGCAGTTGGAAATCTCATATATGCCATGTTGTATACGAGACCAGACATTTGTTATGCAGTGGGAATTGCCAGTCGTTATCAATCGAATCTAGGTTTAGAACATTGGATTGCAGTAAAGCACATTCTCAAGTATATTAGGAGAACGAGAAACTATATGCTTGTTTATTCAGGTGGAGACCTGAACCTCACTGGATATATTGTTTCTGATTTTCAATTAGACAGAGATAGTCGAAAGTCAACATCAGGATCAGTATTCACCCTAGGTGGAATTGTAGTATGGAGAAGTATTAAACAATCCAGCATTGCAGATTTCACTATGGAAGCCGAATATATAGCGGCTTGTGACACTACGAAAGAAACGTTATGGCTTAGAAAATTCTATAATGATCTGGAAGTAGTTTCAGATATGGCAAGCCACTGATCCTGTACTGTGACAACAGTGAGACGGTAGCGAATTCCAATGAATCGATGAGTCACAAGAGGGGAAATCACATAGAAACGAAATATCATCTTGTAAGAGAGATTGTGTATCGAGGGGATGTGAGTGTTATGAAGATAGCATCAGAAAAGAACCTGGATAATCATTTTATAAAGACACTTCCTGTGAAGTCATTTGAGGGTCACGTGCATAACATGAGATCGAGAGAAATGCCACATTTACTTTAGGGCAAGTTGGAGATTGTTTGAGATTATGCCTTCAAAGCATGTGTATTCACATTTTTTATATGAAATTTAACGAGGATTACATTTTTCTTATAATAGTTCTTTTAAATTATTGTATAATTTATATAAATATCTGAAAATTTCATATTCATTAATGAGATTTTGACCTTGTATTAATACGAGAGGAATAAGATCATAAATAACGAATAAAATTGTCAGCAACATATTAAAGTATGGAACATTTAATGAATGATTGCTATTACGGTTCACTAAGCATTATGAATGTGTGTGATCGAGATCCGGATCATTGATGTATATAGACATATTAGTGAATGTACTTTATATAATGAGATTATATATGACTAGACCGATTGAATTGATATATTTATCAACGTGCCGTTTATCATAAAAATTTCATACACATCAGTTTGATTATCATATGTAGATCAGTCTGAATCCTGAGTAGTTATGAACTCTTATGCATGTATACTAGATCTTTTGATTCACTCGTTAAAGCATGTTTGTAAAACATGCTAGTGACTTTATTTTGAAGATTCAGTGATGCGAATGGATGGGAACATGATCTTACAAAATTTAGAATCCAAGTTTTCCTAACATATCGTATATTGGTTCCATTAAGTGTTAATTCTAGAACTGAATGGTTATAGAGCTCAAATTGATAATAAATTATAAATTATTCATTCAGTAGTGAATTAATAGTACTTAAGGATCAAAATGTATTTAGATGGGTAAAACGATAATTTTGATTAGCTCTAATTTACGAACCAATAATTGGAGGATAAAACTACATGAAATGATTATATCAGTATATTACAAGAGAATATCTCTGTAAATATATTCTATAATCACTAAGAATTCAATTCCATATTTATAGTGGAGTAATAATATAATTAATAAATAAGATTATTTAGTTAAAGAGTTTAATTAATAATTTGGTTTATTGGAGCTTAAGATTATAGGTCCATGATCTTCAAGTCACCTCTACACTACACAGTGTAGGGTGTAAGTATTTTAGGACATGAACTATAACCAAATAAACAAAAATTTGCCAACCACGAATTCCTGAACAAGAACCACCCTGTAAAGTAAAGAGCCTCGCCTAAAGGACCAGACCCGGAGCTAAGAACAAGATTGAAAGCGCAACTTCTCATTCGAAGCATGAAAGTGGCTAGGTCACTTAGAGCCGGAAGATAGAGGAATGGCCTTATTGAAGGTAGGGGGTTGCTCGAAATTTTCCAAATACGAGCCCTTCTTTCTATGTTCAATCTTTGGTCTACCTCAATACACCTATGTCACAAATGGATGATCTCTTGAGTGACAGAAGCCAGAGCATTGGTCAAGAGAGAGAAAGAAGATGAACTATAGATCTAGAAAGTAACATTAGCTACACCAGACCATACACACATTTTTATCATCTTTTTTACTAACCAGATCGGTCACAAGGAGTAAGAGTTTGAGGTGGACCTTTATAGTGGAGCTTGGCTAATGAAGTGACTTATGGGCGTAATAAGACCACACTAAAGATAAAGACACATGAAAATATTCTGTAAATACATTCTTTAATCACTGAGAGTTCGATTTCATATTTATAGTGGAATAATAATGAAATTAATAAATAAAATTATTTAATTAAATAGTTTAACTAATATGGTTTATTGGAGTTTAAGATTATAGGTCCATGATCCTCAAGTCACTCTATACCACACAGTCTAGAGTGTAATATTTTAGGACATAAGAAAAGAACTGGCTTGTAAAAAATTAATTATAGGGTAAGTACATAATTATGATGTAATTATGGGTGACTANATATAATTAAATTATTATTAGATAATAATTTGAATAAACTAAATCTGTTATTTGTGAAATAACAGATAATTTAGTTGATAGAGATGGTCATATATGTTAATTTTAAGTTAACTGTTATCTAGATATTCATCTCATTAAAGTGAATATTTAATTTACAATAATTACCACATGTCGATCAATAATTGTGAATCATAGATTACCATAGACTGTTGTAGTGCCTCGTGGCGCTACAATAGTAAGCGTGTAAGTCATAGTGCCGTGAGGCACTGCGATGGTTTACGCCAACTGCAGTGCTATGCGACACCGCAGTTGTGCACCATTATACAGTGGGTCCTACTGTATTGGGTAATTTGAAATTAAATATTAATTTTTAATTATCCCTAAATTTCTGATACGCCATTATCTAGAAAATACACATATATTATTATAACGACCTTAGTTGATGAATCAATTCATTAGTTCATCAATCAAGAATGGAGAACACAGTTAGTGTTAGAGTAATTTTTCTCGACGCTTAAACGTGAATTAAATCTCTAAAAGAATAATTATCGCGTTCTTTTAGAGAATCATCTCACTAAAGTTATTTTTTAGAAAATCTCGAGATCTCATATGTTGAGTACATCTAGAGACGGAAAAACGTCTTTTAATATTCTACGTGCCCACACACATCCTAGTGCGTTGATGATTGATTTGAAAGATCTTGGTGTGGATCTCAGAGTCTATTGATTGTTGGAACAGTTCGTGGGATGAAAGATTGAACGGTTTTACAATGGCGCTTGATATAGACTACAAGAGATATATAATTCCTAACATTATATGTTATAGATTGAATGTATAAATATATAATGAATCCTGAATGATTGAAAAATAATTTTCAATAAATTTTTTTATTTAGTTATTGTGGCGTTGCGTAAGTTTTGTTTTATCAAAATATTTGATTTTTATTAAAAGTTTAATTTTTTAAATGGCCACGCGTCATACGCTTTCGCCGCGCTCGCGCTGCGATGACCAACATCGTGTAGACAGCATGGAGTCTACACGCTGCCCATGGAGGCCTCGTGTAGACAGCATGAAGCCTACACACTATCCATGGAGGCCTTGTGTAGACAGCATGAAGTCTACACACTGCCCATGGAGGCCTTGTGTAGACATCATGAAGTCTACATGCTGCCCATTGAGGCATCGTGTAGACTGCATGAAGTCTACACGTTGTCCATGGATGCTTCATGTAGACTGCATGAAGTCTACAAGCTGCCCGTGGAGGCCTCGTGTAGACTGCGTGAAGTTTACACGCTGCCCGTGGAGGCCTCGTGTAGACTGCATGAAGTCTACACGCTGCCCATGGAGGCCTCATGTAGACTGCATGAAGTCTAGACGCTGCCCATGAGGTCTCGTGTACACTGCATGAAGTCTACACACTGCCCATTGAGGCCTCATGTAAACTTCATGAAGTTAAAAAACATAAGACATCTTACTTACTTGCAGAATTAAATCACCAATAGTAATTCTGATATGAGGGTTGTACTCATGAAAATCCCCCCTCATGAGCTCCAAGTATGCATCAATATACTGCAATGTAATAAAGATTAAATACGATCTTTATATTTATTTTAAATACCATATTAAAAAAGATTACAAATAACTGCTTACATCTGACTTGAGTCGTTGATAAGGTGGGAGACTAGTTTTTTGAACCCTGTAAGGTCAACGGTTCAGAATCCAACTTTTACTTTCTCGTTCCTATACAATGTATTTACATATCAAAATTAGGAGTTTTATAATTGGTACACAATGGTTGTGTAACTATCATGTAGTCTACGCGATGACTGTGTAACCATCATGTAACATACACAATAACTACACGATGTCAGTGTATCCATCGTGTAAATTACATGATGGGCACACGATATCTACGTAACCATCGTGCAGTCTACATGATGACTACACGATATTAGTGTAATCATCATGTAGGCTACATGATGAATACAAAGATGTTCGTGTATGAAGAAGTGTACAAGAAAATTACAGAACTTACCTTGCCCTTGAGGAGATGAACCAGGCTTTCAGATGGACTCATCATCTGAAGATACATCACCGAATGATTGAAAATGTTAGAAGTTCGTTGTGGTGATGACTTTCTCATCAGCGTTTTTTTCCCGCTGCTTTTTCTTTTCATCTTTTTCTCCTTTTCACTTCTTTTTCTTATTTTGTATCCTTCTTCCCTCCTTTTTTCTTCTTCTTTGTTTTTTTCCTACTTTTTCTTCTTTCTCATTCTTTATTTTGTCTTCCTTTTGTCTTCTTTCTTTTCATCTCCCTCCTCCTTCTTACCTTTATCTTGTCCTTCTTTCTCTACTTGTTTTTTTCTCTCTTCTTTTTCTTCCACTATATTTTCTAACTCGTCATCCTCTTTTTCTTTCATTCTTTCTCTTCTTCTCTTTCTTCTTTTTACTCAACTATCTTTTCTAACTACTCATCCTCTTTTTCTCTCATTCTTTTTCTTCTTTTTCCTCTTCTTCTTTCTTTGTCTCCATCTCCTCCTCGTCAATAATCATCATCACGCTAGGTCGAGGACAAAATGAGTAATCATTCGTCCATGATATTACCAGATGCTCCATCAAAATCTTGATTTGGAAAATTGCAAATGAAATGTCTGAGTGCATGTACACGATCTTTTTGTCTATTGAAGTGATCTTTTACTCCATTTCAATCCAATATTTCCTCACTTAATCCACATTCTTCTTATCCCTATATGTCTTTTCAATTCCCTCCTTCTCGGACCACTTCCTCTTCTTCTTCTTCTCCTCATCATCTTCCCCTTCTACCCATGGTAATGATAAATGAGGCATTGACTGAAAAACATGTAATATAAATAAGACAAATAAGTTAAAAGATGAGAACATGATGATCGTGTACCTATTATGCAGGTTACACGATGGTTACATTGGCATCGTGTAACTAACGTGTAGTCCACATGATTGTTACACGGTGGCTCTGTAACGATCTTGTAGACGACACGATGGTTACACTGACCTCATGTACCTATCGTGTAGTCCACACGATGGATACACGGTGGCCGTGTAACCATCATGTCACCTACACGATAGGTACACCATGTTAGTGTAACCATCGTGTAGACTTCACAATGTTCGTGTACAAGAAGAAGAAATGTACACAATGATTTTGAACATATATTCTCTCCGACTACCGATCTCCAGTAGCTAGTTTCTTCTTCCTCCTCCGTAGGGATCAAGTAAAGAACTATAAACTAAAAGTGCAAGTAATATAAATTAGTATATGTGCAAGTAATATAAATTAAGTTGTTAACATGATTCACAACTTACATTCTCTTTCGAAAAAAATTTCTTTTTGTAGATTCCGGTACCATTGTGGTCGGACACCACTTGAGAATCCTTGGTACAAACTACCCACCAAGGGGCTAGATTCAAATACTCATGCCTATTTAAACAAAAGAGAGAATTTAGTATTCAACACATAAATAAATCAAAATATCACTACATAAAATTAAATAAATTTTACCTGGAAGGTAAAAAGACATCCATTTAGTTAATATCCATTTGGGGAATTTCTGTGTTTTTTCCTTGATCTTTAAGATCATAAGAAACAACATGTGCATTCTTCACAGATAATAATGATTTTATTGTTATGGAGAAAGAGAGCTCCCCTAGAGATATTGGTTGAATGCTTCAGGGTCGTCAACCAAAACTATTTATTTCTTCTCAATTTGGGTTCGACTATCTTTCCCCAACAAAAAATATTCTAGTAAATAAATAAGAGCCACATTGCCAGCAACAAAGTCTGACTTATATTCACTGTTTCTGTGCTTCTCCTCCAAATCAGCCATGGTTATTCCATGGGCTTTGGCAAAATACATATAAGAGAGCCTGTTGGGGCCATGTGTCTTCTTCTCATCCCGGGCTTCATCGAACTTCAGTCTGGTCATTAGCAAGAAATCCTTATTGGAAAAGCACATTGGTTTCTCATTGATAAGAAACCACATTTTCTCTTCAGATGGAGTGCCGTTCACATATTCGACCTTCCTCGCAGCACCTGGTGGCAGACAGTGGCTGAAAACTCTATGGATGAGAGATCTAGGAGATGACCAAAGCTTGTCTCCCTAAATAGGGATAGTTGAGTCACTGTCAGCTTCTTCACAATCTCTATGACGTGGGTATTGCACTTTGCATTTACCCTTACGTTAGAAAATCTGGTAATGTCATGGACGTATCATAGTTGCATCATTGATGAAACCATAACCTGTGAAAAATCCCAAGGCAAATATAAAATCAGGGAATTAAAGTGTACACGATGACCGTGTAGATATCATATAGTGCAAGATGTGTTACACGACGACCGTGTAGTCTTCCCGTACACTACACAATGGGTACGTGATCATCTGTACCCCATCGTGTAATGTACATGATGGGGTATAAGACGACCGTGTAGTCATCCTGTACACTACACGATCATCGTGTACCCCATCATGTATTGTACACGATGACTACATGGTCTCTTTGAAGATGACGATGTAGACATCTTATACACAACAAGATGGGGTACACGACGAACGTGCCATCAAGAAACCCACAAGAAACAGAAACTCAGAAACAAAAAAAAATCAGAAACCCATAAAAAAAACTTAGAAACCCAAAAATATACAATATTGTGATTCCTTGTTATAGGAGAGAGAGAGATGCTGCGACTTCGAGAGAGAGAAAGAGAAAGAGAGAGAGATAGAGAGAGAGATAGAGAGAGTAATCCTAAGAGAGAAAAATGAAGGAAATGCTCGAGTAGATGAAGAAATGGTGAAGAGGGTATACTGAGGGGTGAGCTTCATGTAGGGAACGTTTCACGAAAAAATGTAATCATTACTTTTTTTTTCAAACCGTCATAGGGGTATTCAAAATTACCCCGAACTGAACCGAAAATGATCGGTTCGATCAGTTCTCTATATGTGTTCGGTTCGGTTCAGGAAAATGAGAGAATCGAAGTTTTGGTTCGATTCGAAATTTCGGTGGTTTTGGGGCCGAACCAAACTGAAACATTAAATTTATATTATTATTTTTTATTTTTGATATATAATTTATTATAAAACTGAACAGAACTGAACTGAATATAAATAAAACTTTAATTTTATATATATATATATTTTCAATAATATCATGTAAAAATTATTTTTAATTAATAATACTGAACCAAAGAACCGAACCATGAACCGAAACTCACGGTTTGGTTCTTTTAACATAAATGGTCAGTTTTATTTTATCGCCGAACCGAACCGTGAACCCGCCTAAGCCGTCGTTTGATAAAATATTTTTATAAAATACTTTATCTAGAAGTATAGTTTAGTAGAAAAAACCTTTCATTGAAAGTCTACAAAGAAGAGAAAGACTGTTGCTTGAGGATATTTTCGTCAGGTCGTCAATGCAAGTATATACGGTCGATTTCGTCGTCGTTGTTCAATTTCAAAATTTCTACCGACGTGTAGTTATCAATTTAGTGAGGCCCAAAAGGGCCCATCTTCGAACCAAAAAAAAAAAATTCAAAAGAATAATAAAAGGAGACTCTTTAGTCTTTACCGCGAAGAGCGAGGAAGTGTGAAATTCTCAGCTGCAATTCTTCTTTTTCCCGCCATGGAAATCGACTCAGTGAAGAGTCTCCAGCGAATGCTTTGCACCTATGAATCCTTGGTAATTTCTCTTCCCCTTTATTTATTCTCTTCATTTTCAACCGAAAGTTGTGATTTTTTACTTGCTTAAGTTTCATTCTGAAGAAACAGCGAGGGAAGTCTAGGAAATTTAGAAATCTCACTAGGTAGCCAAGTTTTTTTATTTCTGTGATTTCTCGGTGACCAAACGAGGGTCTCTGAACAGTTCTGCGAATTTTCCCATATGCTTAAGTGATTTCAAAATTTCATTATTTCTTTAACGGCTCGCGAGAGCAATTTTCTGATTGAGACTGTCTGGTGAAGGATGAACAATTTGAAATTCAGAGGGAGACGTATAGGGGCCAGCAGTACAGCCAGATTTACTTTGCGCGTCTGCAGTTGATGAGAGCTCTTCTCTCTTCGCTTGTTCCTAACTGGAAACCTCATCTACCTGGTACGGTACTTCTTGTATTGCTGCGTTATGAAATTTACATCCTATAAGATGCTAGATTTATGTTTTATACTTGGATTTCCCGCTTTGTCTTAACACTTGACTTGAAGCTAAAGCTTCCATCTGTCACTTTCTTGGTACTTACTTTCTGGCCACCAAGTAGAAGAATTTATAGTTACACAAAGCACTAATCTGGTAAGAAGCTGGGAAACGAGTTACAAGTAATTAAGAACTTGTATTATGTTTACCGCGTTGTAGTTTGCACAGTGTTGGAATTGGAAAAGGGGAAGGAATGCATCATAGTTGGAACCCTATACAAGCACATGAAACTCAAGCCCACCATTTTGGACGAGTATTCTAAGGAGGTAACTAATATATCATAAACTGTTACTTTTTGTTATGGGGAATGGTATTGAGATATCTTAAATCTTAACACTAATATTTAAATCATTTTACAGAGATCTGCCACCCCACTTGTCAAGCCTCATAACTTTGTACACCCAGATGATCAACTGGTTTTGGAAGATGAAAGTGGGAGACTGAAGATTTCTGGGGACCCGATTTCACCTTCTGTGTACGTAACAGGTCCGTACATTAAATAAGCACACCATGCTGCACAAAAGTGGCTTTAACTGAGACCTTCATTATGCATTAACATGGTATTTGTAATAGGGAACGTTGTTGCATTGCATGGAAAGGAAACTAGCGCTGGTGACTTTTTGGTTTTAGATGTCTTGGAAGCTGGCCTACCACCGCAGACAGAACTGCCTCTTATTCCAAGTATAATATGGTTTACTTTCATCTTAGATCCAGAATACTATTTCTGTCTTGCTGCAAACTTGTGAAACGTAAATTGCATGGTCAGTAGCAATATTCTCCATATTTTTATATTTCAATGGTGTACGTGCCTCTAAGCAAGGAAGCAAACTGTCAGTGTTTTTCATTTAAGTGTACTAGAGCACATAATTCGATCGACTGACAGTCAAGAATCATGAAGTACCGTTAGTGTGTTTTCAAGTGTCAACTATCAATTCAAGTACCCATTACCAAGTGAAGTTTGTGTTTGTCCTATGAAAAAAAATACAGTCAAATGAAGAACTAGAGGAAAATCTTTGACGTTGAAACTTCATATGGGAAGATCAATTGACTAAATTGGCTCATATACTAATTGCCTTATAAAAGTCTCAATCTTGAAGCGGCTGATTTCACTCTCAAATTCACAAAATATAGCATTCTTAAAGCTAATTCTATGGCCTCATGTTTCGATGGATTCTACTTTTTCTAGTAAGTAGTTATTTGGTTTTATTACATTCCTCACTGCAGTGTTTGATGAATTATTATGAGGAATGGGACTTGGAAGCATGTAAATCTCAGAAATTATATTCATTTATATCATAATGAGATTTTCTTGTGCAGTAGTTGATTGTAAACGATTCATTGCAATGTGTCATTATTTGAATTTACTGTATTTCTCACTCTATGGCACAACTTCTTGTTTCTACAACCTTTTTTCCTTATTTTTCCGAACTTAAATTATGGCATACAGGAGAAGAGAAGTATGTTGTCTTTGCGTCGGGGATAAGCATAGGGAGCAGCAAGTCTAATCCTCTTCTAATTCAGCTTCTGGTTGATCATATAACAGGACATTTAGGGGATGAGAAGGTTGGTGTTGTCTTTTGTTTTTCTTATTTTCCTTCTATATCACAACTGTGTCTTGATAAGTTAATTAATCTCAACTTACTATCTCGAACTACTCATTAGGAACAAGGAATTGCAGCACAAATAGTTCAAGTTGTAATTGCTGGAAATTCTGTTGAAATTCAGCGTGGACTACTTAACGGACAGGTAAGGTCTTTGTGTCTCCTGTAAAAGTACTGTCTTCTTTTCTAAATTGGAAAATGATCTTCAGGATCATACGACGATTCACTTTTTTCATCATAATATAAATGGTTAACTGTTCTAGTATGTCGTATTCTCCATTCCCTGCAGACTTTGGCCGCAAAGGATCAATCCAAGCTATCTGAGCCAATTAAAGAGCTGGATATCTTATTGACTCAGGTATTTATAAAAAAAGTATTTCTTATTGACTCAGGTTCTTTTTGTATATTCCATTGTTTAAACCTTTTGTTTTATATCACCTGATTGGCTTCAGTTGCTTGCTTTGCTTTATTAATCTTTCCACTTATCAGCTGGCAGCAGGTTTGCCCTTGGACATCATGCCCGGTCCCAGTGACCCTGCCAACTTTGCCTTGCCTCAGCAGGTTCTTTAATGTATTTGCGAGTATAAATTTTTTATTTGTAGCTTTTTCACTTACTTTGTAGCTGACATCCTTTTTCAAACCAGCCTTTGCACAGATGCCTTTTCCCTGGATCGTCTGCTTATAACACTTTTAGATCTTGTACTAATCCCCATAGTTTTGAGATAGACAATATTAGGTAATATTGATACGTACCATCTGATAACTGGTGTTGATTTAAATGAACTTAAACATTGACGTGACGCCATTGGATTCAGATTTCTTGGAACATCAGGTCAGAACGTAGATGATCTTGAGAAATACTCAGAGGCAAAGGATAAGATTGACTTTATGGAGAGGACATTGAAGTGGCGGCATCTAGCCCCGACTGCTCCAAATACTCTTGGTATAAATTATATTTTTGCTTATCCCATACTCTGTTTACCAAAAGGTTAAACATAAAACTGATTTCCACAAATGTAGAGCTGCTATTGACACATCTCATTATCCATTATTAATGGCTAAAAAATTGAAGAAACTTAATTGTTAGCAGATGATAAGTTTCTTAAGGTTATCTTTTTTGGTCTCTGGCATGTTGCTAAACTGATACATAAATATTGACACTCTTACAGGTTGTTATCCTTTCACTGATAGGGATCCTTTCCTGATCGTGAACTGCCCACATGTTTATTTTGTCGGTAACCAAAATGCATATAGTACTAGGATGATAAACGGTAATTTCTTATTTCTTGTGAACTCTTTTGATTCAATTATTTCTTTATTTTTTATGTTTGTTGTAAATTTCCTGTGATATATACTTGGTAATGGAATATCCATTTCTTGTGAAATTTCAGGACCAGAAGGGCAGTTGGTCAGACTCATTTGCATTCCTAAATTCTCCGAGACTGGAGTTGCTGTTATGGTAAATTGTTGAATTTCTGTATGAATGACGTTATTCATTATACCTTTTAACTTCTTTTTTTTTTTTAAACTACCTTTTAACTTCTCAAATATGAGAATTTACCTCAAACTCTCAAAGATGTCATGGATATGCGTGCATGCTTATATTGACTTCCTTTATCCATACACATCAGAGACTGTATAGCTTCATAATTTTGAAGGTAAAATACACCAACCATCCCTCTAGTTTTCGTTTATTACATATACACATTCTCTAGTTTCAAGCTCTACACGAACACCCTCTATAGTATCATTTTACCTATAAATAAATCCATATAATTTTTCCCAGAATACCCTTATAGCTCGCAATATTTTTTTAAGAAATTCATACTGACGGCTCATTAACTGTAAAATATCCTCAATTTAATTTGCTTACATACTATAGCTTCTCTGCATCTATGCTTGGGAATATGAATTCTGTACAAAAAATTGCAACCTGTGAGGGTATTTGGGGGGTAAAACTTTGTATCGGACTTTTTTGTAAGAAAAATGAAACTAAAAGGGGTGTATGTGTAGAGTTTGAAACTAGAGGGCGTGTGCATGTAATTAAGGTAAACTACAGAGTAGGTTTATGTAATTTACCTTAACTTTTACTAATAACTGTCTTTTATATATACAGAAAGTCCTACTTAATTTTTTTCGTAGTCTTTATTAATATCGCAAGAAGCTAATTAAATATGCAAATTGCAAGCTAAAATTGGAAAGCACCCGTTGGCCATTTATGCGACTTAATACTTATTTTCTGCGTCTTTTGCAGCTAAACTTGAGAAATCTTGAATGCCATACTCTCAGTTTTGGGACTGAAATCAGCTCATAGCAAACATTGCACCTAGTGTTCATACTTGTTGTAGCTGTGGTTGTTCTTCGACTTATAATCCCCATTCACAAGCGATCATTATCTCGATGGCGGAGATTTCAAAAACTGTATTCAGGTGACGGATCAAGGTTAAGTACCTCGGTGAAATAACTGAAGGTGATTCGGTTTGAATTCACTTCTGGCTATGTAAGATCTTCTAAGTTCCTTACAGCAACCATTTTTTGGTAGGATCCCCTTGCAAAGTGCCTATCGCAGAGTCTACCACCCCAACAGGAAATGGTTTTTGTTTTCTTTTTTTCTATAAAATCCATCCTGTCTGTAATTAGCCATTTCTGGAGTTTCTTAATGGTCTTTCTTGTTCTTATGAATGTAGAAACTTATGGAAAAATTCTGACTCATCAGTGAATAAATTCCTGAATTTTTTCGTCTTTGTAGTTCAGGTTCTTCTTTCTGTTGTATCAGATGATACTAGGGTTTTTTGTTAAAATTGGATCCCTGAACTACTTGTTTTGCAGAAATGGACTCTATCACTAATTTTTGTTACATTGGCCCCGGGTCCACTTTTTCTTCAATTTTTCATTTTTTTCCCTTATTGTCCTTACAAGCTGTCTAATCAAATGTCATTGTTTACTCATTTTACACTCAAAACCTCCCTTACCCACCCTATTTCTACTTCTTCGTTTTTCATTTTTTCTACTTTGTTTTCCTCTGTCTTCTTCCTTCTACCTGCAACAGTAAAAGATTGTTTGTTTTTTCTCTTTGAAACAAGTATAAGTTTTGTTTTCTTCTTTCTGGTAATATTTACTTGTCTTCTTCCTTCTTTCATGGATTTTTCATTTTCATGAATTTTATGAGAATATTTATTTGTTTTCTTCTTTCTAGAACGTTATTTGAAGTTCATTTATTGTACATAATCACTACAAGATGATGATGTAGTGTTAAACGAGTTCTACATGAGTACTACACGAGCCTCGTGTAGACTACACGCAGGGTACACGTGCCTCGTGTAGACTACTTTCAGGATACACAAGCTCCGTGTAGACCTTATGTACCTTACACAATCGTCATGTAGTACAACAAGAACTTCTTCAGCAGTTCACGAACATCGTGTAACATCTATTACACTACACTAGTACTA
This sequence comes from Datisca glomerata, assembly GCA_003255025.1. NCBI lineage: Eukaryota > Viridiplantae > Streptophyta > Magnoliopsida > Cucurbitales > Datiscaceae > Datisca > Datisca glomerata. Next base: position 26,247 of record QANY01003750.1, on the reverse strand, counting down.
CGAGGCCTACACAGTACAAATGGTCATCATGTACTCCTCGTGTAGGACTAATTACAGTACAAATGGTCTACACGATGTTCGTGAAGGTCTCGTGTACACTACACGATGCTCGTGAAGGCCTCGTGCACATTACACAATGACTGCACAATGGCTACACGATCATCGTGTAATATTCCATTTCATTATGTATTCTTGTACTGACTTCATTCATTAATGTATATACATATATGTCTGAGATTCGAATTTTTGTAATCCATGATGGAGATTGAATGAAAAATGGTACAACATGATGTTTTAGTGGAGAGGAGATCAAATTATTAGAAATATCTACTAACTGCACTTACCACGAGCTATTAGGTATATTGTATGAAGAACTCCAAATAGACCTCTCAAAGTATGATATGTCCATCAAATTTCTTTATAGAAGCCATGTCCCATGTCTTCCTGCTGAAATTTTAAAAGATAATGATTTACAGTTCTTTGTTAAGGAGAATGGATCAGAATCACTTAGAAGCCCATTATTTGTAAGTATCAAGCCAAAAATTTTGTCCATCTCAAAGCTCGATTCCTCAAATTACAATGTCACAACAACCTCGGGTTCCTCAAACTACATGGTTTTATCAAAGTTGGGTTCCTGAAACATAAATGTCATGGCAATCTCTACATGAAAGCAATCATCTCTTTGAGAGTGTTGATCATTTTGAAAGGAACTATCATGATGATGATGTTTTTGGTCATGGCGATTATGATGCTTTCGAGGATGAGGATGTTGATGTTAATGGAGATGATGATGATTTTGATCAGGGGGTGTATGATGATGCAATCCGTGGAGATGACTATGATGAAGTCATCCGTGGAGATGGCCATACAACAATTTCATACTTGAATACTGCTCTTGAAACCGAGACCACTTGTCCATTGCTATCACAACTTCAATTGAATGAACAACGTCATGGGTCCAATGAGCAACGAGTCGATTTGAATCAGCTTGTATCAGACACAATAAATATGGATGATTTGTACAGTAATAAAGTCAAGCTGCTCAAGGTTGCTCGTATGATGGCCATCTAGAGAAATTTTGAGTTTCAAATCTTCAAGTCAAAACAGTTAATATTGTTACTTGTGTGTGTTGATAAAACATGTCTATGGAGATTACAGGCCATGAAATTGAAAAATTGTCCATACTTAAAAGTTACAAAGTTCATCAATACACATACATTCACATTTGAAGTATTGAGACATGAACACCATCAGACTATATATTCATTGATTGGTCATTCTATAAGCTCCAAATGCACGGGTGTCAGACGTATATATAGACCAGTAGACATAATTGAATATGTTCGGCTTAATTTCGGTGTCAACATAAACTATCATAAGGCATGAAGGGCTAAGAAGTATGCATTGGAATTATTTCGAGGGTCTCTTGAAGACAACTATAGGATGCTCCCAGCATATTGTCACATGTTAGAATAAAAAATCCAGGTACTTATTTTTATTTTGCCATTAAAATGTCTACACGAGCCTCATGTATCCATCATGTAGATACACGATGAGTACACTAGCCATGTGTTGTCATCGTATAGTCTTCACGAATGGTACACTGACCTCTTGTAGTCATTCGTTACATTATTTTTCCATCATAATGTCTACACGAGCCTCGTGTATCCATCGTGTATACTACACGATGGGTACACAAATCTCGTGTAATTATCGTGTTGTCTACCCGATGCCTACACTGGCCTAGTGTAGGAATCTTGTAGTCTACAGGATGGTTACACGGACCTCGTGTAATCATCGTGTAATCTACACGATTGCTACACAGATCTCGTATACGTATCCTGTACACTACGTATTCTGCCGATTAATACAACAATATTAAATTTTTTTCAGGGACAACAACAGACATAGAGACCGATGAGGAGAATCATTTTAAATATTTTTTCATGGCTCTTGAACCCTCTGTTCGTGGATTTTTCAGTTGTATACGGCCTGTCATTGCTGTTGACGCAAACGCTTTAAAATCCAAATACAAAAGGGGTCTTATTTGTTGCAACAGCAAATGATGAGAACAACCAAGTATATCCCATTACATTTGAAATTACGGATTCAGAATATAATGATTCATGAGAATGGTTATTCCGTAAACTTCATGGTGTAATCGGTAATCCGGAAGACTTGGTGTTTATATCTGACATGCATACAAGTATACTAAATGTTGTATAGGTTGTCTTTCTCGATGCACATAATGGAACTTACATATTCCATATGGGCCAAAATATCAAATCAATTTACATCTTTCTTGTTTTTCATATTTTTCTATTTTCTCTCATTTTTCCCATCTTCATTCTTTTCATATTCACCTTCCTTCTCCTTATTACCTCCCTTCTCTTATTATTATTATTATTCTTCTTTTTGTTCTTCTTTTTTTGTTTGTTCATATTTTTTTTTGTCTCCTTTTTTCCCATCTTCCTTCCTTTGACCTTCACCTTCCTTCTCCTTATTACCTCCATTGTCTTCTTCTTCTTCTTCTCTTCCTTCTACTTTTTCCTTCGATTCTTTTTCTTCTTCCTTCTCTTCATCTTCTTCTTCTTCTTCTTTTTCCTTCTCTCCCACCATCTCCTCCTCCTCTTCTTCTTTTTCTACCATATGTTCTTCTTTTTCATCCTTCTCTCATTCTTCATTTTTTCTCTTCCTTCTCAATCTCTGTCTCCTCCCCATCAGATCGAGGACAGAATGAGTAATCATCTGACCTCGATGTTACCAGATGATCCATCAAAATTTTGATTTAGGAAATTGCAAAAGAAATGTCTGATTGCATGGACATAATCCTTTTATCCGTTGAAGTGATCTTTTGGTCCATTCCAATCAGACATTTCCTCACCCAATTTTCATGTCCACTGAACTTCTTAGATACAACATTCTTCTCCTCTATTTTTTTCAATGGTCTCTTCGGACCTCTTCCTCTTCTTATTCTTCTCCTCTTCCTTTTCAATGGCATTATCCCCTCATTAGCCTCATCTTCTACTGGAAAGGGTGACTGAGGAGGTGTCAACTAAAAAAAACTTATAATATTAAGATTAAGGAGACAAAACAGAAAAATAGTGACTACAGATCGGTTACACGGACATCGTGTAGACCAGACGATGGTTACACGAGGTCTGTGTTGTCCACACGATGGTTACACGGACCACGTGTACTAATCGTGTAATAATTGTGTAGACTACACGATAACCAGACGAGATCAGTGTAACCATCATGTAGACTACACGATGAATACACGAGATCAGTGTAACCATCATGTAGACTACATGATGATTACACGAAATCAGTGTAACTATCGTGTAGTCTACACGATGACTACATGAGGTCTCTGTTCAAGAAGAAGCAAATGATTTTGAACATACCTTCTCTCCAACTACTGATTTTCAGAAGTTTTTTTCTTCTTCCTCCTCAGTAGGAACCAAGGAAAGAACTGTCAATTAAAAATGTAAGAAATATAAATTAGTATATGAGAAAGTAAAATATAAATTAACTTGTCAACATAATTCACCAACATACATTCTCCTTCACAAAGATTTTATTTTTGTAGATTCTCAACCGGTACTATTGTGGTCGGACACCACTTGAGAATCCTTGACACCTTGGTCGAAACCTGGTTACCATACAAACTACCCACCGAGGGTATAGTTTCAAATACTTATGACTATTTAAATAAAAGAGAGTAATTCAGTATTCAACACATAAATAATTTAATACATCACTACATAGAATTAAATAAATTATACTTGGAAGGAAAATGGACATTCATTGAGTGAATACCCATGAACCACAGCGGGGGATTTCTGTGTTTTTTTTATATTTTTTTATCTTTAAGATCACCAAAAACAGCATTTGCATTCTTCACAGCAAATAATGATTTTATTGTTTTGGAGAACGAGAGGTCTCCCCATGGATATTGGTTGAACGCTTTAAGGTCGTCAATTAAAACCAACCATCTCCTCTCAATTAGGGTACGGTTCTCCTTCCCCAACACAAAATGCTCTAGCAAATAAATTAGAGCCATCTTGACCGCATCAGAATCTGACTTATATTCAGAGCTCTTGAACTTCTCTTCCAACTCAGCCATGGTTATTGATTAGGCTTTGGGAAAGGACAGATCAGAGAGGCCATATGTCTTCTTCTCATCCCGGGCTTCACCGAACTTTAATCCGGTAATCAAAGAGAACTCCTTCTTCGAGAAGCACAATGGCTCCTCATTGATAAGAAGATGGATCTCCTCCACAGATGGAGTGTCGTCCACATATTAGGCCTCCCTAGCCAGCACCTAGTGGCACACAGTTGCTGAAAACTTTAGGGATGGGAGATCAAGGAGATGATCAAAGCATGTCTCCCTAAATAGGGAGAGTTGAGTGGCTGTCAGCTTAGTCTTGATACCTCTATGCAATTGATATTGCACTTTGCATTGACCCTTGCTTTTGAAATACTGTTAACGTCATGGATGTATCTTAGTTACATATTTGACAAAGCCATAACCTATAGAATATTTAAGGCAAACATAAGATCAGGAAATGTACATGATGATCGTGTAGACTACACGAGGCTTACACAACCCTCGTGTAGTCGTCGTGTAGCGTACGCTAGGCTTACACGACCCTCGTGTACTCCTCGTGTAGCCTACACGAGAACTACACGAGCTACACGAGGCTTACACTACTCTCATGTAGTCCTCGTGTAGCATACAGTAGGCTTACACGACTCTCGTGTAGTTCTCGTACAGCTTACAGGAGGCTTACACAACCCTCGTGTAACCCAAAAAATAGACATTTAACAAGACTAGAATCTCAGAAACCCAGTAAAAAACACTAAAAACCCCAGGAAAAAAACACTTAGAAGCCCAGAAAAAATATATTAGAAACCTAAATAAACAGCCTTGTTATTATTCGGACATCCACAAAAAATAGAAACACAGAAATTCAGAAAAAATCCTAAGAAACCCGAAAAGTTACCTTGTTGTTTTTCCTTGCTGTGGGAGATGAAGACTCAAGGATTTGCAGAGAGAGAGAAAGATGTTGCGACTTCGAGAGAGAGAGATAGTAACAAAACTATTTGGAAAACAGTTAGTCTAGAGGTCCAGTTTAACAAAAAACCCATGATAGTATGTATCAACTTGACTAAACTATTTGGAAACTTAACATAAAGTTTTAGTTCTTCATCTTCGTGGTCTTTTCTATTTCTTCTTCGTCTTGAAAAATTATGCTAATGCTATATCAGAATCAGAATATGAGTTTTTTCAACTTCGTTAAATATTTGGAGATTTAGATTCTCTCTTTTTTATCATAACAAGACATGATCTTGTATGTCTGATTTGGATCTTAGGTTTTAGTTTCAATTATCCATATTATCTTGAGAACATTTTTTTCATAAAAAAAATGTTAAAAGACTGTTTTAGTTTTCTAAGAATGAGCATATTGGATGGTCGAGATGTACGAAGTAAGACCTCCCATTTCAGATCGAATTTGAATACTCTTTTGTTGGGCACTCAACGAAATGGGCTATGTTGAGCCTATACGGGTTATGGGTTTAGATCTTAATGGTTTAAATCAACTCAACATAAAATAGAAAAAAGTTGAGTTGATGTGATAGTTATTTTCTACTTTCTTTTTACTCTGTTATAAGCTGTTGAATAGCTCTTTTCATGTTCTTTAAGGAGAGGACGCAAATCTTTTTAAAATCTCTATTTCCAAATTTGAGGCGGTTTATTTTTAGATGTCAATAACTACTTTCTTTGATAAAACAATAGTTAATATATCACTCTTCTACATTATTTTGACAAGTCATTAGTGTAATATTAGTCAAATGGTAGAAATTGTCAGAATCAAGTAAATAATTTATTTGTGCTTGTGTAATTTTTGTAAATACCCCTTTTACTTGGTCATTTTTGGGCATTTTTTTTATAAAAAAAATTCAAGCATTTTACTGGTTAAGCTGGAAAGTTTATTTTTATCTTCTTTTTTTCGACAAAGCTACTTATCAGCTTCCTATAGCAGGACTCTTGAATACTTCATTTTTTTTCTTTTTTCTAATAAAAGAGTATCATTAAAGTACAAATAGAATAATCCAATCAGAGTGATGACGGATACTCAAAAAACAACTATAACATAGCCTATTAGCATGTGCTGCTATTTCTCTATCTACCAGACTAATACACAGTTTAACTAGGAACAATTTTACATCTAAAAAATTAGACAATTTTCTGAAAATAGATATAATGAAAGGATCAGTTCTATCTTTTCTAATAACAAGAATTTCCACAAATCAGAGCAAGAAGTCTCCACTTCAATGAACAGACAAAAATTGGAAAGGCAGTGTTGAAGCCCTTCGAAAAGCGCCATGCAAAGAGAGGGTGATAGAAGCTTAGACTCTGTCGAAATCCATCCTCCTGCAAGGTATTATCCTGAAGAATCTCTACATACCCAACCACTTTCTAGCTTTGAAGCAGATATAGACCAAGATACATCTAGATTGATCTTGACATAATTAACTGGAGATGGGTGCCATCTGTTCCAAAGTTGCCGATTCATAACCTTGAGGATACCAAAATTGCCATTTAGATTACCCGAAGGTTCAGTTGTTTTAGGCTCCTCCAATTTTGTTTTATGCAGATTGCCTTTAGCCATCAAGTATCCCTGAATTTCAGTCTTCCAAGCTCTGATCGCCTCTGTGGGATCTGTCCCGATACCCTTAAAAATCAGATCATTCCGAGGCCTCCATATTCTTCATAAACCATAAGCTACAGATCCAGCAATATCAATAAAATGGGGGTGGTTCCTCACCCGTTGTATGAGATTTCTCCAGATTGTCCAGCAATTTAAGCCTCTTAATTGGTCCGCATCCAATTGAAAATCACAAGCAAACCAAAAAAGTTGGGCAAAAAATCATCGAAAGAAGATACGTAAAGCAGATTCTTGTACCAACAATTTTTGGCTAGGAGTGCCTGGTTGAAGCATTCAAAATCTTTGAATCCAATGCCTCCAAAAATAAACACTCTTGAATATTGACATAATATCAACAATAATGTTTGATTATCTTTTTTGTTGGAAGACACCGACTACAAAATGTATCATATTATGAAATTAGAATTTTAAGGGACAAATGATACAATAGTATTGCTTCGAGTAGAGCACCAAAAAGACATAATAATCAATTTGGTCAAGATAGAGTTAGCTAGTTTAAACAATTTCTTCTATTCTAATAACATTGTTAGCTTGATTGAAGCTGAAAAATAATGGTAAGGGACATGCATAGACCTTTTTAGCTTGATATAATAAAATCTGATTTTTTGTTAAAAAAGAATTGGGTGCAAACTGATAGTTTACAAGGGTAAATTTTGCTTTTCTATAAATGTTTTGAATAATTATAAATTGATTAAATAATTGATAAGTGACATGCAATCACTTAATATTTTATGACCCATTAAAATAAATTGACAAATTAAATTATGAATGAGTGATATATCAATCGATCACTTAAAATTTGATCAATTATTTAATCAACGTAGAATTACTCTAACCTTTTATGAAAAATTATGACAAAATGTACAGCAACTTACCAGATCCATATTTTATGTCACCATCATTTTTCTGAACCAATTTTATGTCCACCGTTATTATCAAATACCAATCTGTGTCAGTGAAGAACATGAAATCTGAAAAGCCCCAATTTAAGATTTCTGTATTCTTATTGTCTTCACCAAAACACATGTCCCAATTATTTTTTGCCCATTTCTCATCACTAACGGCTCTTTCTTACACTCATTTTTAAATCATAATTCCCTGACCCCAACGGTCCATTTTTCTAATATTAAGCTCCCTCTTTCCCACCAATTCCTCTCATCTCTCTCTCTCTCTCTCTCTCTCTCTCTCTCTCTCTCTCTCTCTCCCTCTCACACACACACACACACACACATGGATTCTTCAGACTCTGCTAAAATTCAACACGTGAACAAGAAATCCTCCGATGAGCTGCTAAGAAAATTCGCCGAAGTGGGATCAGCATCAGGGGAAGAGGCGGCGGCCGTAAGGAAGGCCTTGCGGGTGGCAAAACGGAGGAACAAAAACAGGACAGTAAGAGAAAGCGACCAGTGCGAGAGCCCATCAAATGGTAGTAACGGTAATACTAATAGCACAGTTGAGAAGAGATGGTTGCTTCCTCATACAACAAGGAAGTCTGTTTTTCTAAGGCAACTTGGAATTGGACGATCACGATCCAGAGCAAGAGATATTAGAAATAAGTCTATTTTAGGAGCCATTGAGAAGGTAAAACTTGATTATTTCATTCTTATACTGGCTTCTTATTAATTGGTATTGGTAATTGGTATTGATTGTTCGTTAATTCCAATCCTTTTCTTATACATGTTTTCTGTTGCCTTTGGAAAATATGCAGACATGGAGGAAAACAGTAGAAGGAGCTTCAAAGGTGTTTGTGGAGAGACATTACAATCAGCACAAGCTTTTGATGAATGATGTTGTCTAGCTCTCTCTGCAACCTCTCCTGTCTTCCTGATTCCACACACCACAGTTTTACCTTATAAGACGAGGATGATTAAGAAATTTTTTTTCCTCAAAGGCTTTGTGGTTGTATATTGGCAACAAAATTACCTTATTGGTATATTATTTATTGAAACTGAGACATTTTGTACTATCAACAACAGGAATAAGATCAAATATGCATTCTGCAATTTCAAGTAAAAGTATCTGATTGCAGATAAAATTCTGAGTCAACAATACTGTTAATTTTGCAGACTTGAACCTGTTGGTTGTTCTTATAATTGTGCTGGTTGTTCTTTTAATCATAAGTGAATGTGGTCTGTTTAATTAGGCATATTGTAGATATTTCAAGACTATTGTGCATTTGTGTAAATGTTGTATGGGGATAAAACTAGCGTTTTATCTAAATTAATTGTATAAAATAGATCAGATTTAAAGTAATGCATATTATCAAGTAATTGTATAAAATAGATCAGATTTAAAGTAATGCATATTATAAAGTAATTGTATAAAATAGATCAGTTTTAAAAATCATTTAAAAAATAATATTTTTTTTCAAACTTGACATAAATAGTCAAATTTTCTTGTAACGTCATCAACCATTGTTTGACTAAATTATGATGAGATGATTTTTACCCTTATTTTTTTTATAAATTTCAAATATGATTTTGCATGAAATTTTTATTAATCATCTCCGAAATTAATGATTCAAATTTGAATTTATTTTTCTTGATTTTTTTATTAATTAAATAACCAAGATAATTAATGATTTTTCTTGTTAAGACAATATTCTATAAAATTAATGATGATATCCATCAATACCTACTACTCAGCAAACTTTAAAGAAAAAATTGATTGGCAAGTGTATCTTCACTGTTCATCATCATTCATAGACAATTCTGAAGCTTCATTGTTGATTTCTTCATTAGAGATTCAAGCATGGAAGGTTCATTTTTTGTTTCACCCTAAAATCTTTTTTGTTTCATCCTTCTTCTTCATCGATTAATCTATTTTCTCATACATTGATTTTTGACATTTGAAGGATTTTCGGGGTAAATCAATGATATATAGGTGATGTACCAATATGAAAAAAAAATATTCTTGTTCCAATTTTATTCAGGAACAACCAATTTAAGCCCCTAACATATAGTTGAATGTGTTTGTTCGGTGATTTTAGGTTTCTTCTCGAAAAAAGTTTTTATTTTTAGTCTGTAGATGGTTGATTGATGAGTTTTTTATTTGTGATGATTTGATTAGTGATAATGATGATTTTCTTTTAGTTTTTTTAAATAGGTGATAGGCGATTTTCAAGGTCTTTTGAGTAAGATTGTGGTGATTTTTAAAATTTTCATGGTTTGATTCAGTGGTTGTTGGATTTTAATTTTTCAATTTTTAAAAAATATTGTGAGCATTAATTAATTCCTTAAATTAAACATATATTATATGGGTATATCATTTATATATCAATGATTACCAGAAATTCTTCAAACACACCATAATTAGATTATGTTTCAAGGTCATTTAAGCGAGATTGGGGTGAGTTTCAAAATTTTCAGAAGTTTTGGTTGAGCGATTGGTGGATTTAAATTTTTTAAATTTTAAAAAGAATGTGAGCATTATTTACTTCATTACAATAAGCATATTTCAAATCGATATATCACATATAGACATCTGATATACCTAGAAATCATTCACACACACCATATTTGAGAAAATCGTTGATTGTAGTGAAATGAATATTTGAGCGGTTTTGATTGAACAATTATGGTATATTAATTTTTAAAATTTTGATCATTAATTATTTTCTTAAAATAAGTATATTTCAAATCGATATATCATCTATATACATCTGATATACCTAAAATTTTTTCAAATACATCATATTTAAATTAGAGTGATATTAAAAAAATCTGTCATTTACTTAACCTTATTGAAAAATTACTATTCTTAAAACAACCCTCTAAACTTCTATTTTATAAAATTTCCTAATATCGTACTACACTATAGTATATTATAATTGAATTACACGCTTTCCTAAGCCTATAAATAGGCAGTGACCTGTACATTTTATATATGATAAAAAATATACTAAATTCTAATTTTTTTCCTCTTCCCGGACCTCCAAGTGGTCACATATTTTTTTGTCCTTTTCTGTTTATTTTTTTGATCGTTCGTTACTGTTGCCGTTCGTCGCCTCCGTCTGTTGTTCAACAACAGTCACCATTAACAGACCCAGCCACATCCAGACTTCTCCTTGGCCACTGAAATACTGTTCTGAGCAACCCCGTTGAATCTCCACCACCAGGATTAAGCTCACTTGCCGCCGCCGGTTTTGTCATAGTATAAACTAAATTCTACGAAAAATCAAACCACTCGGAGCTAAATTAGATCTTGCTCGTGGGTTTCGGTCCAGAACCGCCCGACCCAGTTTTCTTCGTTTTCTGTCGAGACTTGTCCGACCCGTTTTTCTGCCCAGCTATTTGGCGTCCTCATTTGCACCTCATATAAAATCGGCCCAAAATTCGGAGGCCCATTTAATTATTCATCAGTCATGGACGACAATTGAACATGTTCTTTTCTTTGTTGATATATTTTTGTTGCAATCAAAAAATTATATTTATTTAAATTATCATGGACAAACACGATGTTTTTATTCCCATTTAAACTATTTTGGATGGAAAAAATTATTTTGTTTGGGCTCAAATAATGTCTAGCTATCTCAAACGATGTATATTTTAGCACTACCTAACCGGTGACATATATCCATCTATCAAAAAAGATGTTGACACTGAGACAGTAAAAATCATCATATCATACCTGGTTGTGAAATACATCAATCCCTTCAATTCATCTTCAATTTGGGAGGTTTGCTACAACAAAATTTATATGAGATTTTTTAGCCAATCGATATGCTATCATCTTGCTCATCAGTACAAACTCCTTCGAGTTCTTCACAAATTACAACAGAAACTTGGCCAGTCAACAGCAGTTTTCTCTCTGAAATACATTTTGTTTGGGATCAATTATCATATTTCGAGTCTAACCCAGTTGATGCAAAAACCCTTAATTAATAGAGAGATAGTCAAAGATTGATTCAATTTTGTTTGCCTCTCAATGACACATTTGAACCTGTACGAGCATCACTTCTTCATCGCATTCCTCTTCCTACATTGGAAAATGTTGTTTCTAGGTTACTTGCAAAGAAAGGACTTGTTGGATCAGTGGCTTTAAAATTAAAGAAAAAATAAGTTTGAATCACGAATGATTCGTGGACGGAATATCAAAAGTCTTTTCTAAAACTTATTTAATCGAATTGAATAATTAAAAACTAAAATAACAAATGGTCATGCATATCAGATATTTAAATGAATAGAAAAAGGCTGAAATGATTTTCACCTTTGCGATGTATCGAACATTTTCTGAATTTGTGAAATACTTGTATTCGTTCTTCACGTTCTTCAAATTTCAAGATCTAAATCTTCAAGCTTGATCTTCAAGAACCAAAATCCACTTCAAGAATCAATTTCTCAAAATTTTCTTCATACCAATAACCACTCATTAATTTCAAAAATATATCTCGTGAGAGTTTGTATATGAACATAGTGTGGACTCTCAAAATGATTGAATAGGAAAAATCAATTTTTCTTCCATCAATTTGAAATTTGGCAGCAACATATGTGGTGGGGGGGGGGAGAGAAAACTCTTTTTCTCTTTCTGTGTAATTACACATTGTATTGATCGGTATCAATTACTGTGTTCTATAGTTGTATTGTCTCTAATACATTTCGTCTGACAATCAAATTGCTATCACATATATATAGTTATTAATTTTAAAAATTTGTAAAAATACCCCCATATTTCAAATTTATGAAAATTGACCCAAAATAACCATAATGCCCGAATTTTGTATATATCCTTTTAGTGTTTGTGGTGTATCGAAATTCATCAATTCAATTGATAAATCTAATTGACTTTTATCAATTAATTAATTAATTTCTTTTATTTACTGATTATTTAATAATTAAAAAATAATAAATAAATTAATTTTAATATAATTAATCACACTTAACTAATTAAGTGACAACACCCATCACATATGAGTGTAGGAAGTACACCTTGGTACCAAAATACATTTTGGTCTAGTGATATCGTTTCTTCTATTCATATTCTCATGAGCTATTCTTGAGATCGAATGGACTCACATGAACAAAGCTATAAGATTCAAATATCCGGCAAATTTATCTTTATAAATTTCTGACCTATTTAATCCTGATATCGTACGATTCCACTATAGGTTCAATTCTGAATCAACTCTCGATTCATATTCTCATTTTTTGTTAATGCAAATAAACTCTCTTATTTCACGGACCACATAATATTTTAATATATTATCCATCATGTATATTAGTAACAAGAGCAGAGGATATAAATTACCATTTTATCCCTCTTGTTATTATTTCCTTAACTCTTATATTGAGTGTGAATAAGAAAGACATAATAGTGAATTGTCTCATACAATTCACAAGTCTTAATCAATAACTCAATATATTGAATATCATAATTGGTTTATTTATTCATACACCCATCAATAAAACATAATGTGATATTTTTATTTTCACGATCCAACCATAAATTTCTATATCTATGAATTACGTAAGTCCAATATAGTTGAATTACGATCTCAACAGTCGAGATATTGTCCGCCAATTCGAACTCGCTCATTTGACATATCAAAGATCGCAAGTAACTAAGCCAAGCTACATATTCACATTAGGATTAATGTAATTACGAAAATATGCTTAAGGTGTAAAATTTAGATTTAGAGCTAGGTAAACAATCTTCGCTCTAAACTAATTTGTTACCAGTCTATTCAACATGTTCTATAACACGTTTTGGTTAACCATTTGAGTCTCCACTCCCATGCCCTAAGACTGACATTCATTGTTTCAACCTAACAGTCGTAATTAGATTCGATTGCTTAGTTGATCCAAAGACTGCGAATAACGTTCTGAACTATTTTAGAAGTATTTGTCTAGAAGACACCTCATAGTTACATGACTTGAGTAAATTATAAACACACTTTAATTAAATGAAAACCTTTATTTATTCATTAAATTCAGTAATACCAAATATCTGAGAAATAACTAAATACTCATAAATAGTTATTACACCCTACTTTATGGACATAATTCTAACAATCTCTCACTAAAGTAGGCGTGTACAATCTCGTATCCTCATGCCCTCCAGCAGTGTTTGTCTGGAAGACACCTCATAGAAAACTCTTTTTCTCTCTCTGTATAATTACACATTGTATTGATCAGTATCAATTACTGCATTCTAGAGTTGTGTTGTATCTAATACAATTCCTCTGGCAATCAAATTGCTATCACAAATATATAGTTATTAATTTTAAAATTTTTTAAATATACTCCTATATTTCAAATTTCTGAAAATTGACCCAAAATAACAATAATGGCCGAATTTTGTATATATCCTTTTAGTGTTTGTGTTGTATCGAAATCCATCAATTCAATTGATAAATCTAATTGATCTTTATTAATTAATTAATTTATTTTATTTACTGATTATTCAATAATTAAAAAATAATTAATTAATTAATTTTAACATAATTAATCACACTTAACTAATTAAGTGACAACACCCATCACATATGAGTGTAGGAAGTACACTTTGGCACCAAAATACATTTTGGTCCGGTGATCGTTTCTTCTATTCATATTCTCATGAGCTATTCTTGAGACTGAATGGATCCACATGAACAAAGTTATAGGATTCAAATACCCGGTGAATTTATCTTTATAAATTTCTGACCTATTTATTCCTGACATCGTACGACTCCATTATAGGTTCGATTTTGAATCAACTCTTGATTCATGCTCGCAACATTTTTGTTAGTGTAAATAAACTCTTTTATTTCACGGTCCACATAATATTTTAATATATTATCTATCATGAATATTAGTAACAAGAGCAAGGGATGTAAATTACCACTTTAACTCTCTTGTTATTATTTTCTTAACTTTTTTATTGAGTGTGAATAAGAAAAACATAATAGTGAATTGTCTCATACAACTCACAAGTCTTAATCAATGACTCAATTAATTGAATACCAGAATCAGTTTATTTATTCATTCACACACCCTTCAATAAAGCATAAGGTGATATTTTTATTTTCACAATCCAACCACGAATTTCTGTATCTGTGAATCACGAAACTCCAAAATAGTTGAATTACAATCCCAACAACCGATATATTGTCTGCCAATTCGAACTCGCTCATTTGACATATCAAAGATCGCAAGTAACTAAGACAAGCTACATATTCACCTCGGGATTAAAGTAATTCCAAAAATATCCTTAAGGTGTAAAAATTAGATTTAGAGCTAGGTAAACAATCTTTGCTTTAAACTAATTTGTTACTGGTCTATTCAACATGTTTAATAACACGTCTAGGTTAACCGTTTGAGTCTCCACTCCCATGCCCCAACCCCAAGACTGACATCCATTGTTTCAACCTAACAGTCATAATCAGATTCGATTGCCCAGTTTATCATAAGACTGCGAATAAGATTCTGAACTATTTCAGAAGTGTTTGTCTGGAAGACACCTCATAGTTACATGATTTGAGTAAATTATAAACACACTTTAATTAAAGAAAAACTTTTATTTATTCATTAAATTCAGTAATACAAAATATCTTAGAAATAACTAAATATTCATAAATAGTTATTACACCCTACTTTATGAACAAAATTCTAACAATCTCCTACTTAGACTAAAGTAGGCGTGTACAATCTCGTATTCACATGCCCTCCAGATGACCATAAAAATTTTTACTGCTTAAAGTCTTTGATATTGGATCTGTCAAGTTGTTGACCATCGATATTTGTGTTACTACAACATTTCTACACTGAACAATCTTTCTAATTAGGTGGTACTTACGTTCTATGTGATTGGATCTTTTGTGGCTCCTTGTTTCCTTAAAATTTGTTACAACCTCACTGTTATCGCAATAAAGTGTTATGGGCTTATCAGCTTCTAGAATAACTTCTAGAGTCTTCAAGAACTTTCTAAGTCATACAGCCTCCTTAGAGCTTCACAAGCTGCCACATATTCAGCTTCTATGGTAGAATAAATAATGCAAGATTATTTAATACTTTTTCATACAACTGCTTCACCGTTCAAGATGAACACTGATCCTGAAGTGGACCTCATTGAATCATTGTCTGCTTGAAAATCGGAATCAGTATACCCCTTCATATCTAGGTCAACACCTCAATACACAAGCATGCAATTCCTTATCCTACTCAGATACATAAGGCTATGCTTGACGGCATTTCAATGCTCGATTCCACGATTAGATTAGAAACGACTCACCAATGCCCATGATATAGCAAATGTCTGGCCTAGTGCAAAGCATCACGTACATGAGACTTCTTACGGCTGAGGCATAGAAAATATTTCTGATATCTTCTTCTTCTTGAGGAGTTTTAGGAGACTGCTCCTTGGAGAGGCTGATTCTTTGTCTAAAAGAAAGATATATCTTCTTGTAGTCTTCCATACTCAAGCGATCCATCACCTTATCAATATAAAATGCATGAAATAGTGTCAATTGTATGTTCTTCCTATCTCGAAAGATTTGAATACTTACGACAAATGCAGTTTCTTCAAGATTCTTCATATCAAATTGTTTTGTAAGCCAAATCTTGACATAAGATGATTTTCCTACATCATTCTGATGAGTAGAATATCATCTATGTACAAAACTAAAAAAACTACTTTATCTTCATGTATCAGTTTATACACACATGATTCATCCACTAACTGTTCAAAACTAAAGTTCTTGGCAGTTTCATCGAATCTAATATTACACGACCTTGACGCTTGCTTAAGTCCATAAATGGACTTCAGCAGTTCACAAACCTTACCCTATTGACCTTTTTCCATGAACCCATCTGGTTGAACCATATAATGCACTCTTCTTACCAGTCAGAAAAACAGTCTTGGCGTCCATCTATCAGATTTCATAATCGAGGGCAGCAACAATGAACATGAGAATTCAGATGGATTTAACCATGGTTACCAGTGGGAATGTATCCTCATAGTCTATACCTTCATTTTGGGTATAGCCCCTTGCTACTAGCCTTGCTTTGAATGTCTCCACATTTCAATCCGGACCTCTTTTTTTCTTATAAATCCATTTACACCCTACGAGTTTTATCCGTTCTGAAAAATCTATAAGTTTCTAGCTTTGTTCGAGTACATCGATTGTATCTCAACGTTCATGGCTTCTTGCCATAGATTTGCTTCAGGACCAACCATGACCTAAGAGAAAGAGACAGGTTTATCATGATCCTTATCTGAGACTGTTGTTAAGGAATCTCAATAAGACATGTACCTGTCACGCTGTCTCACAACCCTCCCACTACGTCGACGCTCCATAGGCTCTGACCCCTGTTGTGGTTCTTCCATTATCGAATCAGAAACAGTTCCTGATTGGGGAGTCGTTGTCCTCCCACTCAATAATTCCTCTAGCACAATAGTGCTTCTTGACTTCACACTTCTTATATAGTCTTCCTCAAGAAAATGTGCATTCATGCTAACGAATGTTTTCTTGTCAGTTGGACTATAAAAGATGTATCCCTTCGTTCCCTTGAGATATCATATAAACATGCATAATTTTGACCGACTGCCCAACTTGCCAGTCTTCGATTTTAGAACATGTGTTGGGGACCCCATATTCTAAGGTGGTTATTAGATGACTTTCGTCCATTCCATCTTTTATATGGCGAGCAGGCACCGTCTTCGACGGAACTTGGTTCAAAATGTATACTGCTGTTTCCAAGGCATATCCCTAGAACAAATCTGGAAGGGATGAGTAACTCATCATGGATCTAACCATATCCATAAGAACTTGATTCCTTCTCTCTAACACACCATTCTATTCTAGAGTGCCAGGTGCTGTAAACTGAGAAAAAATACATTATTCCTTAGAAGAAAGTCTTCGAACTCTCCTAGCAAGTACTCTCCACCGCGATCCGATCATAGTGTTTTGATTTGTTTATCTAATTACTTCTCAACCATATCCTTATACTCTTTTAACTTTTCAAAGGTTTCAGACTTTTGGCGCATTAGATAAACATGACCAAAATGTGAGTAGTCATCAGTGCAGGTTACGAAGTATTCATAACCTCCTATTGCTTGGACATTCAATGGCCCATATATATCACTATATACGAGTTCGAGGAATTGAGTGGCTCTTTTACCTTTTGTTGAAAAATGGTCTATTGATTATTTTACCTTCTACACAAGATTCACATGTGGGTAGTGATCCCACACTTAAATTTTGTAAAGGACCATCCTTCGCAAGTCTTTAATCCTGTCGAGGCTAATATGCCCAAGGCATAAATGCCACAAATAGGTTAGGTCGGTTGAGTCAGACTTCAACCTTTTACTATCCCTTTGTGAATCAACATTCACTTCAGTGTCACATATCATTGGAACTATTAGTTTTACGTAATAGTTTATTTATCAAACGTGCAATAATAATTAAGCAGTCATTTTTAAAAATATCAATATCTTATCAATGAAAATCAAATTGAATCCTTGCTCAATTACACTAGCTACTGAAATAAGGTTCTTCCCAAAAATAGGGATATAATAAACATCTCGTAAAACCATAAAACTGTTATCAAATAACAATTTAATAGTTCTCATAGATACAACCGATACTAGTGCTCCATTTTCCCAACGGAAGCTAAACTCGCTCTTGTTAAGCCTTTTAATTTCCTTGAACCCCCTCAGGGAATGAAAAATATGGTTAGTAGCTGCAGATTCTATAATCTAAGAAAAGGTAAAGTCAACCACATAATAGGCTTCAATAACAAGTATTATACCTTTAGATCTCAACTCCTTGAGATAGTCTGGGCAGTTGCGTTTCCAATGACCAGCGACTCCACAATGATGATACTTGTCTTTCGACTTGTCCACTTTTGCAGTGCTTTTGCCTTTCGCAGCTTTTGAGTTCTGCTTCTTAGCCTTCTTGGGACCTCTCCTGAGTTTATTTTTGACGTCAGAGGTGGAAGGCTTGTTTTGAGTAAAGTTTGCGTCTCCAGTCTTCCTCGCTCTTTAGAAACATGGTCTCAACAACTTGCAGATCCTTCATTAGCTCAGGAAGTTAGTACCTCAACTTATTCATCGAATAATTAAGTTTGAAGTTCTCAAAAGTGTCAGGCATAGTCTTAAGGATCATATCAACTTGTGTATCACCATCTACCTCATCACCCATGATCTCCATCTCATTCAGATAACTAAGGATCAGCATTATATGTTCTCTGATAGGAGTTCTAGGTTTCATCCTGCAGCTCATGAAGTTTCACACAACTGTCTGTTTGGCTTGATGACCCTGATCTCCAAACATTTCGGCCATGTTTATAATATCAACGCTCATTTTTCTATGTTTTGATGATGTTGTTGCAACACATTGCTAACAGAAGCCAAGATATAGCACTTGGCGATCTCATCAGAATGCAACTAAGAAACATAAACATCATTTTCCTCTTGAGTCGATTCAACAATTGGATCAAGGGGACTGGGGGTGAGCACAAACTTGTGCTTTTTTACCGTCGACACGATATCAACATTGCGTTTCCAATCTACATAATTTTCACCATTAAGTTTATTCGCGTTTAAGATTGTTGAGAGTGGCAATAATGACATGATTACTGAAAATAATAAATAAAGCGATGTAAATAAATATTCAATTATTTAGGAAAGTATGATGCATAATGAAAATACTTAAATATTTAAAAAAATCCAACAAAAAATATTTCTTCCATGATGTTACGATCAACAACGATAGCTTGTCTCATCTAATGACCACGTCCAAGCTACCTCCTATAGCATCGAGACTCCCATCGTTTGGTTAACGCTTCTCAATATATCACTACATCGAGACTCCTATCATTTTTTTAGAGTGAGAAGGAGAGGGGTTGGAAAGAGAGGTGATTTTAGAGAAAGGAAGAGGTTCTACACTTCTATTATCTTCATCTTCTTCCATCTTTTCTTCTCAAGATAACTTAATTGTTTAGTACATTTGTTCATAATATATTTTGTTCATCTCTCTTCTTCATATGAATGTAGTTGATATCTTTTGTATTTTTTCATACATAAGTGGAATGTTCATTCCCTATCATTTCTCCTCATTTAAATATTAACATTTTAATTTCATGCTTTGATGATTTCTTTACAAGTTGGATATTGAGATGTCTTTGTCATCAACTTAATTAATGAGGATGATGATAAAGCTTTGAGGGGTGAAAAAATTAACCAAATGTGAATCAACCCTTTTAATGGGTTGAAAGTGTACATTTGATGCAAAGATCCCCTAGGATAATTTTCTCACACATAACAATGCATAGAATAGAGAATAAAACCTCTATACAAGATTATGCAAATATCTAAGTTGTGAAACTTTTAATTTTCCTACAAAGTTTTTTTATATTATGTTCATCATTTTGTGATACTTGTTTGAACTAATTATCATCCATGATCATCCCTTTTGCTATTTGATTAGCAATGACTAATGAGAGAAGGAAAGAAAAATGACAATTAGTGGACTAAGTAGTCAAAAAAAATAAATAGACATATTTATGTGAAAGAAATATATTGTTTATTTTTCATCATTTTTTTTAAATTTATTTNTTTTTCTTTCATTTATTACATAATATAGTCTTTTACTTTATTCTTGCATTTTTGTAATCTCAACATTTTATGTTTTCTATAATTTGACATCCTATAACTTATCTCTATTCTTTTACTTCCATTTTATTGTAATTATTAACATTAATTTCCTTTACATGTTAATTTATTTAGCATTTTTGCATCGTCATCCTTATAATACGATTCTTGCATTATTCCCTTATTATTATAATTAATGTTCATGTATGCGTGAATTATAATTTTAATAATTAGATTTAGATTTTGTTACTTCTACTATTTAATTTTCGCTAAAAAAAGGCCGACGATGGACTTTGAGATTTTTGGGATACCAAACTTCTCGAACTATTGAGGTGAGGAGTTATTCTTGGGATACCGAGAATAACTCTAATAATGCTTTGATTTAAAAAGATATGAGAATACAAAAAAAGTAATTTTTTAATGGTCTTTGAACCACCCATTAAAAGTAATTTATTTTGTTCATTTCTATGATACAAAATTCCTCAAATGGGACATTCGAAAATAAATCTCTTTAACCTTTGCCTTAAAAAAATGGGTAGCATTTGATTAAATTTGGTAACCATTTTATAATGGGTGTTGTGGGGTGCTAATACCTTCCCCACACACAAATGACTCCCGAACCAACTTTGAGTTTCGTAGACCAAAAATTTTCATCTTAAAATTGGGTGACCAATCACACCCTAAAATGATTGGTGGCGACTCCAAATTTCTTTTTCCTTAAAAAATGAATTTTTTTAATCGTCACTCCGCGTCGCACGCACGTTGCGACAGCTTGGCGACTCCACTGGGGAGCTTAACAATTGGTCTAACCATCTTTAGGTCAATAGAGAGTCAAGCCAAAATTTCATCCTATGTTATTCTTTTGTATTGGTTCTTGTTTCGTTTATATGATTTATTATTAATTTTTTTCGTAACTGTAGTCGTACATAAGTTTTTTTTTTACGAAGTATATTTTTTTACATAATTTTTACTTTCACACATACACACTAGCCCTATACCAGGGCTTTCCCTTTAGGATTAGCGAGAATGCCTTCGTGGAATTGAGGTTCCCGTGCAGGCTCATGAAAGTTCTCACTCAGGTCGATCCTTTCGGGATACCGTTTGGAGGCCCCTGTTACCCTATTCAGATAACAGTGTGGACAACCTGGGAGCCTATTAAGAGATTTTTAGATCCCAACCACACATGTATTATGTTTTTAGAGCCCACATCATGACCAATGTTAGATTTCTGCTAAAATCATGATCAATTTTGTGCATCTATATATGTCTTGTGTCACTTAAACATGTCTTCTCTTCATTGTTTTGCTTCTAACTTCATCTTTCTATTTTGCATACATGCATAATGCTGCGTAATGGGATTGTAAAGAAGTATTCAATTCATTCATATTTTAGAGACCATGACTCCCACTTCGAGTGTGATAGAAGATCAAGTTACGGTAGCCCAATGGTCAGAGGAATCACAAAAACATAAAGGAGATTGTCTGAAAAAGGAAGACGTTGTTCTTCTACCATCAATCACTAAGATAAAGTTCTCACGCATTGACTTGGAGAGGTTGAAGAAGATATGGGAGGATTTTTCATCAGAGCAGAAAAGTTTGTTTGTCGGAAAATATGGTCACATAGCTTATCTATTGTACATTGTAGTCAACGTTCCCGTCCTTGAAGCTTTAATACATTTCTGGGACCCTCATTATAGATGTTTCACCTTCGGAATAATTGATCTTACTCCCACAATTGAAGAATATCAAGCACTACTGAATGTCCCGTTGCAAAATGCCGACAAAGTTTATAACTATGACAAAAAGCTCACGTTGAAGAGAGCTTTGTCTAAGCTCTTGGGTACTGTCCATGCTTCTGAGATTGAGAAAAGTTTGAAAATTAAAGGGGGAAATGAGTGTGTGCCGTTGGATTACCTCCTAGATCTCACCCAGAATTTCTTGAAGGAGGATAAAGGCATGACCCTTTACGCTCTGTGTATTTATGGCGCCGTGTTATTTCCAAAGATCCAAGGTTATATGGATGATAAAGTGATAAAAATGTTCCTTCAAGTCGAACATGGTGTTAACCCTGTTATCTCAATTCTCGCTGAGACTATCCGTTCTTTGAATCACATCCGAGTGTCTGGAAAAGGAAAGTTCATCGGCTCCTCAACTCTTTTGTGTATTTGGATTCTCAGCCATCTAAGATGTCCGCTAGATTTCAAGTGTCCTCAAGTTAAGTTCTCAAGTCCATGGATGAAGACGAGGATCCCTATTGCAGAATTTGGAATGGCCAAATGGAATCCGCAGTTTCCCAAAAAAGGGGCTTGGCTCTCATACCTATCCAAGTTGAAAGATGAGAATGTTATTTGGAAAGCCCATTGGATGCCGTTAACACCAATGATCTACAGATGTGGTGATTTTCAATGGGTTCCGCTCCCGGGACCATGGGGTTGTACTAGTTATGCTCCGCTAATGGCACTCCGTCAATTATACATGAGACAGTTTGTCCCCACCACGCATGCATTGAAGGATATTGAGGTTAGTTATGATTCTCAAGAAATTGAACTAAAACTACAGCAGCTGATTGGAGCTTGGAAAATAACAAGAAGGATGCGAAATGAAAAGAATCGCATGAACTGCACAAAGGAGTATGAAGCATGGCTTGAGAGTAGAAACAAAATAATTATTGCCTTACCAATTGAGGATGTACCATCAGCCAAATCACTGGAAGTTCATCAAAAGATTGCTAAAAAGGAGGAGCTAGATGAGTTATATGAGGAGCGTCAAAAAGTTCTTGCCCTTTTGGAAGAAAACAGACGACTAGCAGTCGAGGCGAATTTGTCTGAGAAGCACAGAATCGAAGCTGAAGAACGACTCAAAGAGTTAAGAAATAAGGTTGAGGATCAGGCGTATCTAAAGCGGAAAAACTCAGAGTTGGGAACTGATACTCGCCAATTGGGCAACAAAATTAGAAAGATGGCGGAAGACAATAAGAACTTGCGAGGGGTAATCTACGAACAAGAGGATCAAATTGTGAAGTTAGAGAGGGAAAATAAACTGGTACGAGAAATTCTAGAAGAGGTGAAGGGAACTGTTGATAAGAAAAATGCGTACATCGTCGAGTTAGAAGAGCAATATGACGCCTTACGACGAATCGTTGATAATTTACAAGTTGATTTAGAGAATCAGAAAGTTAAAAAGACTGAGTCAACAAATGATTCTGAAGAATTATTGAAAGTCATCGCAAGCCTTGAGCACCAAGTTAGAGCTTATCAGAACGTGGAAGAAAAGTTGGCAAGAAACAATGACGCTAATGTTGATATACTGAGATATGATTATCAGTTGCTACAACAAGAGTACAACTCAATTCGACAACGATCTGGGCAGGCTATGGAATGGCTTAAAGGCATGGCTATGAGAGCGAGCACTTTGGCGGAACAAGCTTCATTTTTGAAGAAAAATGTCTTGCCCATCCATCCTAATGGGGAGAACTTGTCTAAATTTTTGGAAGAAGTAAATCGGGATTTGGGTCATTTTGTATGAACTCATGTTATGAAGTAATGTAATTGACTTCTACATACTCAAATGTAGTGGATGGCTCTACTAATTGAATGAAATTGATTACTTTAGAACTTTCACTTTGCGCAGTATCATTTTTCATGCATAAGTTTACTCTCATTATTTCTTCTTTTTATTAGCGAAAATCTACATCTCATTGCTTTATTTTTATTTTAAAGAAATTTTTTAAAGATAGCCCGACAACTTCGACATCCCTATCGAACTAGAGCTCAAGTTAGGGTCATGGACGAGCAAGAAAGAGAGCAATCATGAGAGGAAATGAAGGAAGAGATTAGGGAGCTAAAAGAGCAAATGGCTAAAGTCCTCGAACTCCTGGCCGCAAGTAAGTGAAAGGCCTGTTTTGAAAATCCGCAAAGGGCTCAATCATCACAAAATCAACTGCCAAACGAAACTCCACTTTACCTTCCTGGGTTCACTCCAACATATCAACGTCATCAGGTTGACCAGTTTCAGCATGCTTCACCACCAATAAATATCCAGCATCATCCATTTCCAAATGTCCAGGAAACAATGCAGACAGGGAAAACTGGGTACAACCCATCCG